>SKCR01024044.1:0-558378 GCA_019454045.1 Zanthoxylum bungeanum
TCTTCCGCCATTTGTCTTATCACGCGAGTTGCTTTTTGTTGAAATTCCCCACAGACGGCGCCAACTGTTGACGGTGGATTTTGGTCTCAGGGTAATATGGGAATATCACCTCCGAGGGAATCCTCCTTCAACTGTGAATTTGTTTGGTTATGGGGGACCAAAAGCAAAACTTAGCGGAAAACAAGAAAATACGCCAATCAGACAAGGTGATTTAACGTGGTTCGGGGATTTTGGGATCCGACCTACGTCCACGGACAAGAACAGGGCGATAGTTTTTATTACTCAAATGCACCTCTCAGGCCTCTCCTTGGCTCTTTACAAATTGGAAACTTTATGACTCTAATCTTTCACTCTGTGATGATTTCAGATGTTTCCTTCAACTTGTCCTTCTACACTCACTCTACCCTCCTATTTATAATGGTGAAGAAGCCAGATTCCTATTTGTACAAGAATTCCCAATTGGAGATGGTCTCCTTTTCCTATCAGGATTCCTAGTCAAAACTATTCCCTTTTCCCATAAGGATTCCTAATCAAAACTACATTTACTTCCTTTATCCTATTAGGATATTAACTTATTACTTTACCCCATTAAAGTAGGACAACTTATCTCTTTTTCGCAAGAATAGGATGCTTTATCTTCCTGAGCACGCCTCGTCATGTGCTCGGTCTTCATGAGGTCGGTCATGATAGCCATTTGAACTGAGAATGCTGCTGTCGATCTGATAATGCTCGGTCATCCGATCTCAAGTGCTCGGCCATTTAGTATAAAGTGCTCGGCCTCTTACCGTCAAGCTGTCGGGTCGGCTTTAACGGTCTCGATCAATGGAGTTACCCCTTTCACCCCTGTCGTGTTGTTAAATAACATAGTGCCCGAAAAACACCATCAACACTAGTAATAGACATAATGTTGACAAACATTCTTAAAGTCAGAGCCTTGCCCTTTCTTTAATTCCTCCGTGTCTGCCATATCCAAACGGCAGTCACTTTAGGATATGTCATTTATCTTCCCAGAAGATCATAATGATTTTTCTTTGCCTTTCAATTATTTCAGAAGCCTTGGCCAAGCCTTGGGTTTCTAGAATATTGAAGTATGGTGCGCCTTGCGCCATTTACCTAATTGCAAATTTTGACTTTATCTCATTGAGAATAGTCTTTAACCCTCCAAGAGTTATTTATTGCAAGTTTAATACTTCTTAAATCTAAACATAGATTTATGACAAGTATATCGAATTAAGCACTTAAGTCATCATCACATAAATCTTCCAAAGATTATGCTCTACTATTTGCTTAATTCTTGGCTTAGGCATAATAGGTTATTTTATCAAATAAAGTAACTTATTATTTATTTCCAGGACCATCCTGAAATTATTCCCAATTAAAATATAGTCGTTTAAATACATTTTCACCTAGGATTATGTTTTAAACACTAATCTTTCATTCATCTTGATTCTAATAGTCCAACTATTTAATCAACGATTCGTGGTACTATGTATTATATTGATTATTATAGTCCAACTATACAATCAAATATAATTTAAATCAATTAACCTCAATTACATTGATTACTATAATCCAATTATAAAATCAATTGTAAATTAATTAATTCAAATATATTGATTATCATAATCCAATTATATAATCAACTATAATACAGTCCAACTACTTATTAAAACAACAATTTAAATATTAGTCCAACTAACATTTAATTTATATGACGAATAATTTGAATGAGCGCGTATGGCAAGTAACTAAATGAATATTGCAAATTCAATTCTTGCCTCCCACTATTTTTCGGCGAGCCTCTAACCCTCTGTTGAGTACTCGGGAAACCGTGTTTCCTAGTGGGCTAGGATCCCGTTAAATATCACACAATCTTGACTTTGGCCAACAAATTGTATGATAATTAACTAGGTAGATCTCAAAGATCAATTGGATCTAATCCAATTCCTAGATCCAGTAGGCGGATATCCAAATCCTAAACATATATCTTATATATGCCAATACATCCAATGTATTACCTAACCTTTTTCCTCTGAATCAACTAAGCCTTGGCTTTGGCACAACAAACCTAATGATCCCAGTCAAGCGAGACCCATTGACCATGGAAAGCTTCGTAATCAATGTCGATGGACAAGAAATGGTCTTGACTTTGGCCAACAAACCACAACTTGGACAAGACACCAATATAGAACAAAACTCTCGTGATTCAAACACATCTTCGACGGACAAAGGGCTTGACTTTGGCCAACAACCCAATGCCAGTTTCGGATCTTGAGTAAGAATCACTCAATGGAAGGAAAAATGCATGATATTTGATGAGGGTTTTTCGCGTGCAAATTGGCTACCAATTTATTATCTTTATTTTGGTCTCATCATCATAAACCTTAAACATGCATTCTAAACACATAATAAAGCGCATATGAAAATAAATAATAATGATATGCGGATGGATACTTAACACATTGATCCTAGATCAAATCTCTCACTTTCTCTCTCAAACTAGCACTTGTATTACTTCTACCCGTTAAACTACACTTCTAAAGAAACCTCATTTACATTGAGGGGAATAGGTGAGAAGAGAATACAAAGAGAATAGAGGTGATAAGGCTGGACACGCAGGTCCAATTTAATAAATCGAATTTATTACAACAATTTCCAAAATTGCCCCCACCCGTCTAATATCCATCCGATATACATTATTCATTCATCACAACCATGTATTCACACAAGCATGTTATCAATCAATCTAATCAAATTAATTAATCTGATAATTAGTGATCATCCAATGTTCAAACAACGATTTGATTTTGCGCGAGTCAAACTCGTTTTTGCGAATAAGTACTCAAAGTACGAATTCTCGAATTAAATTAAACTACAACATTAAATCCAATTTAATATGTATTTAATACTAATTCACTTATTTAATTCCAAATTAAATATTACACTTTATTAATAAACCTTTTACGACTTAAATTCCAAATTTAATCGTTACGGGTCTCAAAGCCCGATTAACGTCCAACATCAATTTAATTCAAGTCCAATGGGCTTTAAATTAATTTCTTTAAGGCATGGGCTTTGGCAACCAAAGCCCAATCAAGGAGTAACCCCATAAGCCAAGAAATCAATTTTGGCCCATTAGGCCCAATTAAACTTTAAAGGTTTATAAGTCACATTTGGGCTTTAAGGAAGTGGTTTTGGGCCCAATTGGATCCAATCCAATTTGCCTAAACCCAACTTTGTACAACAAAGCCCAATAAGCCCATTTACAACTTTAAAAGCCCAAATCAAATTTTAAGGCCCAATTAATTAAATTACCAAATTCCAAATTTCCAATTTAATTACCTAAAGTGTATATCATGATTAATCACCCAAATCAATATTTCCAAAACATCAAATTAGTCCAATTAATCTTGCTTTTCATCATCATCACATGTCCAACACATTAATGAAAAATCAAACCCATTAACCATGCTACATGTCTCGGCCAAGGAGGGACTTTTTATCCGATTCGAATTCAATCCAATTAATTTCACAATCGATATTAAGTCTTTATCCCGAATGATTTCCAACACATCCAATGAATTAAAAAATCAAAATTCCAAGACATTAAAGGGCTTTATGCATTCGGCCAAGTAAGGAATTTAGGGATTTTTGTTCAATTCAAAATTCAATCCAATTCAATCTCAAATTAACATTATCCATATGATTCCAACTCATCCAATGAATCAAAATCAAAAAATTCCAAGATCAAATATGAACCCTAAGATTCGGCCAACACATCAATTTAGGGGAAATTTGTTCCAAACATAATTTCTTGAAATTGATCAAATCATTCTTCAATTCAACATGATTTAAGCATATTCAAACATCCAATTTAATCAAATCATGCTCAAAATCAATTTTACCCAATTTTAGCCCTAAAAGTTTCATGCTTGAACCTAGGCTCTTGATGCCATTGTTGGTTTTATTCTAGGTCCCAAGATCATCAAACAAGCATGAAGATGTGTGAAATACATATCAAAGAAGTTGCGGAACACTTACATTGATCGGTTGAGACGATTTGAAGACAAACAAAACCATTTTTCAGCCCTCCAAGGTGCGCCCACTGCATGCAGTCCACTGCTCAAAAATTTCAGTTTTGAGTCTTCAAGAATCCAAGATTTCGAGCTCCAATCTTCGTCTAATGATTCCCGGCTCGTGGGTGGGTTTCCCTAACACTTTCGTATGCCTCTTAGAAGTGTACTAGCACTTGGATCTTGCCACAAAATCCACAAATAGCCTCCTCACTGCTTACGTTTTCTTGGCAGAAAAACAGTGAGTTTTAGCCCCTTGGGCGTGAACATGTGAGAAGAAAAGAGAGATGGATGAGAGATTAGGTTAAGGGAAAAAGGTGTCAAACATTTCACTTATATATTTTCCAAAAATACTAAAGCATTTACCATTTATTTTATGCTTTCAAAAAACAATAAAATAAATGTAATAATGTTTATTTAAATCATTTTACCCTTGGTAAAAGGCGAAAAGGAAAAGGCTTTCACTTTTCCAAAAAGTTAAAAGTCTTTTCCCCCCAAAATTTCCCTCCAAATTTTAAAGGTCAAAGTCAAAGAGTCAAAGTTACTTTTCTAAAAAGCGATTTCACTTTTATGACTTGCGATGTGATTTGCGATGCGACTTGCGGCACGTGATTCAAAATCGACGTAACTTCGCAAACACATTCTGAGCTCGGTTTCGATAATTCTAAATTAACGATTTTCTCGATGCCTCGTTAATAAATCCAATTTACTAATCACGTCGCTCGAGAATTAATTCTAAATTAATTCAAGTACCCGAATTAAAATCTAATTTTAATTCCTAATCGAAATCCAATTCGTTTAATATATCGAATATATTATTTATCGATTAATTCCAAATTAATCGTTCTCTCTCTTTAAATTGATATTTTATCCTAGATAAAATATCTCCGTAATTAATCCCAGATTAATTTTCTCTCTCTTCTAATTAATCCCAGATTAATATATAATGCGAGTCATACGTCATCGATGTATCATTGGGAAGCGACCCATGAGATCTCCAGATATGTTGGCAGTAAATTCGGTCGTCGGACTATCCGAACACGTAAGTACCAAGTACTACGTTTTACCGATTCACAAGACAAGGTTGGCTTCTAGCAAAGCGTCATGCCTACCCAATTCTCCAGAAATATCCTTACAGGAATATGTGATCTATATCAGGCGTAGTATACGTAGTATTATGTATTTCGATCTAGTATCGGATGGTCACGTGCTAGGCCTGGGGCTGGAGTCGTGTCTGCCCCGTACGAAGCACATGTCGGATGTCTGGTAACTAGTCTCTATAATCGGATATACATGACCTAGTCATAATATCCCGATGGCCGCGCAGCACTTAAGAGCACTAATACCGTATCCTATGTGACATCATCTCCACTATGACTGGAGTGATACTTCCGTCTTGACATCACACCCAATACTCTACGAATCTCAATATACCCAGTATTGGCGTACACAGAACCAGTTAAAGCCCTGGACGACCTCAACCAAAGTTTATTGATTATCGTAAGTATTAGCGGTGCAAGTCTCAGGTTAAGACCAAATACACCTACCCTGATTTCGGACTCCCATAGACACATAGTCATACTACCAATGGGATTCCGAGGGGGTCTATCCAGAGCGAAGCTGTTTCCCGTACTATCGGTGAAACATAACCTCATACTACACTTGCATAAGTATCCAATACTTAAATATATGAGAACTATGCCCGTTATGCCCTCACAACGTGCACAAGTGCAATACTAGTCTTTTACGCATTACCGATGTCCAATCTCGATAATACTCTGACTAGGGATATTTAATGATTAATCATTTGTGGACTGATACTGTCTCATATCATTCTCAATCCAGGACTAATCATAGGGACCTCCTATCATTTATATATCTAAGGTGATCTAATCACAAATGATAAAATAGCAATCTCCTTTGTCACATAGTTAATTTGTACAACAACACCATGATCTGTACAAATAGTGACGCTATGGGTCATAATTGTCCAACACAATCCCTGAACAATAATTCCACTTGGTAAGTCAAAAATTTATTATTGATTTGTGTGTAGTTTTTTTTTTTTGAATAAAAACACAAAAGAAAATCAACACAAAAATATTTTTTTTTTACATACAAAATAACAACAAAATAAAAACAACATAAATTTTATTTAAAAAATAACAATCCAAAAAAAAAAATATTTTTTAGAGTAAGAAAAACATAACAACGAAACATAAAAATGAAAACTATTTTGTCAACTATCTTCACCCCCTAACCAAATTGAGATATTGTCTCCAATGTCTTAATAAGAAAAAGTATAGTTTAGAAGACATCGCATGTTAGTGTGGAAATGATTATTGAATCTACAACATTGCTACTAAAAGGAAAAGTTACATATTAAAACAATAAAAGAAAATTAAAACAGTAAATGATATGTATTGGTAGTTGTGATTATGGCTCACATCTTCCTCTGGTTTTACGTCTAATAAGAAAAGGTATAGTTTAGAAGACATCACATGTTAGTGTGGAAATGATAATTGAATCTACAACATTGCTACTAAAAGGAAAAGTTACATATTAAAACAATAAAAGGAAATTAAAACAGTAAATGATATGTATTGGTAGTTGTGATTATGGCTCACATCGTCCTTTGGTTTTACGTCTAGTAATGGCTTGAATGCCTTCTATTGGTCAGGGATATGTTTCCCAACCAATTCTCTTATAAATTGGCAAACAAAATATTTTAAGGTCAGATTCCTGAGACTGTATTGTGGTCAAATCCACTAGGATGCATCTCAAAAGTCAATGATACATTATCTAATGACTCCTAACTCATGTCATCTCTAATGGATTGATTTTTTCTTCACGATTATTAAACATCATTCCTAAAGAACGACAATGTGTGTTACACGTCCAGCGTGCACATTTATAACAAACGCCAAATTATTTAGCTATTCGTTTCATAGCATATGTGCTTTTCTCCAAAATAGGTATGTAAGAGATGAATGAATTAAGAAATTTAAAGACTCTTGTTTTAACCATATTTTCTATGTAAAGGTTTAATCTTTTTTTAGGAGGTCGATAAGTCATGATATTATCTTCTAAATGTAGTATACGTGTGTATTTTAAGGGATTAATATCTTTTATAACTTTTAAAGTTCATCCAGTTCTTTGTTTATGCTGTCTTAAAATAAACAACTTACCTTCTTGATCGTTGTAAAGGAGAAAGAAATTATCGCATGGTAAGTTTTTTTATCTCCAAAAATATATATTTCAATCTTTTAGACAAAGTCTTTGATTCTAATTTCGCTGCTTTCTCATGTTTTTCTTCTTCAAGTGTTCCTAATTCCTCAAAGTTTTATTTCTCTCCATCGTCTTCCAGTACATGTGTAGAATCAAGTGAAGAAAAATCATTAGAAATATCTGAATCTAATTATGTATCTGATTCAAGAAAATTAGTTGTATAAATTTCCATAGGGTCAGATAAACTCCCTTTAATATGTTTCTTCAAAACTGGTTCAATTAGTTCCAAGTTATCGTTTTCATTATCCTCATCATATGGTTGCTTGCACATATTAAAAATATTAAGCTCAAACGTCATATTGTCAAAGGATAAATTCATGATTCCATTCCTGTAATTAATTAAAGCATTAGCTATTGCTTAAAATGGATGACCAAGTATTACATGAATAGGCTTATAATTGTCTGCTACATATTGTATTTCCAAGATAATAAAATCAACATGATATATGAATTTATTGACTTGTAATAACAGGTTTTCCAAAATTCATTTCAGTACCTTGACTGATAATAAAATCAACATGATATATGAATTTATTGACTTGTAATAACAGGTCTTCCAAAATTCATTTCAGTACCTTGACTGATCTATCGGCAAGTAAAAGAGTAGTTGAAGTTGGTTTTAACTCACCAATATTAAGTTGTTAGTAAACTGAAAATGGAAGCAAATTGACACTAGCTCCGAGATCAAGCAATGCATGCTAAATTTTATGATTTCCAATAATACATGAAATAGTTGGATAACCAAGGTCTTTGTATTTCAATGCATTATCAGTTGAGAGAATGGAACTTACCTCTTTAGCAAGAAAAAACTTTCTTTCTTACCTGTTGTTTTCTTTTAACGTTGCTCAAGTGTTTCAGAAATTTGGCATAAGATAGTATCTGTTTGATGACATCTAATAAAGGAATATTGATCTTCATATGTTTGAATATTTCATATATCTTTGAGGAATGGTTCAATTTCTTTGTTTTCAATGCTTGAAGAAATGAAGGTGCATGTGAAAAAGCGTTATCATCAATGATAAGTAGTGGTTCATCAACCCTTTCATTACCCTATGAAGCTGACTCATTTTCAACTTCACGAGGTTCAAGAATGAGTCTTTAAATGACCTTATCACTGCGAAGAGTAATAACATATTTGACTTGGTCTATGTGTTGACTCTCAGAACTACCCTCGTGAGGGTTTTGATGACTCTTAAGGTTTGGTTGTGGTTGTGCAAGAAACTTTCCTTTCTCATGAATGGTCAATGCAAATGTGATTTTGGCAAAATTATCTTTCAGATCACTCAATGTTTGCACATTTTAGTTATTGATGGCTCCATGTTTCTCAATGAATGCATGCAAGGTATCCTCAAAGGTTTTCCTAAGCGATGGGACATATGGTACATAATTCTGAGAATTTTGAAAATTCTTGTGTACCTGGGGAGGTTGTTACGATGGGTGTGCTTGGTTATCATTCCTCCAACTAAAGTTTGGATGGTTTCTCCAACCAAAATTATAGGTTTGGGAGTATGAGTTTGGATTTGGTCTATTGAAGGTGTTTATGGAACTGACTTGGTCACGGATACATTATTGCAGGGCTGGCAAGGTTGGACAAACTTGTGTAACATGTTCATTTGAATTACAGATATGACATGTAACTGCTTGAATTGACTTGACATGATCACTCTTCCTCATTTCTAATGCCTCAACTTTTTTAGCTAGAGATGCATATTTAGCAGAAAGGTCATGGTCTTCCCTAAGGTTAAACATGTCTCTATCAGATGACTGTGGTTTTACAGACGACTCATAAGTCCCACTTGTGTCATAGTGTTGTACATTCTCTATTATGTGTTCTAGGTAATCTAGTGCATCTTTGGGACGTTTACCCTTATATTCACCATTACACATCATTTCCACTAATTGTCTACTTTGGGATGTTAAACCCTCGTAAAAGTAGGAAATCAGCCTCCATGTTTCAAACCCGTGATGTGGACAAACATTTAACATTTTTTTAAATCTCTCCAAATATTGGTAAAATATTTCCCCCGACTCTTGTGTGAAAGTTGTGATTCTCCTCTTAAAGGAGTTTGTCCTGTGAAATGGAAAGAAGTTTTTCAAAAATTGCTCTTGCAAATCATCCCACATTCTGATGGAACTCGACCTAAGGTGACGATGCCAAATTTTAGCTTCATCCTTTAATGAAAAGGGAAAAAACTTAAGTCGAATTATATTCATGCTGTAATTTCGGTTTGTGCAAGTATTACATACCTCTTCGAATTCCCTTAAGTGATGATAAGGATTTTCTAATTCTAAATCGTGGAATGTGACTAAAAGTTGGATGAAACCTAGTTTAAAATTGAAACGTGATGCATCTGGGGGAAAGCAATGCAAGATGGCGATCATGTCCTAGTGGGATTCATGAATTCTCTTAGTGTATTAGGATGATTAAGATCGCTATGATGGGGCTTATATTCTACCTGATCAACTGAATTTTCATCTTGGCCAGGTGGATTTTCATTTCGGTTCTCGGTTATTTTGATAGACGACGAAAGTGATTGAGACTAATGTATCATGCAACCTAAATGTAGACTATATGCTAAAATTTAAATATGCAAATGCAATACTTACACCAAAAAAACCACAAAAGAAAAAAAATGTAATGATTATATCCTAAAAACATCCTCTGATTCTTGTCAATTCAGATCTCAATTGAATTTTTCGCTCAGCTGTCTCAATTTCTCGAATTAGGTTCTCACAAAAATTATGGAAGAATCTCTAGATGATGATGGTTCAAGAAATTCTTTGGCAAAATGCAATCTCCAATTTATTTTAGTTTTTCGTTTCTTGTAACCTTAAAGAATCAAGTACATGGTTTGTCTATATGTGTGATGTCTAGGTTCAGAATTCATTTGGGGATCAATCGTGACATCTTGGATCTACACAACTGCAAAGAAAAAGAAAAATATGATGAAGAAAATAAAAATAAAATAAAAAATAAAAAGAGAAGAAAAAATTATAATGATTTTAAATTTTTATTCTATCTACTAAAATATACTCATCGGCAACGGCGCCAAAAACTTGACGCACTCACAAAGTGGTTATTTACTCCCAAGTATAAGAGTGTCGAAGTAATAAATAGTCTGATAAGTCCAAGATTGATCCACAAGAAATAGATTTAGTAAAATAAAAATAAAATAACATTTAGAGTAAAAATAAAAAGGCTGAATTGATTGAAGTGATGAACAATTTTTAAATTGGAATGTAACAATAAATTAAAATATTGAGGCTAAAAGATCCACTCTTAATATTTCAAATATAATGAAATCTTACTTTTTATAATATATAAATTGTCATTATTACATAGTGAATTTACTTCAGAAATTAATTATGCCAAAACATATAAAAACCAACCATATATGTGGTGATAACATTTGTCTATAACAAGTCTAGTTAGGTACTCAATAATACCAAATATATAAAACCATCCATAAATACGGTAACAAAGTTTGTCAATAATTAGTCCAGATTTAAATATCAATCTTCATATTACAATTCATATATTATAATATAAGTAAGATTTTCACCCTTTACCGCAACATAATGAAATTAGCTACTCATGCTTTGAATAAAAAAAACTCATAATTTTATTAATGAAAGAAAAAATTACAAGAAAAATAAAACATACAAGACACTTCTTTTAAATTCTTCAAAAGATAAAATGAAAAAAACATGAAAAAATAAAAGGTGAACACCTCTATTTATAGTAGAAGTGTTCATCCCTTAATTATGAATTACAACTTTTCAAATCAAAAACAAACAATAAACTTTTAATAATTTTTTTTCCTTTTTTGATTTTTTTTTTATTATTTTGCAAACATTTGTCACAATCTACCTAAAGGTGGATTATAATATTTCAACTATTTTTTTTTATTATTATTATTTTTTTATCTAATAATTAAAATTACATGCAACATGTATTGAATTCTTCACAAATTTCGACCTTGAAAACCTCCGAACTAGAAAATCTCGTAAAGAGAAAAGTTGTAGATATTTGAGTCTTCTTTCATCTGAAACTAGAATCGTCTCAATCTGATATCAGAGTAAAATATTATGGACAAAATAAGAAAATTACGCAAAATTAGAATTTCCAAAATTGTACAATGTTAGAACGCCCTTTCAAGTTTCTGACCTCCAAAATCCAAATGTCACGTTCATTTTTCTAATTATGCATCCAAAGTATTATTTCACCTATATAATAAATAAAAATCACAATAAAAATATATAAAACACAAATTTAATTATTATTTCACAAATGTGTTAAATTAAGAAGTTACTTTAGAAAAAATTATCCTTCACAAAACTTCAACTTAGGGAGAAACCCATTTGCTCCAGTTAACCACATGAACCATCATCTGGCCCAATCGACATACTTATATGAAAACTCGGTCTGAGTAGGATATTCCAGTTGACAATACATGTATAAAGAATTACTTGGACATTACGCTCTACACTACGTGGGGACTTGGTGTGAAGACATTCCATTCGACACTATATGGGAACTTGGCGTGTACATCCTAGTCGACATTATCAGGTACGACTTACACTTTTAAGAATCTCACATTCGACATTAGTAAGGCATGTAACTTGTTAGGGATGTCTCACTCGACATTAGTGTGTTGTTTGGCTCTTGTTATGAGTGTCTTAGTCGACATTATTATATATAGCTTGATAATTGTTATGGATGTCCCAGTCGACATCAATGTGTGGCTTGGGACTTGTAATGGATGTCCTAATTGACATTATAATTTTTGGGACTAGTTATGGGTGTCCCAATCGACATAACTATATATGGCTTAATAATTGTTATGGATATCTCGGTCAACATCAACACGTGTGTAGCTTAGGAATTATTATGGATCATATACACATGTATGGCTTGGGATTTGATGTGCATTCTATTCTACATTAATACGTGTGAAGCTTGAGAATTGTTGTAGATCTCAGACAAGCGGGTATAGCTTGGGTCTTAATATATATCCCATTCGAAACTATACGCCTGTAGCTTGGGACTTGTTAAGGATGTCCCAGTCGACATTACAATATGCGATTGGTCACTTGTTAACGATGTCCCAGTCGACACTACAGTCTGAAGCTTGGCACTCCATAAGGATCTCAGTCGACACTACAAGTGGATATGGAGCAAACTTCCAAATCTCCATTACCCAATAAAGTGGCTCACTTGACAAAATTCCAAACACATGCTGCAAGAGCCACGTTCAGGGTACATGAAGACCGGTCCACACATGAATGCATGCAAGAGCCACATCGGCCCAAATGCATGCTGCCAAGAGAGACCCAACAAAATAAACATTCTTCAAGCCACAGGAACGAGACATCTTCCTCTAGAGGAACCACTCTACTTACTACTCATGCGAGATGATGAATCAACATATCATGTATAATTACTTGCAGCTGTCTCATTCGACATGAAGATGACGTACCTTTAACAAACATATCTTCACATTTCCCATTCGATAGAGAGCCTTGGTGTACCAATCCAACTTGCTCACTCAAATGAGCCGCCAAACAATATAGTATGACATAAGAAGAATGAGCCACTCGACATGATGTATATGAAACAAATAAAGGCTTGGCACTAGGTGAATGTACCACTCGACATTATATAAATGAAGGCTTGGCACTAAGGCAAGGTGCAACTCGACACGACACATGTGAAGGCTTGCCACTAGGGAAATATCCCATTTGACACCACAAGTCCAATGATAACTGAACATGCACGTATGAAAATTCCACTCGACACAACTCGATGATTGTCAATGGAGTTCTTCCTTTATTCCAAACAATTTTAATTTCAAGAGCACTTATAGTATCATGTCATATGGTCACATTCGACATATATGGGATGATAAAACATCTTGTTCATTCAATTCACAAACAACAAGGTGGATGTCCATCAACTTCATGGTACATGGAAAGATTGCCATCTCTTCCATACTACATGGATGGATTACCATCAACTATAGACTCCATTTGACCGAAGACCCACACTGACCTATGTCAGATCTTGTAGAATGAGAATTGTAGAGTGAGGAATGGAAATCCTCCTGACATTTGTCATGTCCTGTAGAGTGAAGAGTGAAGACACCCCATGGACATTCATCAGGTTCATTCAAATGTAGTCTCATGGGTATAGGTCCATTAGACTGTAGTCTCATGGACCTCCATCAGGTCCATTCAACAGTAGTCTCATAGACATTTATAGGGTCTTGTAGTGTGAGTACCATTATAGACCTTCATCAGGTATAGTAGAATGGGAAGTGAAAACCTTTATAGACCTTCATCAGGTCTAGTGGAATGAGAAATGAAGACCCTCATGGATCTTCATCATGTCTAGTGGAGTGAGAACTATCTTGGAATTCCATCAGTTCTGGTAGAGTAAAGATTCTCTTGGACTTTCGTCTGGTTCATTAGACTGGGAATATTCCCCATTGCTCATGTATAGTCAACTTGATGACCTGGCCTTCATCTGGTCTAGACGACATTGAAGACTCTCTTGGTCATTTGACCTGTAGTATGGGTATTATCATGACCTTCATCTGGTTCAGTCGATTGGGAACATTCCCCATTGCTCATATAGAGTCAACTTGATGACATGGCCTTCATCCGGTCCAGACGACATGAAGATTCCCCTGGTCCTTTGACCCGTAGTATGGGGATTATCTTGACCTTCATCTCATTCAGTCGACCGGGGACATCCCCCAATGACTCATGTCTAGTCAATTGAAGACATGGACTACTCTCAGTCTAGACGACAATATCGTATGAATAATACTTTGAACCTTCATCTGGTTCAGTCAACCGGGGACATCCCTCATGGACTCATGTCGAGTCAATTGAAGACTTGGACTTCCCTCAGTCCATACGACAATTTCGTATGAAATAACTCCTGAACTTTCGTCCGGTTCAGTCGACCGGGGACATCCCCCAAAGACTCATGTCGAGTCAATTGAAGACCTGGACTACTCACAGTCTAGACGACAATATCGTATGAATAATACTTTGAACCTTCATCTGGTTCAGTCAACCGGGGGCATCCCCCATGGACTCATGTCGAGTCAATTGAAGACTTGGACTTCTCTCAGTCCAGACGACAATATCGTATGAAATAACTCTTGAACCTTCGTCTGGTTCAGTCGACCGGGGACATCCCCCAAAGACTCATGTCGAGTCAAATGAAAACCTGGACTACTCTCAATTTAGATGACAATATCGTATGAATAATACTTTGAACCTTCATCTGGTTCAGTCAACCGGGGACATCCCCCATGGACTCATGTCGAGTCAATTGAATACTTGGACTTCCCTCAGTCCAAACGACAATGTCGTATGAAATAACTCATGAACCTTCGTCCGGTTCAGTCGACCGGGGACATCCCTCATGGACTCATGTTGAGTCAAATAAAGACCTGGACTACTCTCAGTCCAGACGATAATATCGTATGAAATAACTCATGAACCTTCGTCTGGTTCAGTCGACATGGGACATCCATCATTGACTCATGTCGAGTCAAATGAAGACCTGGACTACTCTCAGTTTAGACTACAATATCGTATGAATAATACTTTGAACCTTCATCTGGTTCAGTCGACCGGGGACATCCCCCATAGACTCATGTCGAGTCAATTGAAGACTTGGACTTCCATCAGTCCATACGACAATGTCATGTGAATTATCTCTTGAACCTTCATCTGGTTCAGTCGACCGGGGACTTCCTCCATGGACTCATGTCGAGTCAAATGAAGACATGGACTTCCCTCAGTCCATACGACAATGTCGTGTGAATTATCTCCTGAACCATCATCTGGTTCAGTCGACTGGGGACATCCCCCAAGGACTCATGTCAAGTCAAATGAAGACATGGACTACCCTCAGTCCATCCGACAATGTCGAGTGAAATGATTCCTGAACCTTCATCTGGTTCAGTCGACCGAGGACTTCCACCATGGACTCATGTTGAGTCAACTGAAGACATGGACTACCCTCAGTCCATA
The DNA here is from genome assembly GCA_019454045.1 of Zanthoxylum bungeanum. Classification (NCBI taxonomy): domain Eukaryota; kingdom Viridiplantae; phylum Streptophyta; class Magnoliopsida; order Sapindales; family Rutaceae; genus Zanthoxylum; species Zanthoxylum bungeanum. The sequence goes on from SKCR01024044.1 coordinate 15,414, forward strand.
CGAAAATGTCGAGTGAAATGATTCATGAACCTTCATCTGGTTCAGTCGACCGAGGACTTTCCCCATGGACTCATGTCGAGTCAAATGAAGACATGGACTTCCCTCAGTCCATACGACAATGTCGCATGAATTAGCTTTGAGCCTTCATCAGGTTCAGTTAGCAAGAACCCCACATCTAGTTTCATTCGACATGCACAGAAATAATCTCCAAGTCAATGACTTCTAGACTTAGAGAGTATGGGCCAAATTTAGGCCAAGGGCATTTTTGACTTTTTACTTCATGCCCTACACCAGTGGCAGCCCAACCCATCCAAATATTACCCAGAATAGACTTGGGTCAAGGACCCAGTTACCTTCTCAGGCCCACGCACAAAGAGAGCCATACCCAGCAAACCTTTGACTGATCAGTTACATAAATCTAAAACGCCTGAAATCAAAACTAGAAACTACCCCACGTAGTTAGCCGTTTCAGACACCCAACTGACAAACAATTGATGGAGGAATTAAAGGTGACCTCGAAGGAATCTATAAAATGGAGAAATATTTCATTATTCAAGGCATGTATTTTGGAGCTCTCAAACTTGAGCTCTCTAAGCTTCATAATCTCTAAACACTAGCCACCGCCCTCACGGTAGTCAACAGAAGTCAATGTAACATCAAGCCTTGCTCTTTTATTATTTACAGCTCATCTTCACTACTGACTTGAGCGTCGGAGTGCCTACGGCACCCACCACACCGGTGGGTAGTACTTCCCGCTCATTCTACCTTTGTTTTGTAGGATTGCTAGTGCCTCATACTATAAATTCTCGATTGTGAACCTCGATCGAAAATCAGCATCCACAGTTGGGACCAACATTTGCCACTTATAGAGTTTGCCTATAACAATAGCTATCAGGTAAGTATTCAGATGACTCCTTTTGAAGCCTTATATGGTCGGAAGTGTAGATCCCCAGTGGGGTGGTTCGAAACGGGAGAACAAAGGTTGCTTGGACCTGACTTGGTACAATATGCGGTGGAAAATATGAAATTGATTAGAGAAATATTGAAAATATCTCAAAGTCACCAAAAAAGTTATACATAACGCCGAATAAAAGATTTGGAGTTTCAGGTGGGTGACTCAGTATTTTTTAAGGTATCTCATTTTAAAGAAGTTATGAGATTTGGCAAGAGGGGTAAGCTCATCCCTAGGTATATTGGTCCATTTCAGATACTACGTAGAGTTGGAGAGAGAGCATATAAGTTGGCACTTCCGCCTAGTATGGATAAAATACATCCAGTGTTTCATGTATCTATGCTACATAAGTATTTATACGATGAATCTCATGTTCTGGAGCCCCATACTGTTGATATCTGCCAATATTTATCTTATTTGGAACAACCAATAGCTATAATGGACAGAGAAACGAGGAAATTACGAACGAGGTGGATTCCCTCGGTCAAGGTAATTTGGCAACACCACAATGATCAAGAGACGACTTGGGAATCAGAAGCTATTATGAAAGAGAAATATCCTCATTTATTTGCATAAGGTACGTTTCATACTTCTTAGCATTCTGATTCGAGGATGAATCATTTTAAGTGGGGAGAATTTATAACGGTTCGAAATTTTGTAACCTGATTAATATAGTAATTTGGTAAATGAGATTAATTTTTTTCCCGATTGGTAACAGAAATATTGAAAGTGATGATAATGGCTTAATTTTAAAGGTAATGTTTGCAGTACCATGATAAATTTATTTGAGTTCGAAAACAATTATGGTATTTGGCCGAGTAGTATTATATCTGGAAGATTTATAATCTTCCTACACTTATCGACACATACTCCCTCCTAATAACATTTGGCTACCTCAATGCATTAAAAAAACAAAAACAAAAACAAAAACAAAAGCAAAAGCAAAAGGCCCCACATCCCACGTTTTTCCTATTATTTTCTTCTTTCTCTCATTCTTCAACTCAACTCCATAGCCAATGCAATAAATCTGCATCCCTTAAAACCCAAAATAAATGCTCCAAAGTCACATGCAAGTTTAGAAATGATGAAAGGAAGCTTAAGGAACTCTAATTGTGAACAAACAAATTGATTCAAGGTGGGGAAAAGGTAAACCCAAACTTTGATTTATGGAATTTTAATGGATTGATGCTTGAAAGGATGATGATAGTTTGTGTTTGATGATGTATTCATAATTTTTGAATAAGAAAATGAAGGGTTTGTGAAACCCCAAAATTGTGAAATCCCTAAGTGTGAAATTGAGTTGAGGGTTTATAAATGGTTGAGTAATGGTGTGGAATAATGTAATTGATGCTATGTTGTGTATTTGTTATGGTTATTAGTTGGTGATAAGGGTGAAATGAAAGTTATGTTAAGTATTTAAGGTGTTTGTGTTGTGTTGAAGAAATGATATGGACAAGTTGATTTTGGTCCTGGAAAATGGCCTAGCATCGCGACGCCCACTCCCTGGCATCGCGATGCGTTCTGGAAATATTAGTTATGGGTTGATCTAGGTTTTGAGCGTCGTGACGCGCCTGAGGGAGCGTCGCGATGAAAATAACAGAGGATGGCTACTGGTTTCATATTGGATGCGCGTCGCGATGCCCAGAGGGTTGCGTCGCGAGACATCTTTCCAGATACATTCTTGATCATTCCGGTTTTATTTTAGATTGTTCGGGGACACTCTAAGGGTTCGTATAAATGTGTAAACACATGATAAGTCACACCATAATCATAAATATCAACCATTGATTGTATATACTTTTTCTATTTATAACAATGAAAACTAACAGTTTCTTTGGCCTTAAAACATCGGCCGGATACTCGGAGATCTCCTACACCTCATACCGCACCCGACGTTCCGTAGCGCTGCGAGTGGATATTGTTCTCTTAACTGAGATTATTTATTTCAGAATTTTAATTATGTTTTCAGATTACAATTTTGCAGATCTTGATTTGATTATTTTATACTTGAAACTGTTGATTTCTAGCGACTTGAAAAATTATGATTTAAGCTTTTGATAAAGCTTGGTTTCAGATTAATGCTTTAATGATGAAAATGATTTCAAATGTATGATTTTATGATTTTGGAGGCATGTGGAAAAACTCACCTCAGATGTAACTTGATACATATATGAAATTGACGGATATGGAACTGATGAATATTGGTAACCAATCCGGATATAGACGTATGCACACATGATACAAGACTAGAGATGACAGATGCCTCTAGATCCTGTGTATTGGACTAGTGGGATAGCGAGGCCCCTAGACCCGGATATTTCAGAGACAAGTTGGTGGCACTGATAGCATCAATGTTGTCTGGTTTAGTGGCTTGAGGGATTGTGCATACAACGCCCCAAGGCCACATAATTATATACATATTGACCGATGATATTTTTGATGATGATACTGATGTTTTCTTAATTGATTTTGAAAAGTTTTGAAAGGAAAAACTCTGGTTTATGATTTAAGAATTCTGAAAGTTATTGCACTTAATATGAGTATTTCTAATACTGTTTGTTTTCTGGTTTTATAGCTCCACTCATTGAGTTCTTTAAGACTCAACCCCGCCCCCCAAGTCTCCAGATTTTGCATGACTTTTCTATTGGTGAGCCAATGCTATATTTTGGGAGACATGGATCAGAGACAGGAGCAACACTGCAGTCACTAGTTCTATGGGTTCATCATGTTGTGTCTACATTCATATAGAATGTAGTTTCTTTTGAGTTTCTGTGATATATAACCTATGTATATATGTGTGGTTGTACTGCATCTGTGTTGTGTACGTGTCATGTTTAATATTTCACACAGTTAATCTATTTTGATGAGAGGGTGTTTGAATGAATGGTTGATTTCCGGTTTCAGTCAGAGGCTTAGGTGACAATGGAAATCTGTCATCTGCGATAACATTCCCGGATTGGGGATGTTACAAAAACTCATTAAAAATTTCATCTGCATATGATGGGGTTAGGTTTCGGATTTGATTTTGAAAAGTAAATAATTCATGAATTCACATATAATATTTTAATAATTACATTCAATATATATTATTTTTAAATTTTGATCCCAAATTTTAATTTATATTAAATAAATCCATATTTCTGATCAAACCTGCGGTGAGTATTTGGAAAAATGTCAGACCCTACTCGCAAAATCAAGACTCCTACCCATCATCAACAAACAAAATCCATTCAAGAGCAAAATCAATAAATAATAATATATCAAAATAACCTTAATATGCGTGTAATTGAAAGTTGTCCTCAAAATGAGTGTACATTAGTGGCACAAGGCTTTGGATTTAGTTGTTCAAATCATAATTTCGAATCTATTGATATACTTCTTATACAAGCCGAGATAATCGTGAGTTTTATCTGCTCTGTTTAAACCTGAGTGAAATAATTTAACGGTATGATTTCTAACGTTTCCAAAATAAAAATGTAATCGAAAGTTAAATAGTAAATAGACTTGGTATTGTAAGTGTTTGGGTATGAAAGTAACCACCATATTCCTCTGCGTCAACATGGCTTCTCATCACGTGACCTTGTCTGTCTAGGTGATAAGCTCTTGCTTTGTTCTCTTCTCTTGTTGTTTTCTCCCATTTGTTTATTAGCTGATTACAGTAACAACAATATGATTAAGAAAATGTTTGTTCATTAATTTGTTAATAGTTTTCGATGCCACGGTCAGCGCTTGATGCGCTCTAGCATTCTCCGAAATATGAAACTAAACTCTTTTAGCTTCTTCTGATTACTTTAATTACCGCTAATTAATTCTGTCACTCTTCCTCACTCTTTCATCGGATTATTTTATAATCAACTTGCAATGTGTATATACACATATATATAGAGAGAGCGCGCTTGGAACCTGCATAATGCGCAGATTTATTTTGATTTTTGATATATGATTTATAGTTATAATTCTTGTTCAATTAATATTATTTTATGAAAATTGAAATTATTTTATAAGCTTCTTTGAAATTAATCAAATGGATAATCTTGTAGCTCACTTGTAATGTTCATCTAATTACTCTGCTGATGAGTAATAAAAACATAATCCAGAGAAATACAAATTAAACTTTCAAAATATTCAGAATCTCAGGCAATTAAATTAACATCCCATTCAACATCCATCAATGTAGTCTAGATAAGTTACTTGCAAAATTTGACATCAAGATTCCATTATTTATTCATTGAATATATGATATTTACCCTAAAACTTTCATCTAGAGTTGGACTTTCCAACATAATTCAAACATATTTTAAGCAATCCTGTTAAATCGAACTTCATCTCCGGCTTGCCAAAGTCAATAAACTCCACAGCTTAATTTCCTCAACTTTAATAGTTGAAAAGCTGCTTGTTGATATTGAAGTCTCTGTTTCAATACAAGAAGAAATCTTCAGCTAATGTTGTTACGAATTATTCGATCTCCAAAGCTCCGGCGAACCAAATACGAATATTTCTTCGATTAAATAAGCTTCAATTCTCAAATGCACACCAACACTTCAATTCACGGCCATGGAAGCACTTTGAACATGATATGAAAACGCACGCACTCTACAGATTCAATTAACGGCTGTTACGAATTCATCGTTCCTCAAGTCTTCAATTCTCAAACTCACCCAAGCTTCAATTCATGTCTATTATGAATTCACGACAAGAGCACTTGTTGATGGAGATTTCTTTGACTAAAGAATTTGAATAGTTCGACAAGGGCAGTGAGGGAATTTCCCCTTTTGGGAGGATCATATTTTCTGAAGTATTGGATAGTCCTCGGGAAGGGCAATCCAGACCCAGTTCCTCGGTCAGGCCGACCAGAGGACACAGTGCGATGCAAATCTCGGAGACTGACCACATCAGAACCGAGACCGACCACTCCAGCCCAGTAGCTCACTTCAGCTCTGTCTTTCTTCCTGGATTGGGGTGAACGGCTCGGATATTCCGGATTAGGTCGGCATTATCTTTTTTTATTCGGAAGACCATCTGGTCGATCTCTTGAAGACCGACGCGTGGTCGGGGTAGTTTAGACTTTTTCTTCTAGCACATCATAACATCATTTGAAAGCTCTTTACAGGCTGTCATCATTAATGATAAAGTGTGGCAGTGTACTTTTCGGTGTGAGGTGACAGGAAATCAGACGGCAGGTTCAGCTTTCGGTGAGGCAGTTGGGGCAGAGAGTTTGTCAAATCGCCGCAAACCTGCAGCGCTGACATCGTAAAGATATGGGAACAGTATCTTGTATTCGTTAGTATATAAGGGGAAGCTGAATTCATTTGTAAGGGTTGAGAAAATTTTCATTCGAGTATTACTTGTAAGAAACAATACAAAGTGAGCGACCAGCTCGGATTCCCTTAGACCACGTTTAAAAACTGATCGGTCGAGCTCGGTTTAGTAATAAAAACAACACCCCACTTTGTGCCCGTGGACGTAGGTTGGATTTGCTCCGCCGAACCACGTTAAAACTCTCTTTGTCGATTTTGTGTCCTCTTTATCTTTCGCTATATTTTCTTTTGGTCCCTCATAACCAAACAAATTCAAGGTTGAAGGAGGGTTATCTCGGGAAGGTTATCTCGAAACTGCTCCTGTGACGAAAGTCACCCGTCAACAGTTGGCGCCGTCTGTGGGGAAAGAGAAAAAAGCAACTTGCTTAGTAAGACGATGGCGGAAGATGGGAACCACAGATCATCGGAGAGTTCGACAACATAGTGGATGGGAAAGATGGAGGAAAGCATGAGGAAGGATAGGGAGGAAAACCAGACCCTCATGAGGGCCATGATGGAGAAGAAGCTGGAAAGACTGGAAAAAATGAACAACGAAAGGATGGGAGCTGGTATCAGGCAGAGGAGAAACGAGATAGCAGAAGGGAAAAGAGTGGTGGACTTAAGTGGAGATGATGAACCTGGGAGGAAAGATCCCCAGAGGGTGAGGTCAGTTGTGATAGCGAGAGCTTTGCAGACGGAAATGATGTGGGAAGAATGGGAGGGAAGGCGAACATCGGAGTCCTCTAGTAATAGCCCGCGTTCTAAGAAGAGGAAAGACATAAGAAATGGTGGAGGGGATATGGAAGTGTCCAGTCATGTTACACGTCGTGCCCGGAGTGGTCGGTGTGAGGAAACCCGTGGGAGACAACGATGTGACGCAGATAACCATATGAAAGTCTGGTTCATGAAGGAGATGAAAAAGTGGGAAGAAAACTTGAAGATAGATAAAGGAGATGGTCGGGACGGGGATGCAGTGTCTCCATTTTCGAAAGAAATCATGTCAGTAGAATTCCCTAGGCGGTTCATGATGCCATCCATAAACTCTTACATTATATGTTTGTGTTTAGGAACATTATCATTTAGATACGGTTGGACTTCTTGCCATAAGATGTGAACTTGTTGGGCCATTTAAACTGGGACGAGTTCACTCCTATGACAGTTAGCCCAAAAGCTTCTATAATGATGATGGGCCGATTTGTGTGAAAATTTTAATGAATTGATATATTCCTTGTATCGCATGCATCTCATTCATCTCATGCATACATATAAAATGTTAACACCTTCTATGTCTATAAAAGACATCATAGATTCCTGTTGGGTTAGAAAAGAGGGAAGACTCGCTAAAAGACCGGTAACAGATATGAGTACATCCGATAGCGAGGTATCCCGGATAGATCAGTTGGAAAACGGTCTCGCCAAAATTACTTAACAGTTGCAAGCATTGACTACTGCTGTGGCTGGTATGGCTGTACCCCGTGCTGGGGGAAATTCTAAGAATGTGAGGAGCAAGGAGCCTCCAAATAAGTTGGGGGAGGATATCCCCGCTTTTGATGACGACATGGCAGAGTATGCAATAGCAGCGGTCAAGGTTGGTCCTATTGAGGACGAAGTTGAGTTCACAGTGCTGGATATCCCAGCCACTTTTGCCTTGTTGTTGGGAAGGCCTTAGTTTCATAAGCTTGGGGGCGTGCCCTCCACTCTGCATCAGATGATTAATTTCTCGTATGGGGGAGAGATTGTCAGCTGAGGTAGACAATGTTGTGGCTGCTTTGGAAATACAACTTTTCACGAGGTTCCAAGTGTCGGTAACTTTTGAGGAATGGGTGGATCCTAAGGTAGCTAGGATCATGGGAAAAATGAAGTTCGAACCGGGTGAGGGTTCAAAACTGCCAAACTTTAGAGGACAGACTACTCGGAGGGGTTTGGGGTACAAATCTGATGAGGAAAAGCCGAAGGTAAAAAAGAAAGGGCTGAAATTGATGGAATGCTTTGTGAAGGCTTCGGGGTATCAAGGTGAGCCCGAACCAATAGAAGTTAATGGGATCGTGGTGCCTAGATTTGAGATCTTCCAGGATATGTTGGGTGAGAAGCCGCTGACCGAAGAAGCTGTGGAGGAAGATAATTGGGAAGAAGAACTGATGAAGTTGGAGAGCCTGACTCTAGAAGAAGATAAAAAGTCTGAGAAGAACCTGGTTGCGGAGGATGAAGTGTCTACCGATGATGAAGACATTTATCTTCCTGATTATTTGAGTGTACTCCCGCATTTATTAGCAATAAAGACAATCATTTTTCTTATTTGCCCGAGTCTTTTTCCTCTAACTTGCATGGCTTGAGTATATTTGATATCAGCTCCACCAGAACGAATGCATTTAACTTAGGCACGCCTGAGAATCCTAAGGAAATTCTGATTGCAAGTGAAGTTACCGCTGAAGAGTGGGAGAAATTAGAAGAAGTATTGGTCAGATATGCCAAAGTGTTTGCTTAGTCCTATGAGGACATGTCTGGGGTAGACAAAAGCATTGCCCAGCACACAATACCAACTTATCCGAATATGAAGCCAGTGAAACAGAAACTTCGACGGATGAGACCTGAGTGGGCTGAGAAGGTCAGAGAAGAGGTTAAGAAACAAATAGATGTGGGGTTCCTGGAAGTGGTAAAGTATCCCTAATGGTTAGCAAATGTTATGCCAATACCGAAGAAAGACGGGAAAGTCAGAATGTGTGTGGATTACATAGATCTCAACAAGGCTTGTCCGAAAGATGATTTTCCTCTACCTCATATTGATGTACTAGTTGATAGTGCAGCTTTATCTGCCATGTATTCATTTGCAGATGGGTTTTCAGGGTATAATCAGGTTCTTATGGCTGAGGAAGACAAGCACAAAACTGCCTTCATCACAGAGTGGGGTACTTATTGTTACAAGGTAATGTCGTTTGGGCTTAAAAATGTAGGAGCTATTTATCAGCGGATGGCCACTACATTGTTCCACGATCTGATGCACAAAGAGATTGAGGTGTACGTGGATGACATGATGGTGAAATCAGAGACAAGAATTGGGCATATAGAAGCACTGGAGAAGTTCATTCAAAGGGTTGACAAATACAACTTGCGGCTGAATCCCAAGAAATGTATGTTTGGGGTAACATCTGGAAAATTACTGGGACATACAGTGGGAATGGGAGGAATAGAAGTAGATTCTGAGAAAATCAAGGCAATTACTGAGATGCCGGCACCGAAGACAGAGAAAGAGGTTAGAGCATTCCTGGGAAAAATTCAGTATATCAGTCGGTTCATCGCCAAGTTGACGTCAGTATGTGAGCCTATCTTTAGACTGTTGAGAAAGGACCAGCCAGTGAAATGGAATGAGCAGTGTCAGTGAGCTTTCGACAAGATCAGAGAATACTTGGTAAAGCCTCCTGTTTTGTAACCTCTGAGACCCGGCAGACCCTTGGTACTGTATTTAGCTATAGAATCAGAAGCACTGGGGGCAATGATGGTACAGGAAAATGAGACCAGAGTAGAGCATGCAGTCTACTATCTCAGTAAGAAAATGCTTCCGTATGAAGCCCGCTATCAAGAAGTAGAGAATATCTGTTTGGCAGTAGTATGGGCGTCCAGAAAATTGCGGCATTACTTTCAATCTTACAAGATCCAGGTAGTGGCAAAGGAGAATCCTTTGAAATATCTGCATTCAGTGCCTTCGCTAGTGGGAAAATTGGGCAGATGGTTAGTGTTGCTGACAGAGTTTGACATTGAGTACCTCACTTCCAAAGTGATCAAGGGGCGAGCCGTAGCAGAGTTTCTGGCATTGCAACCCATTGAAGGGGATCAACATAAGTTTGAATTTCCAGATGAAGAGATCCATGCAATAACAGTTCAGGGATGGAAAATATACTTTGACGGAGCAGTGAATTACAAAGGAGCCGGAATTAAGATCGTGATAGTGACCCCCGGAGGAGAGACTTTGCCTTTGGCCAAGAGGTTGACGTTCAGAGTAACTAACAACATGGCCGAGTATAAAGCATGTGCTTTTAGTTTGACTGCACTGATAGCCTTGAAGGCTGAGAGCGTGGAGGTCTACGGAGATTCCATGCTGGTGATCCGACAGATGCAGGGAGAATGGGAATTGAAAGAAGAACGGTTGAAACCTTACCTTTTTCACCTCTGAAAGTTAGCACAGGTTATCCCCAATTGTAAGTTTCAGCACTTGCGGCGAGAAGAGAATCAGATGGCTGATGCATTAGCTACACTTGCAGCAACTTAGGAAAGTCCAGAGAAGTTGGTAATGAGACCGTTGGTACAGACAACAGCAAATAGACCCGTTTATGAGATAGAAAGAGTTCTGGAAGTGGAGATCGACGATGGTAAACCTTGGTATCACGACATTCAAAGGTATCTGGAACACGGGGAACTCCCGGAGGGAGCAGGGAGAAAAGACAGATTAGTCATTCAGAAATTAGCTTCCCAATATGTGATTCTGAAAGGGGAACTGTACAAGAGGCAAGCAAATGGTATTCAGTTGAAATGTTTGAGAAAAGAAGAGGCTCAGCATGTAATGGAAGAAGTACACGCCGGGATATGTGGTCCGCACATGAACGGGTTGAATCTGTCCCGCATGATAATGAGACAAGGTTTTTACTGGTCAACCATGGAGACCGACTGCGCGAAGATGGTAAAGCACTGTCATGATTGTCAAGCACACGGTAATTTGAATCATTTGCCGCACACAGAGTTGCACGAGTTGTCAGAGCCGTGGCCTTTCTCAACATGGGGAATTGATATGATTGGAGAGATTCGACCGAATGCATCGAACGGGCATCACTTCATAGTAGTGGCAGTAGATTATTTCTCAAAGTGGGTGGAAGTCGAGTCATTCTGCAATGTTACAGCGAACCATATGGCAAAGTTTATAGCTCGGAATCTCATTTGTCGGTATGGCATGCCGCACCATGTGGTTACAGATAACGAAGTTCAGTTTCAGGGAGAGACAAAGGCAATGTTGCAGAAATACAGGATAGGCCATCATAAGTCATCACCGTACAGGTCGTAGGCAAATGGGGCAGTTGAGGCAGCCAATAAGACTATAAAGACGATTCTCGCCAAGATGACAGAAAACTACAGAGATTGGGCAGATAAGCTACCGTATGCTTTATGGGGGTACAAAACATCAGTAAGAACAGCAACAGGGGCCACACCTTTTTCTCTAGTCTATGGAATGGAAGCAGTATTGCCAGTAGAAGTGGAAATACAGTCTATGAGGGTATTAGCAGAAACAGAGTTACCGGAATGAGAATGGGCCGCACAGAGGTTTGATCAGTTAGCACTGCTGGATGAGAAGAGAACGAAGTCTTTGTATCACATGCAGTTGTATCAGAAGAGACTAGCCCGAGCATTCAATAAGAAGGTACGTCCTACCAAGATCAGAAAGGGTGATTTGGTACTCAAGCAGTCAAGGCCGTCGATGACTGATCCGAGAGGAAAGTTCAGACCTAACTGGGAAGGACCTTACATAGTGCAGAAAGTACTGGGAAATGGGGCAGTGAAACTGTCAGACTTGGAAGGTAACGAGTTCACTGAGCCGATCAACGTGGACAGATTGAAGCAATATTTTGCCTGAGAAATAGAAGACTTGGCAGAAGGCCTAACCCAACGGGATAAGAAAACTCATGCATTCATGCATACACGTAACACATTTTAGCATTCGTTTTGTGTTTGTTTTGTATTCGCAAGTTTTGAAGAAGAAAAGAGAAGGCGGCGAAGACAAGCCGATTAGAAGCATCAACATACCAGCATCAGTTTTGGGATGCGTCCCAGGGGGCGAGGCCCACATCAATACTAGTAGCAGTCTTGGGGATGCGTCCCGGGGTTGAGGCCCACATCAACACATATACCAGTTACAGTTATTGGGATGCGTCCCAGGATCGAGGTCCACTGCATCATCAGTTTCGGGATGCGTCCCAGGGTCGAGGCCCACCTTTGTCAGCGTATTGAGATGCGTCCCAGGGTCGAGGCCCCATTGTCGGTAGCAGCTATTGGGATGCGTCCCAGGATCGAGGTCCACTGCATCATCAGTTTCGGGATGAGTCCTAGGGTCGAGGCCCACCTTTTTCAGCGGTATTGGGATGCGTCCCAGGTTCGAGGCCTCCGTTGTCGGTTGCAGCTATTGGGATACGTCCCAGGATCGAGGTCCACTGCATCATCAGTTTCGGGATGCGTCCAGGGTTCGAGGCCCACCTTTGTCAGCGGTATTGGGATGCATCCCAGGGTCGAGGCCCCATTGTCGGTTGCAGCTATGGGGATGCGTGATGAGCGGAAAATATATCAATATTTACTGCCCCTTTTACTTAATATTTTGTTTAGTTTCTCGGGTTTGATGAACGTTTTAATGTGTTTTAGTTTATTTTATAGATAAAATAATATTGGGACACAATGAAATCATTTAGGACGAAATGTGGGTCAAATAAGGGCAAAAATTGGACTTGACATATTGATTTTGGAGATTGGAAACTTGAAAGGGCGTTTCAACGAAGTGCAGTTTTGGAAATTCCAGTTTTGCGCATCTGTCGTATTTTAAGCATAACTTTTTACTCTGATATCGGATTGCACTGATTCAAGTTCCAGATTAAAGAAGAATCAAAGATATACAACTTTAAAAGACAAAATCATTCGAATTCTGAAGATTTCATGCCCGAAATTGATGAACCATCCAGAAGTGTGTTGTGTGTAATTATTAAAGTCATTTTCAAAGCAAAAAAATAAATTAATAAATAAATAATAAAAATTATCAAATCACCACCAAACATGATAAGCAATTAGTGGAGCAATTAATAATGGATTTGGTGGAGCAATTAGTGGAGCAATTAATAATTGATTTGGTGGATGATTTGATGGAGGCAAAATTTTGCCTATAAATACCAAGCAATTTCATTTGTAAATTCATACTTTCTTCTAAGGAATCCTTAAGAATACTAAGAAAATTATATCTTGTTTGTTTCTTTATAGCTTTTAGTAATTAATTTCCGCTTTCGCATTTACTTTATTTACTTTTCCGTTTTTACTTTCCGCAATTTACTTTTACGCACAGTACTCTTCTTTCTTTAATTTTCAGTTTTTACTTTTCAGTAATGAGGAGGTAACTCCCCTTTGCTGGGGTAAAAGGTAAAACTATTATTACTAATATTTAGATAAATCTACCTTAATTATAATATATAAACTAGTTAAAACCTGACTTAACGAGGATACTGCCATATTGGTCGGTTGGTAATTATTTAAATTGGTTTTAACCTGACTAAACTGGATACCGCCTGATTGGTCGGTTGGTAATTAATTATTAATTTGACTTAATCTGGATACCGCCTATATGGCTGGTTGGTAATTATCATGCAAAGTTAATATATTATATTAAGGGAGATATCTAAAATAGAAGTAATAAAAGTGGATCTTTTTACCTCAACATTTTCTTTTATTGTAATTTTACTTTATTTACTTTTCAGCAATTTACTTTTCAGCAATTTACTTTTCAGGAATTTACTTTCAGCATTTACTTTTTGGCATTTAATTTTCAGCATTTAATTTCAGCATTTACTTTCAGCATTTACTTTTCAGCATTTAATTTTCAGTATTTAATTTTCAGTATTTTACTTTATGTCTTTTATTTTATTTAAGATTTTTTTACTACCCGTAAATATGTGTCGTAACTAAGCCAGTTATCTGGGGTTGTGATGAAATTCAATATCACCGGTTTATAAGGGGTTAAATTATAGTTTGGGTAATTTAAAGGTTTATTTATTAAGTCTTAAGCTTAATGCGTCTTGTTAATTGGCCACTAATAAGATTGATGTGGTAAATCTAAAATAAACTTGACAAAAGAATTTTAGGTTTTCAGCCTTAGACTTAATAGCCCACGATCTTCCTCGAGGATAGATAACCCTTTAATAGATTTCCTTACATGATAGACATATACCTGTCGGGCGGGGGTAGCCATAATTGGAAATTAAACTTAATGAATCCAGATAATTTGGTTGACATAGACATATGGTTCAATTGGGTTAAACTGGGTATTTGCGTCTGACCATCGACAGAGGCTTTTGCATAATTTAGTGTTCCAGGTTAGTAAACCGATTTATTACACAAACATAAAATAACCACATACTAAGAAGATTGTATCTTATTTGTTTATTTACAGCTTTCAGTAATTAATTTCCGCTTTCCGCACTTTCTTTTCTTTACTTTTCAGTTTTTACTTTCCGTAATTTACTTTTACGCACAATACTTTTCTTTCTTTAATTTTCAGTATTTACTTTTCAGTGATGAGGAGGTAACTCCCTTTTGCTGGGGTAAAAGGTAAAACTTTTATTACTAATATTTAGATTAATCTCCCTTAATTATAATATATAAACTAGTTAAAACCTGACTTAACGAGGATACCGCCATATTGGTCGGTTGGTAATTATTTAAATTGGTTTTAACCTGACTAAACTGGATACCGCCTGATTGGTCGGTTGGTAATTAATTATTAATTTGACTTAATCTGGATACCGCCTATATGGCTGGTTGGTAATTATCATGCAAAGTTAATATATTATATTAAGGGAGATATCTAAAATAGAAGTAATAAAAGTGGATCTTTTTACCTCAACATTTTCTTTTATTGTAATTTTACTTTATTTACTTTTAAGCAATTTACTTTCAGCAATTTACTTTTCAGCAATTTACTTTCAGCAATTTACTTTTCAGCAATTTACTTTTCAGCAATTTACTTTTCAGTAATTTACTTTCAGCATTTACTTTTCAGTATTTAATTTTCAGCATTTAATTTCAGCATTTACTTTCAGCATTTACTTTCAGCATTTAAGTTTAGTATTTAATTTTCAGTATTTTACTTTATATCTTTTATTTTATTTAAGATTTTTTTAATACCCGTAAATATGTGTCGTAACTAAGCCAGTTATCTGGGATTGTGATGAAATCCAATATCACCGGTTTATAAGGGGTTAAATTATAGTTTGGGTAGTTTAAAGGTTTACTTATTAAGTCTTAAGCTTAATGCGTCTTGTTAATTTGCCACTAATAAGATTGATGTGGTAAATCTAAAATAAACTTGACAAAAGAATTTTAGGTTTCAGCCTTAGACTTAATAGCCCACGATCTTCCTTGATGATAGATAACCCTTTAATAGATTTCCTTTCATGATAGACATATACCTGTCGGGCGGGGGTAGCCATAATTGGAACTTAAACTTAATGAATCCATATAATTTGGTTGACATAGACATATGGTTTAATTGGGTTAAACTGGGTATTTTCGTCTGACCATCGACAAAGGCTTTTGCATAATTTAGTGTTCCAGGTTAGTTAACCGATTTATTACACAAACATAAAATAACCACATACTAAGAAGATTGTATCTTGTTTGTTTATTTACAGCTTTCAGTAATTAATTTCCGCTTTCGCACTTTCTTTTCTTTACTTTTCCGTTTTTACTTTCCGCAATTTACTTTTACGCACAATACTTTTCTTTCTTTAATTTTCAGTTTTTACTTTTCAGTAATGAGGAGGTAACTCCCCTTTGCTGGGGTAAAAGGTAAAAGTTTTATTACTAATATTTAGATTAATCTCCCTTAATTATAATATATAAACTAGTTAAAACCTGACTTACGAGGATACCGCCATATTGGTCGGTTGGTAATTATTTAAATTGGTTTTAACCTAACTAAACTGGATACCGCCTGATTGGTCGGTTGGTAATTAATTATCAATTTGACTTAATTTGGATACCGCCTATATGGCTGGTTGGTAATTATCATGCAAAGTTAATATATTATATTAAGGGAGATATCTAAAATTGAAGTAATAAAAGTGGATCTTTTTACCTCAACATTTTCTTTTATTGTAATTTTACTTTATTTAATTTTCAGCAATTTACTTTCAGCAAATTACTTTTCAGCAATTTACTTTTCAGTAATTTACTTTCAGCATTTACTTTTCAGCATTTAATTTTCAGTATTTAATTTCAGCATTTACTTTCAGCATTTACTTTTCAGCATTTAATTTTCAGTATTTAATTTTCAGTATTTTACTTTATGTCTTTTATTTTATTTAAGTTTTTTTTACTACCCGTAAATATGTGTCGTAACTAAGCCAGTTATATGTGGTTGTGATGAAATCCAATATCACCGGTTTATAAGGGGTTAAATTATAGTTTGGGTAATTTAAAGGTTTACTTATTAAGTCTTAAGCTTAATGCGTCTTGTTAATTGGCCACTATAAGATTGATGTGGTAAATCTAAAATAAACTTGACAAAAGAATTTTAGGTTTCAGCCTTAGACTTAATAGCCCACGATCTTCCTTGAGGATAGAAAACCCTTTAATAGATTTCTTACATCATAGACATATACCTGTCGGGCGGAGATAGCCATAATTGGAACTTAAACTTAATGAATCCAGATAATTTGATTGACATAGATATTTGATTCAATTGGGTTAAACTGGGTATTTGCGTCTGACCATCACATAGGCTTTTGCATAATTTAGTGTTCCAGGTTAGTAAACCGATTATTACACAAACATAAAATACCACATACTAAGAAGATTGTATCTTATTTGTTTATTTACAGCTTTCAGTAATTAATTTCCGCTTTCACACTTTCTTTTCTTTAAATTTCAGTTTTTACTATCCGCAGTTTACTTTTACGCACAGTAATTTTATTTCTTTAATTTTCATTTTTTACTTTTCAGTAATGAGGAGGTAACTCTCATTTGCTGGGGTAAAAGATAAAACTTTTATTACTAATATTTAGATTAATCTCCCTTAATTATAATATATAAACTAGTTAAAACCTGACTTAACGACGATACCGCCATATTGGTCGGTTGGTAATTATTTAAATTGGTTTTAACCTGACTAAACTGGATACCGCATGATTTGTCGGTTGGTAATTAATTATTAATTTGACTTAATCTGGATACCGCCTATATGACTGGTTGGTAATTATCATGCAAAGTTAATATATTATATTAAGGGAGATATCTAAAATAGAAGTAATAAAAGTGGATCTTTTTACCTCAGCATTTTCTTTTATGGTAATTTTACTTTATTTACTTTTCAGTAATTTACTTTCAGCAATTTACTTTTCAGCAATTTACTTTTCAGTAATTTACTTATCAGTAATTTACTTTCAGCATTTACTTTTCAGCATTTAATTTTCAATATTTAATTTCAGAATTTACTTTCAGCATTTACTTTTCAGCATTTAATTTTCAGTATTTGATTTTCAATATTTTACTTTTTGTCTTTTATTTTATTTAAGTTTTTTTTTACGACCCGTAAATATGTGTCGTAACTAAGCCAGTTATCTGGGGTTGTGATGAAATCCAATATCACCGGTTTATAAGGGGTTAAATTATAGTTTGGGTAATTTAAAGGTTTACTTATTAAGTCTTAAGCTTAATGCGTCTTGTTAATTTGCCACTAATAAGATTGATGTGGTAAATCTAAAATAAACTTGACAAAAAAAATTTAGGTTTCATCAGCCTTAGACTTAATAGCTCACGATCTTCCTTGAGGATAGATAACCCTTTAATAAATTTACTTACATGATATACATATACCTGTCGGGCAGGGGAAGCCATAATTGGAACTTAAACTTAATGAATCCAGATAATTTGGTTGACATAGACATATGGTTCAATTGGGTTAAACTGGGTATTTGAGTTTGATCATCGACAGGGGCTTTTGCATAATTTAGTGTTCCAGGTTAGTAAACCGATTTATTACACAAACATAAAATAACCACATACTAAGAAGATTGTATCTTGTTTTTTTATTTACAGCTTTCAGTAATTAATTTCCGCTTTCGCACTTTCTTTTCTTTACTTTTCAGTTTTTACTTTCCGCAATTTACTTTTACGCACAGTACTTTTCTTTCTTTAATTTTTAGTTTTTACTTTTCAGTAATGAGGAAGTAACTCCACTTTGCTGGGGTAAAAGGTAAAACTTTTATTACTAATATTTAGATTAATCTCCTTTAATTATAATATATAAACTAGTTAAAACCTGACTTAACGAGGACACCGCCATATTGGTCGGTTGGTAATTATTTAAATTGGTTTTAACCTGACTAAACTGGATATCGCCTGATTGGTAGGTTGGTAATTAATTATTAATTTGACTGAATCTGGATACCGCCTATATGGCTGGTTGGTAATTATCATGCAAAATTAATATATTATATTAAGGGATATCTAAAATAGAAGTAATAAAAGTTGATCTTTTTACCTCAGCATTTTCATTTATTGTAATTTTACTTTATTTAATTTTCAGCAATTTACTTTCAGCAAATTACTTTTCAGCAATTTACTTTTCAGTAATTTACTTTCAGCATTTACTTTTCAGCATTTAATTTTCAGTATTTAATTTCAGCATTTACTTTTCAGCATTTACTTTTCAGCATTTAATTTTCAGTATTTAATTTTCAGTATTTTACTTTATGTCTTTTATTTTATTTAAGTTTTTTTTACTACCCGTAAATATGTGTCGTAACTAAGCCAGTTATCTGTGGTTGTGATGAAATCCAATATCACCGGTTTATAAGGGGTTAAATTATAGTTTTGGTAATTTAAAGGTTACTTATTAAGTCTTAAGCTTAATGCGTCTTGTTAATTGGCCACTAATAAGATTGATGTGGTAAATCTAAAATATACTTGACAAAAGAATTTTAGGTTTCAGCCTTAGACTTAATAGCCCACGATCTTCCTTGAGGATAGATAACCCTTTAATAGATTTCCTTACATCATAAACATATACCTGTCGGGCGGGGATAGCCATAATTGGAACTTAAACTTAATGAATCCAGATAATTTGATTGACATAGATATTTGATTCAATTGGGTTAAACTGGGTATTTGCGTCTGACCATCGACAGATGCTTTTGCATAATTTAGTGTTCCAGGTTAGTAAACTGATTTATTACACAAACATAAAATAACCACATACTAAGAAGATTGTATCTTATTTGTTTATTTATAGCTTTAAGTAATTAATTTCCGCTTTCACACTTATTTTTCTTTACATTTCAGTTTTTACTTTCCGCAATTTACTTTTACGCACAGTAATTTTATTTCTTTAATTTTCAGTTTTTACTTTTCAGTAATGAGGAGGTAACTCCCATTTGCTGGGGTAAAAGATAAAACTTTTATTACTAATATTTAGATTAATCTCCCTTAATTATAATATATAAACTAGTTAAAACCTGACTTAACGAGGATACCGCCATATTGGTCGGTTGGTAATTATTTAAATTGGTTTTAACCTGACTAAACTGGATACTGCATGATTGGTCGGTTGGTAATTAATTATTAATTTGACTTAATCTGGATACCGCCTATATGACTGGTTGGTAATTATCATGCAAAGTTAATATATTATATTAAGGGAGATATCTAAAATAGAAGTAATAAAAGTGGATCTTTTTACCTCAGCATTTTCTTTTATGGTAATTTTACTTTATTTACTTTTCAGTAATTTACTTTCAGCATTTACTTTTCAGCAATTACTTTTCAGTAATTTACTTATCAATAATTTACTTTCAGCATTTACTTTTCAGCATTTAATTTTCAATATTTAATTTCAAAATTTACTTTCAGCATTTACTTTTCAGCATTTAATTTTCAGTATTTGATTTTCAATATTTTACTTTTTCTCTTTTATTTTATTTAAGTTTTTTTTTACGACCCGTAAATATGTGTCGTAACTAAGCCAGTTATCTGGGGTTGTGATGAAATCCAATATCACCGGTTTATAAGGGGTTAAATTATAGTTTGGGTAATTTAAAGGTTTACTTATTAAGTCTTAAGCTTAATGCGTCTTGTTAATTTGCCACTAATAAGATTGATGTGATAAATCTAAAATAAACTTGACAAAAAAAATTTAGGTTTCAGCCTTAGACTTAATAGCTCACGATCTTCCTTGAGGATAGATAACCCTTTAATACATTTACTTACATGATATACATATACCTGTCGGGCAGGGGAAGCCATAATTGGAACATAAACTTAATGAATCCAGATAATTTGGTTGACATAGACATATGGTTCAATTGGGTTAAACTGGGCATTTGCGTTTGATCATCGACAGAGGCTTTTGCATAATTTAGTGTTTCAGGTTAGTTAACCGATTTATTACACAAACATAAAATAACCACATACTAAGAAGATTGTATCTTGTTTTTTTATTTACAGCTTTCAGTAATTAATTTCCGCTTTCGCACTTTCTTTTCTTTACTTTTCAGTTTTTACTTTCCGCAATTACTTTTACGCACAGTACTTTTCTTTCTTTAATTTTTAGTTTTTACTTTTCAGTAATGAGGAAGTAACTCCACTTTGCTGGGGTAAAAGGTAAAACTTTTATTACTAATATTTAGATTAATCTCCTTTAATTATAATATATAAACTAGTTAAAACCTGACTTAACGAGGACACCGCAATATTGGTCGGTTGGTAATTATTTAAATTGGTTTTAACCTGACTAAACTGGATATCGCCTGATTGGTCGGTTGGTAATTAATTATTAATTTGACTGAATCTGGATACCGCCTATATGGCTGGTTGGTAATTATCATGCAAAGTTAATATATTATATTAAGGGAGATATCTAAAATAGAAGTAATAAAAGTTGATCTTTTTACCTCAGCATTTTCTTTTTTTGTAATTTTACTTTATTTACTTTTCAGCAATTTACTTTCAGCAATTTACTTTTCAGCAATTTACTTTCAGCATTTACTTTTCAGCATTTAATTTTCAGTATTTAATTTCAGCATTTACTTTTCAGCATTTAATTTTCAGTATTTAATTTTCAGTATTTTACTTTATGTCTTTTATTTTATTTAAGTTTTTTTTACTACCCGTAAATATGTGTCGTAACTAAGCCAGTTATCTGTGGTTGTGATGAAATCCAATATCACCGGTTTATAAGGGGTTAAATTATAGTTTGAGTAATTTAAAGGTTTACTTATTAAGTCTTAAGCTTAATGCGTCTTGTTAATTGGCCACTAATAAGATTGATGTGGTAAATCTAAAATAAACTTGACAAAAGAATTTTAGGTTTCAGCCTTAGACTTAATGGCCCACGATCTTCCTCGAGGATAGATAACCCTTTAATAGATTTCCTTACATGATAGACATATACCTGTCGGGCGGGGGTAGCCATAATTGGAAATTAAACTTAATGAATCCAGATAATTTGGTTGACATATACATATGGTTCAATTGGGTTAAACTGGGTATTTGCGTTTGATCATCGACAGAGGCTTTTGCATAATTTAGTGTTCCAGGTTAGTAAACCGATTTATTACACAAACATAAAATAACCACATACTAAGAAGATTGTATCTTATTTGTTTATTTACACCTTTCAGTAATTAATTTCCGCTTTCGCACTTTCTTTTCTTTACATTTCAGTTTTTACTTTCCGCAATTTACTTTTACGCACAGTAATTTTATTTCTTTAATTTTCAGTTTTTACTATTCAGTAATGAGGAGGTAACTCTCATTTGCTGGGGTAAAAGATAAAACTTTTATTACTAATATTTAGATTAATCTCCCTTAATTATAATATATAAACTAGTTAAAACATGACTTAACGAGGATACCGCCATATTAGTCGGTTGGTAATTATTTAAATTGGTTTTAACCTGACTAAACTGGATACCGCATGATTGGTCGGTTGGTAATTAATTATTAATTTGACTTAATCTGGATACCGCCTATATGACTGGTTGGTAATTATCATGCAAAGTTAATATATTATATTAAGGGAGATATCTAAAATAGAAGTAATAAAAGTGGATCTTTTTACCTCAACATTTTCTTTTATTGTAATTTTATTTTATTTACTTTTAAGTAATTACTTTCAGCAATTTACTTTTTAGCAATTTACTTTTCAGTAATTTACTTATCAGTAATTTACTTTCAGCATTTACTTTTCAGCATTTAATTTTCAGTATTTAATTTCAGAATTTACTTTCAGCATTTACTTTTCAGCATTTAATTTTCAGTATTTAATTTTCATAATTTTACTTTATGTATTTTATTTTATTTAAGTTTTTTTACTACGCGTAAATATGTGTCGTAACTAAGCCAGTTATCTGGGGTTGTGATGAAATCCAATATCACCGGTTTATAAGGGGTTAAATTATAGTTTGGGTAATTTAAAGGTTTACTTATTAAGTCTTACGCTTAATGCGTCTTGTTAATTGGCCACTAATAAGATTGATGTGGTAAATCTAAAATAAACTTGACAAAAGAATTTTAGGTTTCAGCCTTAGACTTAATGGCCCACGATCTTCCTTGAGGATAGATAACCCTTTAATAGATTTCCTTACATCATAGACATATACCTGTCGGGCGGGGATAGCCATAATTGGAACTTAAACTTAATGAATCCAGATAATTTGATTAACATAGATATTTGATTCAATTGGGTTAAACTGGGTATTTGCGTCTGACCATCGACATAGGCTTTTGCATAATTTAGTGTTCCAGGTTAGTAAACCGATTTATTACACAAACATAAAATAACCACATACTAAGAAGATTGTATCTTATTTGTTTATTTACAGCTTTCAGTAATTAATTTCCGCTTTCGCACTTTCTTTTCTTTACATTTCAGTTTTTACTTTCCGCAATTTACTTTTACGCACAGTAATTTTATTTCTTTAATTTTCATTTTTTACTTTTCAGTAATGAGGAGGTAACTCCCATTTGCTGGGGTAAAAGATAAAACTTTTATTTCTAATATTTAGATTAATCTCCCTTAATTATAATATAAAAACTAGTTAAAACCTGACTTAACGAGGATACCGCCATATTGGTCGGTTGGTAATTATTTAAATTGGTTTTAACATGACTAAACTGGATACCGCATGATTGGTCGGTTGGTAATTAATTATTAATTTGACTTAATCTGGATACCGCTAATATGACTGGTTGGTAATTATCATGCAAAGTTAATATATATATTAAGGGAGATATCTAAAATAGAAGTAATAAAAGTGGATCTTTTTACCTCAACATTTTCTTTTATTGTAATTTTATTTTATTTACTTTTAAGTAATTTACTTTCAGCAATTTACTTTTTAGCAATTTACTTTTCAGTAATTTACTTATCAGTAATTTACTTTCAGCATTTACTTTTCAGCATTCAATTTTCAGTATTTAATTTCAGAATTTACTTTCAGCATTTACTTTTCAGCATTTAATTTTCAGTATTTAATTTTCAGTATTTTACTTTATGTCTTTTATTTTATTTAAGTTTTTTTTACTACGCGTAAATATGTGTCGTAACTAAGCCAGTTATCTGGGGTTGTGATGAAATCCAATATCACCGGTTTATAAGGGGTTAAATTATAGTTTGGGTAATTTAAAGGTTTACTTATTAAGTCTTACGCTTAATGCGTCTTGTTAATTGGCCACTAATAAGATT
Source organism: Zanthoxylum bungeanum (assembly GCA_019454045.1). Taxonomy (NCBI): domain Eukaryota; kingdom Viridiplantae; phylum Streptophyta; class Magnoliopsida; order Sapindales; family Rutaceae; genus Zanthoxylum; species Zanthoxylum bungeanum. The sequence goes on from SKCR01024044.1 coordinate 39,142, forward strand.
GATGTGGTAAATCTAAAATAAACTTGACAAAAGAATTTTAGGTTTCAGCCTTAGACTTAATGGCCCACGATCTTCCTTGAGGATAGATAACCCTTTATATAGATTTCCTTACATCATAGACATATACCTGTCGGGCGGGGATAGCCATAATTGGAACTTAAACTTAATGAATCCAGATAATTTGATTGACATAGATATTTGATTCAATTGGGTTAAACTGGGTATTTGCGTCTGACCATCGATAGAGGCTTTTGCATAATTTAGTGTTCCAGGTTAGTAAATCGATTTATTACACAAACATAAAATAACCACATACTAAGAAGATTGTATCTTATTTGTTTATTTACAGCTTTCAGTAATTAATTTTCCTTCCGCTTTCGCACTTTCTTTTCTTTACATTTCAGTTTTTACTTTCCGCAATTTACTTTTACGCACAGTAATTTTATTTCTTTAATTTTCAGTTTTTACTTTTCAGTAATGAGGAGGTAACTCCCATTTGCTGGGGTAAAAGATAAAACTTTTATTACTAATATTTAGATTAATCTCCCTTAATTATAATATATAAACTAGTTAAAACCTGACTTAACGAGGATACCGCCATATTGGTCGGTTGGTAATTATTTAAATTGGTTTTAACCTGACTAAACTGGATACCGCATGATTGGTCGGTTAGTAATTAATTATTAATTTGACTTAATCTGGATACCGCTTATATGACTGGTTGGTAATTATCATGCAAAGTTAATATATTATATTAAGGGAGATATCTAAAATAGAAGTAATAAAAGTGGATCTTTTTACCTCAACATTTTCTTTTATTGTAATTTTACTTTATTTACTTTTCAGTAATTTACTTTCAGCAATTTAATTTTCAGTAATTTACTTATCAGTTACTTTCACTTCAGCATTTACTTTTCAGCATTTAATTTTCAGTATTTAAATTCAGAATTTACTTTCAGCATTTACTTTTCAGCATTTAATTTTCAGTATTTACTTTATGTCTTTTATTTTATTTAAGTTTTTTTTACTACCCGTATAATATGTGTCGTAACTAAGCCAGTTATCTGGGGTTGTGATGAAATCCAATATCACCGGTTTATAAGGGGTTAAATTATAGTTTGGGTAATTTAAAGGTTTACTTATTAAGTCTTAAGCTTAATGCGTCTTGTTAATTGGCCACTAATAAGATTGATGTGGTAAATCTAAAATAAACTTGACAAAAGAATTTTAGGTTTCAGCCTTAGAATTAATAGCCCACGATCTTCCTTGAGGATAGATAACCCTTTAATAGATTTCCTTACATCATAGACATATACCTGTCGGGCGGGGATAGCCATAATTGGAACTTAAACTTAATGAATCCAGATAATTTGATTGACATAGATATTTGATTCAATTGGGTCAAACTGGGTATTTGCGTCTGACCATCGACAGAGGCTTTTACATAATTTAGTGTTCTAGGTTAGTAAACCGATTTATTACACAAACATAAAATAACCACATACTAAGAAGATTGTATCTTATTTGTTTATTTACAGCTTTCAGTAATTAATTTCCGCTTTCACACTTTCTTTTCTTTACATTTAAGTTTTTACTTTCCGCAATTTACTTTTACGCACAGTAATTTTATTTCTTTAATTTTCAGTTTTTACTTTTCAGTATTGAGGAGGTAACTCCCATTTGCTGGGGTAAAAGATAAAACTTTTATTACTAATATTTAGATTAATCTCCCTTAATTATAATATATAACTAGTTAAAACCTGACTTAACGAGGATACCGCCATATTGGTCGGTTGGTAATTATTTAAATTGATTTTAACCTGACTAAACTGGATACCGCATGATTGGTCGGTTGGTATTAATTATTAATTTGACTTAATCTGGATACCGCCTATATGACTGGTTGGTAATTATCATACAAAGTTAATATATTATATTAAGGGAGATATCTAAAATAGAAGTAATAAAAGTGGATCTTTTTACCTCAACACTTTCTTTTATTGTAATTTTTTTTATTTACTTTTCAGTAATTTACTTTCAGCAATTTACTTTTTAGCAATTTACTTTTCAGTAATTTACTTTTCAGTAATTTACTTTCAGCATTTACTTTTCAGCATTTAATTTTCAGTATTTAATTTCAGAATTTACTTTTCAGCAGCATTTACTTTTCATTTTGCATTTAATTTTCAGTATTTACTTTATGTCTTTTATTTTATTTAAGTTTTTTTTACTACCCGTAAATATGTGTCTTAACTAAGCCAGTTATCTGGGGTTGTGATGAAATCCAATATCACCGGTTTATAAGGGGTTAAATTATAGTTTTGGTAATTTAAAGGTTTACTTATTAAGTCTTAAGCTTAATGCGTCTTGTTAATTGGCCACTAATAAGATTGATGTGGTAAATCTAAAATAAACTTGACAAAGAATTTTAGGTTTCAGCAGCCTTAGACTTAATGGCCCACGATCTTCCTTGAGGATAGATAACCCTTTAATAGATTTCCTTACATCATAGACATATACCCTGTCGGGCGGGGATAGCCATAATTGGAACTTAAACTTAATGAATCCAGATAATTTGATTGACATAGATATTTGATTCAATTGGGTTAAACTGGGTATTTGCGTCTGACCATCGACAGAGGCTTTTGCATAATTTAGTGTTCCAGGTTAGTAAACCGATTTATTACACAAACATAAAATAACCACATACTAAGAAGATTGTATCTTATTTGTTTATTTACAGCTTTATTAATTAATTCCGCTTTCGCACTTTCTTTTCTTTACATTTCAGTTTTTACTTTCCGCAATTTACTTTTACGCACTGTAGGCACTGCATTTTTACGCATAAAACCCTATGATGAGTCTCATTTTGGAGACACTACCTTTTAAGTCACGGAGGTCACGGGAAACGGACATCGGAAGGGGAAATTCAGAATAAACAAGGTTCACTGTTTTCGTTAGTGCTGCGTTCGTGTTTACGTTCGAACGTCAAACGGATTGCGGGCGTTCGTGCCGCGTTCGAGGAAGCGTTCGAACGGTGTCGGTAATTCTGGTTTTGCTGCTAGCCTCACATCCAGCCCAATTAGCCCTCCAAAGCCCATAAAACACATCCCAATTTAAATAAATAAATATTAATTAAAACATTAACTAAATAATATATAATTAAATTAATTAAATGATTAAATAAAAACATATACCAAACATAAAATAAACAATTACCAACTTAAACTAAAATCATGCCTAAATTAACAAATCACACACTAAATCAAAATATAATCATGCCTAATTAAAATCAATCAACCAATTATATTCCCAATCTAATAAGATTATTCCCAAACTTAAAATATTGTATTCCTAATCCAAGCCAATCAAATATCCAACCTTCCCTATCTAACCAAGATTTGTCCCCCCTCAATCTTTGACTTCCCTTAACCAAACCAAATCAAATTCCTTTCCTTGTCAAACCTAACCCTTTGCCTATAAAAAGAAACCCTTCACCAACCTTCTCAACCCTAGCTAGCTAGTCTCTAACTCATACACAACCACATAAAAAAAACTACAGGAAGAAGACACCAAAAACAGTAAGCAAAAGATAAAGAGGAAATAGGAGCAGAACGGAGTCCGAGCCGCAAGCAAAACAGTAAAGCCAACGAACGAGAACAGTGAACCAGTGAACCGGGAGAGTTGCGGAGCATCCACCCTTCCGACGATCGTGTACCGTACATCCGAGAGGTGATTTAAAAGGTTAGACCTGAGGGTACCTTTTCATTAGTTTATATTCATTGTTTATTGAATTCTATTCGCATGAGAGTCGTCTATGAATGCATGTTGTGGTCTTTGAGTAGATAAATATGCATGAATTATGAGATGTAATATGTTGTGGGTATTGGAGGAATGAGAGATGTGTCAACTCTCGCGGTATATCGGATGGAAACCCGGACATAAATTTCATAGCCGATTCCGAATGGACGGTAATATGATCTGTACTCGGGCCACAACTCCACGTACCGCTTGAGTAAACGGCACCATCTCTCTTTCGTTGTGTGCTTTTTGTTTATTTAGTTTTCTATTGAATTCAATATATTGTTTATCTTTATGATTCAACCAAGCGCATGGGCTTAGTGAGTTAGTCCAAAGGTCCTCCATTTGTGAGACAAAGAGCCGAAAAGGCCACCTTCGTGACACTACTTCGCCGCGCCGGTTGATGTATGTTCGGTTGGACGCAATACGTTCAATCGAGCATACTTAGTTTGATATTATTATCTTCATTTTTGTATGCATAAGTCAATCGAGCGCATGGGCTTAGTAAGTGTGATGTGAGACCCCCTATGGGGAGGGGCTAAAAGCCCCCTTTCCACAATGCTTTGCCGCGCCGGTTAACGTGTGTTCAGATTGGATGTGAGATGTGTTCAATCGGGCATACTTGGTTGATATGATTGGTTCTAGTCTTGTATGTGTGACGTGATGCGCATGGGCTTAGCATGTTGGTCTAAAGGTCCTCTCTTTGAGAGATCAAGAGCCCCAAAAGGTCACCTTTACGGCAGTGCTTCGCCGCGCCCCTTTATTTTCTATTTATTGCATCATATTTCATGCATCAGGTCCGTTTCCGTTCGAACGCGTTCACGAACGCAACTCGAACGCGCATGTGTTTTTGCCTTATTATGTGTCAGGTCTCGTATCCGTTCGAACGCGTTAACAAACGCCATACGAACGTGAGCTTTCTGTCTCATCTCCGTTCGAACGCGTTTACGAACGCTACTCGAACGTGAGCATTCTGTTTCATTTCCGTTCGAACGCGTTTACGAACGCTACTCGAACGTGAGCATTCTGTTTCATTTCCGTTCGAACGCGTTTACGAACGCTACACACGAACGTGCACACACTGAACTGAGTCTGTCTTATTATATTCATGCATAATTGCCTATTGGTCGATCTTTCTTATGCAAATGTGTCACAATTCGTATGCTTATGTCATGATAACATTTGAGTATTATTTCTTGCGGTATATCGATGGAAACCCAGACGTAAATTCCGTAGCCGATTCCGAATGGACGGTAGTGCGGTCTGTACTTGGGCTACAATTCCACGTACCGCTTGGAAAAGTGCCCATATGTGTGCTTGTAGGGTCAATGTGTGCTTGCGTTTTCCTGAATGTGATATGTAATTTATATGTTCGTTGCTATCTTGATATATGTTAAGCATGCAATTTTAAATATGAGATATATGTAAACGGTACACATAAGTTTTATTTTGCATATGAGAATTTAGAAGCATGATACTATTGGAAATAAGTGTTACTTAAGCTTAGTTAAATTATTACATGAATCCTTTCATTACAAGTGACATAAGTAAGGGACCATTCCGAACCCAACGGTTTGAGGTCTTCCCTTGCGAGGGGTGAGTGCGGCCTTAAATCTTTGTCCCGGTTCACACCGGGTGGCGACTCCATGTTATTTTGTACTTTCCCAACTAGGTCGCGAGCCTAGGAACGGCGTCGCCCAGGTCCTGTGTTCCACAGTCTGGCGACTCCACTGGGGATGTGAGAATTGGCCCCGAAATATTGTCTTGTAATGAGTGGATTTATGTTTTAATTGGCCATGTCTATAGTGGATAAGTGAGGGTTTAATCAAGGGCACTTTAAGGCTAGGTAATGGTTTGGTGTCTTCCTTCACTCACTACCTTTCTAGAAGGAAAAGCTGTGAGGATACCTACATGACCATCTACTTGTAGCCTTTGTGATGGACTAATTTGGAGGACTCGTTGTTTATTCCTGACACCAAGCGATAAGAGCCTAAGAGGCTTGGGTACTTAAGTGAGCCGCGTCCACCTTCCCTCTCTGGGGAATCTACAACGGGAAATCCATTTGACAGTCCGTCACACACCATAGCTCATTGGCACGTACCTTAGTGTATAAAAAGGGATACGCTCACTTGGTCACTTGAACCCTTGAGTGGGGAGACCTAGTTGTGGGCTATCATTCGCCAGTGAGAGCCTTTGTCCATACTCTTGCAAACCCACCCATAGACTGGTTTATATGTTAAAGTAGCAATTATTTCCTTGAGTATGTGCTTGTGGACCATCCTCATTTGGATGCAGTTGGACTATTGTCAGAAATACGGGCTTGCTGGGCCATTTAAACCGGGGCAAGTTCGTACTGTATGACTATTAGGCCCAAGGCTTCTGAAATATTGATGGGCCACTTTGTAAAAATTATTATGTCATGTTTGCATCATCTTGCTTGTGTTTGAGAACATCGTTGTTTGGATCCATTTGGACCACTTATCATGGGATATGGGCTTGTTGGGCCATTTAAACTGGGACAAGAACACATCTTATGACGATTGGGCCAAAAGGTTTCTAAATAACAATGGGCCATTTTATGATTGTGTTCGGAATTTTATCATTTGGATTTAGTTGGGCTCTTTGCCATAAGACATGAACTCGTTAGGCCATTTAAACTGGGACGGGTTCACTCTTATGACAGTTGTCCCAAAAACTTCTAAAATGATAATAGGCCGATTTGTTTGAGAATTTTATTTGATTTAATATATGTTATATACTTCTTATGCACATCATGCATACATACATCATGTTAACCATTGTGTTCTAAAAGCCATCATAGATTCCCGTTGGGTTAGAAAAAAGGGAAGACTCACCAAAATACCGAGAACAGACATGAGTGAATCAGATACTGAGGTATCCCGGATAGATCAGTTGGAAAGTGGCTTCGCCAAGATTACTGAACAGTTGCAAGCCTTGACTGCTGCCATGACAAATATGGCTGTGCCCCGTGCTGGGGAGAATTCAGAGAATGTAAGGCGCGAGAAGCCTCCGAATGGGTTGGGGGATGATATCCCCGCTTTTGATGATGATAATGCAGAGTATGCAACAGACAGAGTGATTGGGTCTCAGGCCGAGATACAGAAACTCAGGGATCAGGTTGAATCCGTTACCCGCAAGATGAGGGGTAAGAATGAAGATTTGCTAGACTATGAGACAATGAAGTTTGAGGAGCAGTTGCCAGCGCAGTTTAAGATGCCGGATTTGGCTAAGTTCAATGGGAATGGAGATCCGAGGGTGCATCTCCGTCAGTATGTGTCTGTTATGAGTTCAGTTGGCCTGTCTCAGCGCCAAGTCCAAAAGATGTTTGGGATGTCACTCGAGGGGGCACCTGTGGTTTGGTATCATAGCCTTGAGAAGAAGGTTAAGGAGATTGGAAGGAACTAGCTGATGCTTTTCTGAAGCAGTATGTTACAGACTTGGAGATTGATTTGTCACTTCGAGATTTGGAGAACACTAAGCAGAAGCCGGAGGAGAGCTTCAAAGAGTATGTGGACCGCTGGAGGAGCCAGCTTCTGAAGATGCAGACCCGGCCCTCAGAAAAGGACCAGATCAAAATGATCATCAAGGGCACCAAGCCCTCTATTTATGGCAAACTGAGGAGAATGACCTCCATGATTGCAGACTTTCGGCAGTTGAGGGAAACTGTCATGGATATTGAGGAAGAAGAGGCCGAGAATAGAAAATTCTATGGTCTAAACAGGAAGCCCATTGGGGGACATTCAGGGACTATGCCTGCTACTGCTGAAGTCACTGCCATTAAGAACAGACGATTTTCTAACCTTGGTAAGCCTCTTTCAAAGGTATTCGAAAAGCTGAAGGCACATGGACTCTTAAAACCTTTGGAACCTAGGCCCATTCCAAATCCTGTGCCACCTCACATGAACTTAAACTTATACTGTCACTTCCACCAAGAAAAAGGCCATGACACCGACAACTGCGCCCGCCTCAGGCATGAAATCCAAAACCTCATCGATGCCCATACAATACCCGACCCAGAAAAAGAACAACCCAATGCACACAGAAATCCCCTGCCCAACTACATGATCAACTCTGGCCTACCTGAAACCCTTGTCCTCCAAACTCTCAACCACTCAGCTTCATAGGAATAAGGGATAACAAGGTGAAGAACCATGGGCTGAAGAAGAAGGCACTGTTGTTTCTCCTAGTTTATCTTGCACTTTTAATAAAGACATTGATTTTGTTCGAACGTTTCCTCAACATTAATAAAGGCGATCATTTCATTTATCTGCCTAAGACTATTACTTTCAAACTTGCAACATGAGTGTGTTCAATCTTGGTAATATGATACTCAGAACACGGGGAATCCTCGAATAAACAAGCAGGGGGCAGTGAGAGCATCAGACTTGGAAGGGAATTAGTTCACCAAGCCGATCAGCGTAGACAGATTAAAGCGGTGGCTTGCCTGAGGAAAGGAAGACTGAGCAGTCACCAAGAGAATTGGCAGAAGACCTAACCCGACGGGATAGGAACATTCATGCATGCATACACGTAACACATTTTGCATCCTTTTGTGTTTGTTTTGTGTTCACAGGTTTTAAAGAATAAGAAAAGCGGCAAAGAACAAGCTAATCAGAAACGGTAAAAAGCACAGTATCAGATTCAGGTAATGATTCCAGGGCGAGGCCCATATCAGTATCAGTCTGGGGGCGAGGCCCCTATCAGTATCAGTCTGGGGGCGAGGCCCATATCAGTATCAGTCTGGGGGCGAGGCCCATATCAGTATCAGTCTGAGGGCGAAGCCCCTATCAGTATCAGTCTGAGGGCGAAGCCCATATCAGTATCATTCAGGAAGAAAGCCCACATTCAGTACAGTTCGGGGACAAAGCCCACAGTTAACACAGTCAGAGAACAAAGCTCAAGGGGAAGAAAGCCTCATGTCGGTATAGTTCGGGAATAAAGCTCGGGAGGAATAGAGCCTCATCTCAACAGTTCGGGAATAAAGCTCGGGAGGAATAAAGCCTCATCTCAACAGGTCGAGAATAAAGCTCGGGAGGAATAAAGCCTCATCGCAACAGTTTGAGAACAAAGCTCAAGGGGAAGAAAGCCTCATGTCAGTACAGTTCGGGAACAAAGCCCAGGGGAATAAAGCCTCATATCAGTACAGTTCGAGAACAAAGCCCAGGGGAATAAAGCCTCATATCAACACAGTTCGGGAACAAAGCCCAAGGGAATAAAAGCCTTATATCAGTATAGTTTGAGAACAAAGCTCAAGGGGAAGAAAGCCTCATGTCGGTATAGTTCGGGAATAAAGCTCGGGAGGAATAGAGCCTCATCTCAACAGTTCGGGAATAAAGCTCGGGAGGAATAAAGCCTCATCTCAACAGGTCGAGAATAAAGCTCGGGAGGAATAAAGCCTCATCGCAACAGTTCGGGAACAAAGTACAAGGGAATATAGCCTCATCTCAATACAGTTCGGGAATAAAGCCCACAGTCCAAACAATCATGGAATAAAGCCCTATCTCTACACAGTCAGCAGTTCGGGAATAAAGCTCGGAGGAATAAAGCCTCATCTTAACAGTTCGGGAATAAAGCTCGGGAGGAATAAAGCCTCATCTCAATACAGTTCAGGAAGGAACAGGCCGAGAATGGCACTCCAAGAATGGAAGCACGGTTCGGGAATGAACCAGGGGTCGCAGCACCTCACCACCCAAATCAACTCAAACACGTGGTAAGTCAAGTGGCAGCTAGCGAGCCAGGTAAGTAGAAATGCATTGCATAACTTTGATAGGATTGTCACTGTTGCACATTACACAAGTCCCATCAAAGTGGGGGCGACTGTAGGCACTGCATTTTTACGCAATAAAACCCTATGATGAGTCTCATTTTGGAGACACTACCTTTTAAGTCACGGAGGTCACGGGAAACGGACATCGGAAGGGGAAATTCAGAATAAACAAGGTTCACTGTTTTCGTTCGTGCTGCGTTCGTGTTTACGTTCGAACGTCAAACGGATTGCGGGCGTTCGTGCCGCGTTCGAGGAAGCGTTCGAACGGTGTCGGTAATTCTGGTTTTGCTGCTAGCCTCACATCCAGCCCAATTAGCCCTCCAAAGCCCATAAAACACATCCCAATTTAAATAAATAAATATTAATTAAAACATTAACTAAATAATATAATAATTAAATTAATTAAATGATTAAATAAAACATATACCAAACATAAAATAAACAATTACCAACTTAAACTAAAATCATGCCTAAATTAAACAAATCACACACTAAATCAAAATATAATCATGCCTAATTAAAATCAATCAACCAATTATATTCCCAATCTAATAAGATTATTCCCAAACTTAAAATATTGTATTCCTAATCCAAGCCAATCAAATATCCAACCTTCCATATCTAACCAAGATTTGTCCCCCCTCAATCTTTGACTTCCCTTAACCAAACCAAATCAAATTCCTTCCTTGTCAAACCTAACCCTTTGCCTTAAAAGAACCCTTCACCAACCTTCTCAACCCTAGCTAGCTAGTCTCTAACTCATACACAACACATAAAAAAAACTACAGGAAGAAGACACCAAAAACAGTAAGCAAAAGATAAAGAGGAAATAGGAGCAGAACGGAGTCCGAGCCGCAAGCAAAACAGTAAAGCCAACGAACGAGAACAGTGAACCAGTGAACCGGGAGAGTTGCGGAGCATCCACCCTTCCGACGATCGTGTACCGTACATCCGAGAGGTGATTTAAAAGGTTAGACTGAGGGTACCTTTTCATTAGTTTATATTCATTGTTTATTGAATTCTATTCGCATGAGAGTCGTCTATGAATGCATGTTGTGGTCTTTGAGTAGATAAATATGCATGAATTATGAGATGTAATATGTTGTGGGTATTGGAGGAATGAGAGATGTGTCAACTCTCGCGGTATATCGGATGGAAACCCGGACATAAATTTCATAGCCGATTCCGAATGGACGGTAATATGATCTGTACTCGGGCCACAACTCCACGTACCGCTTGAGTAAACGGCACCATCTCTTTCGTTGTGTTGCTTTTTGTTTATTTAGTTTTCTATTGAATTCAATATATTGTTTATCTTTGTATGATTCAACCAAGCGCATGGGCTTAGTGAGTTAGTCCAAAGGTCCTCCATGTGTGAGACAAAGAGCCGAAAAGGCCACCTTCGTGACACTACTTCGCCGCGCCGGTTGATGTATGTTCGGTTGGACGCAAGATACGTTCAATCGAGCATACTTAGTTTGATATTATTATCTTCATTTTTGTATGTATAAGTCAATCGAGCGCATGGGCTTAGTAAGTGTGATGTGAGACCCCCTATGGGGAGGGGCTAAAAGCCCCCTTTTCCACAATGCTTTGCCGCGCCGGTTAACGTGTGTTCAGATTGGATGTGAGATGTGTTCAATCGGGCATACTTGGTTGATATGATTGGTTCTAGTCTTGTATGTGTGACGTGATGCGCATGGGCTTAGCATGTTGGTCTAAAGGTCCTCTCTTTGAGAGATCAAGAGCCCCAAAAGGTCACCTTTACGGCAGTGCTTCGCCGCGCCCCTTTATTTTCTATTATTGCATCATATTTCATGCATCAGGTCCGTTTCCGTTCGAACGCGTTCACGAACGCAACTCGAACGCGCATGTGTTTTTGCCTTATTATGTGTCAGGTCTCGTATCCGTTCGAACGCGTTAACAAACGCCATACGAACGTGAGCTTTCTGTCTCATCTCCGTTCGAACGCGTTTACGAACGCTACTCGAACGTGAGCATTCTGTTTCATTTCCGTTCGAACGCGTTTACGAACGCTACTCGAACGTGAGCATTCTGTTTCATTTCCGTTCGAACGCGTTACGAACGCTACACGAACGTGCACACACTGAACTGAGTCTGTCTTATTATATTCATGCATAATTGCCTATTGGTCGATCTTTCTTATGCAAATGTGTCACAATTCGTATGCTTATGTCATGATAACATTTGAGTATTATTTCTTGCGGTATATCGGATGGAAACCCAGACGTAAATTCCGTAGCCGATTCCGAATGGACGGTAGTGCGGTCTGTACTTGGGCTACAATTCCACGTACCGCTTGGAAAAGTGCCCATATGTGTGCTTGTAGGGTCAATATGTGTGCTTGCGTTTTCCTGAATGTGATATGTAAATTTGTATGTTCGTTGCTATCTTGATATATGTTAAGCATGCAATTTTAAATATGAGATATATGTAAAAGCGTACACATAAGTTTTATTTTGCATATGAGAATTTAGAAGCATGATACTTGGAATAAGTGTTACTTAAGCTTAGTTAAATTATTACATGAATCCTTTCATTACAAGTGACATAAGTAAGGGACCATACCGAACCCAACGGTTTGAGGTCTTCCCTTGCGAGGGGTGAGTGGGGGCCTTAAATCTTTGTCCCGGTTCACACCGGGTGGCGACTCCATGTTATTTTGTACTTTCCCAACTAGGTCGCGAGCCTAGGAACGGCGTCGCTCGCCAGTCTGTTCCCACACGCACAATAATTTTATTTCTTTAATTTTCAGTTTTTACTTTTCAGTAATGAGGAGGTAACTCCCATTTGCTGGGGTAAAAGATAAAACTTTTATTACTAATATTAGATTAATCTCCCTTAATTATAATATATAAACTAGTTAAAATCTGACTTAACGAGGATACCGCCATATTGGTCGGTTGGTAATTATTTAAATTGGTTTTAACCTGACTAAACTGGATACCGCATGATTGGTCGGTTAGTAATTAATTATTAATTTGACTTAATCAGGATACCGCTTATATGACTGGTTGGTAATTATCATGCAAAGTTAATATAATATTAAGGGAGATACCTAAAATAGAAGTAATAAAAGTGGATCTTTTTACCTCAACATTTTCTTTTATTGTAATTTTACTTTATTTACTTTTCAGTAATTTACTTTCAGCAATTTACTTTCAGCAATTTACTTTTCAGTAATTTACTTTCAGCATTTACTTTTCAGCATTTAATTTTTAGTATTTAATTTCAGAATTTACTTTCAGCATTTACTTTTCAACATTTAATTTTTAGTATTTTACTTTATGTCTTTTATTTTATTTAAGTTTTTTTTACTACCCGTAAATATGTGTCATAACTAAGCCAGTTATCTGGGGTTGTGATGAAATTCAATATCACCGGTTTATAAGGGGTTAATTATAGTTTGGGTAATAATTAAAGGTTTACTTATTAAGTCTTAAGCTTAATGCGTCTTGTTAATTGGCCACTAATAAGATTGATGTGGTAAATCTAAAATAAACTTGACAAAAGAATTTTAGGTTTCAGCCTTAGAATTAATAGCCCACGATCTTCCTTGAGGATGGATAACCCTTTAATAGATTTCCTTACATCATAGACATATACCTGTCGGGCGGGGGGATAGCCATAATTGGAACTTAAACTTAATGAATCCAGATAATTTGATTGACATAGATATTTGATTCAATTGGGTTAAACTGGGTATTTGCGTCTGACCATCGACAGAGGCTTTTGCATAATTTAGTGTTCCAGGTTAGTAAACCGATTTATTACACAAACATAAAATAACCACATACTAAGAAGATTGTATCTTATTTGTTTATTTACAGCTTTCAGTAATTAATTTCCACTTCTCACTTTCTTTCTTTACATTTCAGTTTTTACTTTCCGCAATTACTTTTACGCACAGTAATTTTATTTCTTTAATTTTCAGTTTTTACTTTTCAGTAATGAGGAGGTAACTCCCATTTGTTGGGGTAAAAGATAAAAATTTTATTACTAATATTTAGATTAATCTCCCGTAATTATAATATATAAATTAGTTAAAACCTGACTTAATGAGGATACCGCCATATTGGTCGGTTGGTAATTATTTAAATTGTTTTTAACCTGACTAAACTGGATACCGCATGATTGGTCGGTTGGTAATTAATTATTAATTTGACTTAATCTGGATACCGCCTATATGACTGGTTGGTAATTATCATGCAAAGTTAATATATTATTTTAAGGGAGATATCTAAAATAGAAGTAATAAAAGTGGATCTTTTTACCTTAGCATTTTCTTTTATTGTAATTTTACTTTATTTACTTTTCAGTAATTTACTTTCAGCAATTTACTTTTCAGTAATTTACTTTCAGCATTTAATTTTCAGTATTTAATTTCAGCATTTACTTTCAGCATTTACTTTTCAGCATTTAATTTTCAGTATTTATTTTCAGTATTTTACTTTATGTCTTTTATTTTATTTAAGTTTTTTTTATTACCCGTAAATATGTGTCGTAACTAAGCCAGTTATCTGGGGTTGTGATAAAATCCATATCACCGGTTTATAAGGGGTTAAATTATAGTTTGGGTATTTAAAAGTTTACTTATTAAGTCTTAAGCTTAATGCGTCTTGTTAATTGGCCACTAATAAGATTGATGTGGTAAATCTAAAATAAACTTGACAAAAGAATTAAGGTTTCAGCCTTAGACTTAATAGCCCACGATCTTCCTTGAAGATAGATAACCCTTTAATAGATTTCCTTACATGATAGACATATACATGTCGGGCGAGGATAGCCATAATTGGAACTTAAACTTAATGAATCCAGATAATTTGGTTGACATAGACATATGATTCAATTGGGTTAAACTGGGTATTTGCGTCTGACCATCGACAGAGGCTTTTGCATAATTTTGTGTTCCAAGTTAGTAAACCGATTTATTACACAAACATAAAATAACAACATACTAAGAAGATTGTATCTTGTTTGTTTATTTGCAGCTTTCAGTAATTAATTTCCGTTTTCGCACTTTCTTTCTTTACTTTTCAGTTTTTACTTTCCGCAATTTACTTTTACGCACAGTACTTTTCTTTCTTTAATTTTCAGTTTTTACTTTTCAGTAATGAGGAGGTAACTCCCTTTTGCTGGGGTAAAAGGTAAAACTTTTATTACTAATATTTAGATTAATCTCACTTAATTATAATATATAAACTAGTTAAAAACTGACTTAACGAGGATACCGCCATATTGGTCAGTTGGTAATTATTTAAATGGTTTTAACCTGACTAAACTGGATACCGCCTGATTGGTCGGTTGGTAATTAATTATTAATTTGACTTAATCTGGATACCGCCTATATGGCTGGTTGGTAATTATCATGCAAAGTTAATATATTATATTAAGGGAGATATCTAAAATAGAAGTAATAAAAGTGGATCTTTTTACCTCAGCATTTTCTTTTATTGTAATTTTACTTTATTTACTTTCAGCAATTTACTTTCAGCAATTTACTTTTCAGTAATTTACTTTTCAGTAATTACTTTCAGCATTTACTTTTCAGCATTTAATTTTCAGTATTTAATTTCAGCATTTACTTTCAGCATTTACTTTCAGCATTTAATTTTCAGTATTTAATTTTCAGTATTTTACTTTATGTCTTTTATTTTATTTAAGTTTTTTTTACTACCCGTAAATATTTGTCGTAACTAAGCCAGTTATCTGGGGTTGTGATGAAATCCAATATCACCGGTTTATAAGGGGTTAAATTATAGTTTGGGTAATTTAAAGGTTTACTTATTAAGTCTTAAGCTTAATGCGTCTTGTTAATTGGCCACTAATAAGATTGATGTGGTAAATCTAAAAAAACTTGACAAAAGAATTTTAGGTTTCAGCCTTAGACTTAATAGCCCACGATCTTCATTGATGATAGATAACCCTTTAATAGATTTCCTTACATGATAGACATATATTTGTCGGGCGGGGGTAGCCATAATTGGAACTTAAACTTAATGAATCCAGATAATTTGGTTGACATAGTCATATGGTTCAATTGGGTTAAACTGGGTATTTGCGTCTGACCATCGACAGAGGCTTTTGCATAATTTAGTGTTCCATGTTAGTAAACCGATTTATTACACAAACATAAAATAACCACTTCATCTTTAAAATGATATTGGAGGAAATCCCAACCCTAGATAGTTTTTAATATTGAATTTTCTTAAACCTACATTCGAGCAATTTTATTTACTTGTTTTTAAATTCAAAACCTTCATCATTTCAAATCAGTCAATCAACCTGTTAGATACTAGTAATCATTTGACCTCATAAAATGATAGATTAGGTATTAAGTCCTCATGGGATCGATACTTTTTATACTACTTGAACTATACGTGCGCTTGCGTTATACGCGTGTGTAAGCACCGGTAAAGTTTTTGGCGCTGTTGTCGGGGACTTATTTTTCTTTCACTATTAGTTTTAGGGTTAGATATGTTACTTGTATCTAATTTCTTTTTACTTATTGTTTTTTTTTTCTTGTGTTCCAGGTTCCCAGAAACTACATGAGACGAACCAGAAGCTTTGAACTTCGACCGCTTGACCCATAAATTGAAAGAACCATCAGACAGTTGAGAAAGGAAAGGCGAGAAGGCCAAGAAGCAATCATTAACATGGAACCTAAACCTTTGAACGTTGCACCATCGATTCCCATTCGAGACAGAACTATTCTGGTGGTTGACAGACTCATTTCTTGTATTGTACTTCCTCCCTACCAGCAAATGCGGGTGACATCAAAACATGCATCAAGATGATTCAACAGTCAGTACAGTTTGGGGGAAATACAACTGAATATACTAATGCCCACATCAGCAACTTCCTGGAAGTTTGCGGTACTTTCAATTACAACCGAGCAGCTGAGGAAGCAATGAGACTGCGTGTTTTTCCATACTCCTTGAAGGACAGAGCTAAAGCTTGGCTACATTCACTACCATCAGGTTCCATCACAACTTAGAACACTCTAGCCACCAAATTCCTTGCAAAATATTTTCCACCAGCCAGAACAGCAAAGTTGAGGAATTACATCACATCCTTCGTGCAGCAAGATTCAGAATCCATTTGCAAAGCTTGGGAAAGATTCAAAGATTTACTCCAGAAATGTCCTCATCATGAGATAGCAAAGTGGCTACAAGTCCAAACCTTCTACAATGGACTTTCTGGAATAATGAGAACCACAATTGATGCTGCTGTTGGAGGAGCTTTGATGGAAAAATGAGAAGATCAGACCTGTGACTTAATTGAAGAAATGGCCAACAACAATTCTTTATGGCCAACAGAAAGGAGCATGATCCAAAGAATTGCAGGAATTTATGAAGTTGGAGCCAACACAGTACTGAATTCCAAGCTGGATGTGATTTGCAAAAATCTGGAAACTCTTAACATGAATGTTAATGGTGGATCCACAAGTTCACCATATGAAGGAGCACCAGAACCAAAGCAACTTGAAGAGAAGGTGAATTATGTCAACAATTTCAACAGACAGGGGAATAATCCATATTCCAACACCTACAACCCAGGGTGGAGGAATCATCCGAATTTTTCATGGAGCAACAATTCAGGGCAAAAGAACAATCCACCACCGGGATTTCAACAACAGAACTATCCACCACCTGGATTCCAGCAACAGAATAAAAGCCAGGAGTATGAAAAAGAACCAGGAATAATAGAAGTGATGGCCCAGTTGAAGAAGCAAGAAGCAAAATACGATGCTTTAGCAGCTATGGTTCAAAATCAAGTAGCATTGAATCAAAGCCATTCAGCCTCTATCAAAGCACTGGAGAATCAAATCGGACAACTGGCCAATGCTCAAAGTTACAGACCGCCAGGTAATCTTCCCAGCAATATAGAACCAAATCCAAGGAACATGGGAAATGAGCAATGTCATGCCAATATGTTAAAAAACAGTACTGAAATCAACAAAGATGTTGGAATCAAGGCAACAATTGAAGATATTCCAAAAGAAACAAAGCAACATATGGAGGAAAAAGAAGCAAAGGAAAAAGAACATATCACTCCACCTCCACCTTTTCCTCAAAGTCTTCAGAAAAATAAACTGGACAAACAGTTTGCTCGTTTCCTGGAGGTGTTCAGAAAGCTGCATATCAACATTCTATTTGCAGAAGCGTTGGAACAAATGCCCAGCTATGCCAAATTCATGAAAGACATTCTTTCACGAAAGCGGAGATTGGGAGACTACGAGACAGTAGCATTGACAGAAGAATGCAGTGCCATTATTCAGAGGAAACTTCCCCCGAAGTTGAAAGATCCTGGCAGTTTCACCATTCCATGCATCATAGGAGAACATAACTTTGGTAGGGCTTTATGTGATTTAGGTGCTAGTGTAAACTTGATGCCTTTTCTATTTTCAGGAAACTGCAGATTGGAGAAACAATGCCCACCTCAGTCTCTCTACAACTTGCTGATATAATGCTCGTATTTCCGAGAGGGGTAGTAGAAGATGTGCTGGTCAAGGTTGACAAATTCATTTTCCCAGCAGATTTTATTGTCCTTGATATGGAGGAAGACGAAGACGTGTCGATCATTCTCAGGAGACCATTCTTGGCTACAGGTCGAACTATTATTGATGTACAAAAAGGAGAATTAACCATGAGGGTACAGGACCAAAAAGTAACATTTAATGTTTTCAAGGCCATGAATTTCCCAGAAGATGAAAAGAAGGAGGAATGTTTCAGACTTGATGTGATACACAGTACCATTCAGAACTCCAATGCAATGCAAATTTCTATTGACAAACTTAAAACATGTCAATTGTCTGTGGAGCCTGAAGATAAAGCGTCTTTTGCACTGAAAAAGCCAATTCCTGCACTACAAGCAACAAAAGAGAAAAAGTTCCATCAGCTCAACGAATTGGAGGAATTTCACAAATAGTCTTTTGAGGATGCCAAATTGTACAAAGAAAAGGCCAAGAAGAGACAAGATTAGAAGTTAGTGCGCATACAATTGGAACCAGGGCAGAAGGTACTGTTAAACAAATCAAGGGTGAAATTCTTCCCATGGAAGCCAAAATCACGGTGGTCAGGTCCATTTGTGATCACCAAAGTTTTACCAGACAGAGCCGTTGAGATACATGATCCTGACTCCAACAAAACTTTCAAGGTTAAAAACAAACGTGTTAAGCACTACTGGGGAGAATCATTTGAGCGAAAAAAGAAAGTATCACACTTTCAGATCCAGCATAAATGTTCGAGCAGTTACGTCTAGCTGACGACTTTAAACTTAGCGCTTGCAGGGAGGTAACCCATGCAATTTTTGTATATATTGTGATTTAAATTTTGTGTGTTTAGTTTTTGCAGATTAAGACATTTCATGATGGAAGAAGTTCTCGCAAATCTTCACAAGCAATTTCCTTCTCTCCCTCAAAACTCTCTGATGAAAGTCTACAAAGCTGGCTTGGAACAGATGAGACTACTAACAATCCATGGTGTTCCTAATGACATTCGTTGGGTAATTGAAGCACGAGTCCGATTGGCAGATGAGTCTTCTTACTCTTTTATTTCACATCTGCCTGGTTTTGGAAGAAGCACCTATGCAAAGAAACGTAGAGTTAAACAAATGGGTGTTTGTTACAAATGTGCACGCTGGAATTGCAATACTCGTTGTCGTTCTTGAGACGCATCCCAGTGGATGTGTGTATCACGAGATTCGTGTGTTATACGCACAATTCCAAAAGGAAAGGAAACTGTTAAGTCTCGGGAATCTGACTCAAAAAGATCTACAACTTTGAAAGACAAAATATTTTCGAATTCTGAAAATTTCATGACCGAAATTGATGAACCATCCAGAAGTGTGTTGTGTGTAATTATTAAAGTCATTTTCAATCATTTTCAAAGCAAAAAAATAAATTAATAAATAAATAATAAAATTATCAAAAACAAAAAAAGAACAAAAAAAAAATAAAAAAAATCAGAAAAATCAGAAAAATTATTCCATTGCTGCAAAAATATGTGAATTCTGATAAAACTTTAGGACAAAAATATTACTCTCTTATCAACTACACTTGTGACTGTTGTGGGCAAAAATGAGTTGATTAATATTTTGTCGACTGTGTATATGGAGAATGGTAAAAATAATCGGAGAATTTACTTATTCGGTAATTTAGAATGAAACAAAACAACTATTGACTTGGAGTAGAAGTTTCACCTGATTAGTCACTAACTTCTTTATTCTCTTTTCCCTTGTCTTTTTACTTTTGTGTGCATTAGTTTTATTATCTTTTTACTTTTGTAAAACGTTTGTGGGTATCGTTGCTGTAAGCCCTCACGAGACTATAACTCGTCCACTAGGGACACCTAGGGGTTTAAAGGCTTGTTGCATATGCTAAATGCAACCGTGATCTCTACGAAAGTGGCTTAGTTTAATTTTAATTGTTTCTTATATTTTATATAATTGTTTTGCTCGAGGACTAGCAAAATATTAGGTTTGGGGGTGTGATGAGCGGAAAATATATCAATATTTACCGCCCCTTTTACTAAATATTTTGTTTAGTTTCTCGGGTTTGATGAATGTTTTGATGTGTTTTAGTTTATTTTGCAGATAAAATAATATTGGGACGCAATGAAATCATTTAGGACGAAATATGGGTCAAATAAGGGAAAAAATTGGACTTGACATATTGATTTTGGAGATTGGAAACTTGAAAGGGCGTTTCAACGAAGTGCAGTTTTGGAAATTCCAGTTTTGCGCATCTGTCGTATTTTGGGCATAACGTTTTACTCCGATATCGGATTGAGCTGATTCAAGTTCCATATTAAAGAAGAATCAAAGATCTACAACTTTGAAAAACAAAATAATTTCGAATTCTGAAGATTCCATGCCCGAAATTGATGAACCATCCAGACGTGTGTTGTGTGTAATTATTAAAGTCATTTTCAAAGCAAAAAAATAAATTAATAAATAAATAATAAAAATTATCAAATTACCACCAAACATGATAAGCAATTAGTGGAGCAATTAATAATGGATTTGGTGGAGCAATTAGTGGAGCAATTAATAATTGATTTGGTGGATGATTTGATTGAGGTAAAATTTTGCCTATAAATACCAAGCCATTTCATTTGTAAATTCATACTTTCTTCTAAGGAATTCTTTAAGAATACTAAGAAGATTGTATCTTGTTAGTTTATTTACAGCTTTCAGTAATTAATTTCCGCTTTCACACTTTCTTTTCTTTACTTTTCAGTTTTTACTTTCCGCAATTACTTTTACGCACAGTACTTTTCTTTCTTTAATTTTCAGTTTTTACTTTTCAGTAATGAGGAGGTAACTCCCCTTTACTGGGGTAAAAGGTAAAACTTTTATTACTAATATTTAGATTAATCTTCCTTAATTATAATATATAAACTAGTTAAAACCTGACTTAACGAGGATACCGTCATATTGGTCGGTTGGTAATTATTTAAATTGGTTTTAACCTGACTAAACTGGATACCGCCTGATTGGTCGGTTGGTAATTAATTATTAATTTGACTTAATTTGGATACCGCCTATATGGCTGGTTGGTAATTATCATGCAAAGTTAATATATTATATTAAGGGAGATATCTAAAATAGAAGTAATAAAAGTGGATCTTTTTACCTCAACATTTTCTTTTATTGTAATTTTACTTTATTTACTTTTCAGCAATTTACTTTCAGCAATTTACTTTTCAGCAATTTACTTTTCAGCAATTTACTTTTCAGTAATTTACTTTCAGCATTTAATTTTCAGTATTTAATTTCAGCATTTACTTTCAACATTTACTTTTCAGCATTTAATTTTCAGTATTTTACTTTATGTCTTTTATTTTATTTAAGTTTTTTTTTACTACCCGTAAATATGTGTCGTAACTAAGTCAGTTATCTGGGGTTGTGATGAAATCCAATATCACCGGTTTATAAGGGGTTAAATTATAGTTTGGGTAATTTAAAGGTTTACTTATTAAGTCTTAAGCTTAATGCGTCTTGTTAATTGGCCACTAATAAGATTGATGTGGTAAATCTAAAATAAACTTGACAAATGAATTTTAGGTTTCAGCCTTAGACTTACTAGCCCACGATCTTCCTTGAGGATAGATAACCCTTTAATAGATTTCCTTACAGGATAGACATATACATGTTGGGCGGGGGTAGCCATAATTGGAACTTAAACTTATGAATCCAGATAATTTGGTTGACATAGGCATATGGTTCAATTGGGTTAAACTGGGTATTTGCGTCTGACCATCGACAGAGGCTTTTGCATAATTTAGTGTTCCAGGTTAGTAAACTGATTTATTACACAAACATAAAATAACCACTTCATCTTTAAAATGATATTGGAGGAAATCTCAACCCTAGATAGTTTTTAATATTGAATTTTCTTAAACCTACATTCGAACAATTTTATTTACTTGTTTTTAAATTCAAAACCTTCATCATTTCACATCAATCAATCAACTTGTTAGATACTAGTAATCATTTGACCTCATAAAATTAATAGATTAGGTATTAAGTCCTCGTGGGATCGATACTTTTTATACTACTTGAACGATATGTGCGCTTGTATTATACGCGTGTGTAAGCACTGGTCAATGTGTCCCAAGATCGAGGTCCACTGCATCACCAACTCAGTTCGAGACAGCAGGCAAGTCAGGTAGCAGCTGGCGAGCCAGGTAAGTGAAAATGCATTGCATAACTTTGATAGGATTGTCACTGTTACACATTACACAAGTCCCATCAAAGTGGGGGCGACTATAGGCACTGCATTTTTGCATATAAGTCCCTGTGATGAGTCTCATTTGGAGACATTACCTTTTAAGTCACGAAAGTCGCGGGAAATGGACGTCTGAAGGGGAAATTCAGAATGAGCATGTCATCATATTCATTTCACAAGTTCTCTATTTTCATTCGTGATGCGTTCGTGACCACGTTCGAACGTCAGGCAGATTACGGGCGTTCGTGTAGCGTTCGAATCGGCGTTCGAACAGTGTTGGTATTTCTGGTTTTGCTGCTAGCCTCAAACCCAAGCCCAATTAGCCCACCAAAGCCCATAAAACACATCCAAATTGATAAAAACACATATTTAACACATGGAGAATTAAATAAAATCTAAAAATCATATACCAAATTAAAATAAATATCAAATAAAATCATGCCTAATTAAAATCAATCAAAAATATTATATTCCTAACTAAACAAATTGTATGCCTAATCAAAACAAATTAAATATATTAACTTCCTAAACAAACCAAATTTTGTCCCCCAATCAATCTTTGATTTTCCTTGTTTAACACTAAATCAAATCCCCCTTTAATGCACAAATCCCTTCCTTGTCAAGCAAGGATTCACCCATCCCCTTTGCCTATAAAAACAAAGCTATTCCAACCCTTGAACCCTCCTCACTTTTCACGCATATACAGCAAAAAAAAGAGCTCTCAATTCACGCCTAAGACAATAACAGGAAGCAAGAAATTTCTCTTCCCCCCTCCCTCTACATCACCGAAACTGATCACCCTAAACAACCCTTACATTAACCGAAAATCACCCTTGGAATAACCCTTACATTAACCGAAAATCACACCCCCATACAGTAGCCTAAACATCTTAAACAACCCCCAAATCACCTAAAACAGTAACTAAAAAAATTGCACTTAAAGCCTTTAAAAAACATCCAACAGTAGCCTACAAACACCAAAAATAGTGACTGAAATACAACAGCAAAATAGCAGCGAAACGGAGGGAAAACAGTAGCCCAAACAGCGAAGCAGCAAAGGGAAACATTGAACCAGTGAACCGGATGAGTTGTGGAGCATCCACCCTTCCGACGACCGCGTACGGTACATCCGAGAGTCGATATAAAAGGTTAGACCTGAGGGCACTCTCCGTATTTATTTTTATTCATCTTTTAATCATCTTAGTTATTTATTTCGTATGAGAGTCATTCATGGATGCATGTTGTGGCTTTGAATAAAAATGGAAAATGCGTCGCCTCTTGTGGTATATAGGATGGAAACCCAGACATAAATTTCGTAGCCGAATCCGAATGGACGGTAGTGCGGTCTGTACTTGGGATACAACTCCATGTACCACTTGAGCAAACGGTGCATATTTTATTTTATGTTGTTTGATTCGTTTATTATCCGTTATTTAAATTCTGCATGTTATTTGTTTGTGTAATGATGAGATAAAGCATATGGGCTTAGTAAGTTGGATTAAAGGTCCTCCGTTTCGAGGAGTTAAAATCCTTTACCACGATGCTTTGCCACGCCGGATGACGTATATTCGGTTGAATTTAAGATGTGTTCAATCGGGTATACAAAGTCCGATATCGTTGTCTTTATTTTTTATATGCATTATGAGATAAAGTGTATGGGCTTAGTAAGTTGGATTAAAGGTCCTCCGTTTCGAGGGGTTAAAATCTTTTACCACGATGCTTTGCCGCGCCGGATGACGTATATTCAGTTGAATGTAAGATGTGTTCAATCGGGTATACAGAGTCTGATATCGTTGTCTTTATTTTTATATGCATTATGTTATTAGCGCATGGGCTTAGTAAGTTGGATTAAAGGTCCTCCATTTCGAGGGGTTAAAATCCTTTACCACGGTGCTTCGCTGCGCCGGATGACGTATATTCGGTTGAATGTAAGATGTGTTCAATCGAGTATACAAAGTCCGATATTGTTGTCTTTGTTTTTATGTGCATTATGTTATTAGTGCATGGGCTTAGTAAGTTAGATTAAAGGTCCTCTATGTCGAGGGGTTAAAATCATTTACCATGATGCTTTGCCGCGCCTTGTAGCCCGTTATTATTTATTATGTGTCATCTATTCATCTGTTCACGTATGCGTCATGTTGTTTACTGCCCTTTTGAGGTCACTGCTGTAACCCCGTTCGAACGCGTTTCAGAACGCCGCACGAACTCATGTTTTTTGTCTCAGGTCGTTCGAACGCGTTTACGAACGCTACACGAACGTGAACCTTCTGTTTACCGTTCGAACGCGTTTACGAACGCTACACGAACGCGAATACACTAAACTGAGTCCTTTTCATCACATGTCATGCATAATTGTTTCTTAGGTGATTTCTCTTACATCATGTAATCAATCATATTATTTGTATCCCTGCGTTTATGTGTTTGATGTGTTCATGAGATGGTATTCAAGCATGATTTAGCCTATTTAGTTGTTCATTTTCAAGCATGATTAGTCATTTATTTTGCGTTTGGAATTTGCATTATGTTTAGGTTGTTCTTTGTTTTCCGCATTATACTATCGAAGTATGTTCATGAGATTACCGTGTGCTATTGCATGTTCGCCGTTATTCCAATTTGCTCTCATCCTTGAGTGTACAGTTATTATTTATTGGCATGCCTACGATCGAATGTAATGTGCTTATGACATTGTATGCTAGCCGTATTTATCTCTATGCATGCAAATTTGGACATAGATTATACGCAAATAGGTTGTATGCAAATTGGGACATAGATTAAATGCAAATAGGTTGTATGCAAATCCGGACATAGGTTATATGCAAACTTAGATATGAGCCTTGTACTTATGCATACGAACTTAGGAGTAAACTATCATTGGAAATAAATGTTGCTTAGGCTTGGTTGAATTATTGCACAAATCATTTTATTACAAGTGGCATAAGTAAGGGACCATTCCGAACCCAATGGTTTGAGGTATTCCCTTGCGAGGGGTGAGTGCGGCCTTAAATCTTTGTCCCGGTTCACACCGGGTGGCGACTCCATCATTCTCCGGTTTAGTCCCCCGCGAGCAACTCTGTACTCCCAATCGGGCCGCGAGCCCGAAACAGCATGCGTCGCCCAGTTTCTGTGTTCCCACAGTTACCTTGGGCAAACCGGACCCATAGAGGTTTTTTCCCTAGCGCGTTGGCTGGTGGGACCCTTTGAGAAACACCCAGGGAAGGCGCACACGGGGTGTCTTCTTCCCTCGTGGGGTATCTGCCCGACCACCCCGGATCAGGAGAAGCATGGCATGGGGAGGTTTTTACCCTCATAACGCTTATAGGCTCCAGAGCCGACCAATATGAGGAAGTTTCTGCCCTCAAGGTCTCGGCCGCTCACCGATTCGTAGCCCGGCTAGCCAAGACACTGAATTGTAAGATTCAGAATTGTGTTTGGGAGGCACTAGGTAGGACGCTGCCTTGGGGCCCCCGAGTTATAATCTTTTTGGGTATGTGTGGAGTATGTGCTAAGTAACCTCCATTGTGCTAACTTTGTCTCGTTTCACTTTTTGTTTTTTACTGATGTCCGGTAAGGGGACGCCTACACCGGGATCCGCAGAGCATCATAGGTCGAAATTCTTCCATCGTGATTAAGTCTCATATGTTTCACCAGCTCGGGGCTGGATTCGTTTCGCTGAGGCTGTTATGCTTCACCAGCTCGGGGCTGGATTCATTCCGCTGAGGCTATCTTGTTCAACTACCTCGGGGTCGGGTTACGTCCCACCGAGAGGCTTATCATCGACTTGGGGCAGGAAGACCTCCCTCATTGATAGGCATCATAATCCTCATGGACCGAGCAAATGAAGACGCCTCAGCCGACCACCAACCGGTTAATCAGCACACTTCTGACTTTGTAGTTCCCAGTACCAACTCACTACACCCGTTGGAACCGAGAACTAGGGGACAGATGTTGATGGAGATTTCTTTGACTAAAGAATTTAAATAGTTCGACAAAGGCAGGGAGGGAATTTCCCCTTTTGGGAGGATCATATTTTCTGAAGTATTGGACAGTCCTCGGAAAGGGCAATCCAGACCCAGTTCCTCGGTCAGGCCGACCAGAGGACACAGTGCGATGCAAATCTCGGAGACTGACCACATCAGAACCGAGACCGACCACTTCAGTCCAGTAGCTCGCTTCAGCTCTGTCTTTCTTCCTGGATTGGGGTGAACGGCTCGGATATTCCGGATCAGGTCGGCAATATCTTTTGTTGTTCGGAAGACCATCAGGTCGATCTCTTGAAGACCGACGCGTGGTCAGGGTAGTTTAGACTTTTTCTTCTAACACATCATAACATCATTTGAAAGCTCTTTACAGGCTGTCATCATTAATGATAAAGTGTGGCAGTGTACTTTTCGGTGTGAGGTGACAGGAGATCAGACGGCAGGTTCGGCTTTCGGCGAGGCAGTTGGGGTAG
The DNA here is from genome assembly GCA_019454045.1 of Zanthoxylum bungeanum. Classification (NCBI taxonomy): domain Eukaryota; kingdom Viridiplantae; phylum Streptophyta; class Magnoliopsida; order Sapindales; family Rutaceae; genus Zanthoxylum; species Zanthoxylum bungeanum. Next base: position 65,935 of record SKCR01024044.1, read on the forward strand.
AGAGCTTGTCAAATCGCCGGAAACCTGCGGCGCTGACGTCGTAAAGATATGGGAACAATATCTTGTATTCGTTAATATATAAGGGGAAGCTGAATTCATTTGTAAGGGTTGGGAAAATTTTCATTCGAGTATTACTTGTAAGAAACAATACAAAGTGAGCGACCAGCTCGGATTCCCTTAGACCACGTTTAAAAATTGGTCGGTCGAGCTCGGTTTAGTAATAAAAACAACACCTCACTTTGTGTCTGTGGACGTAGGTTGGACTTGCTCCGCCAAACCACGTTAAAACTCTCTTTATCGATTTTGTGTCCTCTTTATTTTTCGCTATATTTGCTTCCGGTCCCTCATAACCAAACAAATTCAAGATTGAAGGAGGGTTGTCTTGGGAAGATTATCTCGAAACTGCTCATGGTACGAAAATCACCCGTAAACACCACTATTTATAGTTTTATCAAGAATAAAACATAGTATTGATTACAGAGCAGTTTGAGAGATCGGAAGAGAAACTGAATAGGCTTAAAATTCAAGTCTTGATCTTCATTCAAATCCTTCAAATTCAAATTCATTGCTTTTATCGGAACGACTGGAAAAAAAAATTAATAAAGTTGTTTCAGCTTAGTAACTGAAAAAAATAGCTGAAATTGTTTCAGCTTAGTAATTCAAATTCATTACTTTTATCACGATTGGGAAAGAAATTATTAAATTTGTTTCAGCTTAGTAACTGGAAAAAACTATTAAAATTGTTTCAGCTTAGTAACTGAAGCATTAAGTTAATACAATATTGAATGGCTACATTTATTTGAACTATTGTGATTAGTGATTTTCTTAGGATTAAGGAGAGCTCCCCAAGGTTCCAAGAATGATTGTGGCAGCTTTATTTTCCTTTGAAATATAATAGATATAGATAATAAAAGGAGGATACCCCTATCATTAATTGTTGTTTTGAATTAATAGGATTTTATAGCATATATAAATTTGTCATTTAAAATATATATATAAACATATAAATATAAATATAAATATAAATAATATTAGTAGTAATAATTATTATTATTATATAAGGAGGATAAGTTTTGTCTGTCATTGATTGTGGTTTGAATTATTGAAACTTTATAGAAAAGAAATTGTTACTCTAACATTTTTTTTTTTGCTCAAATAATGATGTTCAAGCATAACTATAATATACATTTATCTTTTTTAAAAAAAAAAAAAACTTACCCAAAAAAACAAGAATTTTTCAAGAATTTTAAAACCCAAAAAAACCTATAAAACAATTTAATAAAAATCAAACTTTCCCAAAGAAAAAAATGAATGTATTAAGATAAACCTTAAATTATCTCTTATTAAATTATATTGAAAGATAGTAAAGTTAAAAAAGCCAAACCAGCACATTGTTCCAAAATAAAATGTCAAATTCAAAATACAATTCAAAGATAATAGTTTATGTACGGGCCAAAATACACCCCCCATGGACTCATGTCGAGTCAACTTATAGACATGGATTACGCATGTCGTATGACTTGTATCTTCCTGGACTCGTCAAGTCCAGTCGACCGGGGACACCTCCCATGAACTCATGTCGAGTCAACTTATAGACATGGATTACACACGTCGTATGACTCATATCTTCCTGGACTCATCAAGTCCAGTCGACCGGGGATCCCCCATAGACTCATTTCGAGTCAACTAGTAGACATGGAGGGCACATGTCGTATGACTGATATACTGACCTTCAACGGGTCCAAACGATTGGGTACTTCCCCAATGGCTCTTGTAGACTCAAGTTGATAACTTGACATTCGTTTGGTTCAATTAGTAGGCAGCATCAACGCTAGAGTACAACTACATATTATGGCCTCGTCCCAGGCGACACATGCGTCAAGTACTCTCCAAGCCAATGACTCTTGACTTAGAGAGTATGGGACAAACTGTACGGGCCAAATTTGGGCCAAGGGCAATTTTGTCCTTTTACTCCAGGCCCAAGTTTCTACTTCAGAAGGAAGCCCAGTGATTAAAGTGAATAGTGGCCTAGAGATTCATAAACTCAAGCCCAAGGAGGAGCCATGTAACGCCCAGGCTCATTAATGCCACCCACAAGCCATCCGTTCCAACCTGCAAGCAGTAATGGCACTTCATTAAGTTGACTGTTACCATGTTCTAACGGGCAAATAATCAAAAGACAATCAATAAAGACACACATGACTATACCATGGATATATAAGGAACATGACTCCAGGAGGAAGGACACTCAACTTCGGGTTCTCCTACTCACAGCTTTGGGACATCCTCAAGCTCACCGCTCCTATCTATCGCCCTCACGGCATCCTACAGAATCCAAGGTAGCACCTAACCTTGCCATCCCTACAACTACTTCCTTAGTCCCATTACTGACTTGGGCGTCGGAGTGCCCCCGGCACCCACCACACCGGTGGACAGTACTCCCGCTCACTCTACACCTTTGTTTTGCAGGATCGCTAGTGCCCCTATATAAAATCTCAATTGTAGACCCCCGGCGAAAACCAGCGTCTACAGTTTATACATACCTTTAATTAAGCAATATAAACTATTGGATTTAGTTTAGAAAAATAACAAAAAAAAATTTAAAAAAAATCCCCATATCCACATTAAATAAATAAAAAACTAAATTATTCCTTCAGTTTTTTAGGAAAACAAATTTATCTTGATAATCTTTAAAAATTTATAAGATACAAAAGTATTTGCAACTTAAATGTGTACAATAAATAAATATAGCATTAATTATTTAAAACTGTCTTTTTCGTAACCTAATCTCATCATTCATTCATAATAATTTATTAAAAAGTAAATGAATCTATCCCTAAATTATGGCATCTATATCCACTCATATGAAAAGAGATATTAATTTTTTGTAATGGAAGACACGTTACTTCAAAAACTTCAAATAATTTTCAATAAATAAATACAAAAATTAAAGAAAAAACTCACAAATTAATATACCATTTGTTATAGAGTTTGGTGAGTTTATAAACTAACTTATACTATCAATATAATATTTATAAATTAATTTATACTCTCAATCAATACTATCTACCAAACTTATATGTACCATATCCGTAGCAATTCCGTCGCTAATTAACGATGAAAATTTCCTTATCAATTCTGCCTCTATTTAGATACGGATTTTTCGTCACTAATTAGCAATGGAATAATTTCCGTCGCTAATTTTAGCGACTTGTGTAATTTTTCTATAGCCATTTATTTGAGGACTAACAAAATAGAGATAGAATTTTTCCGGCACTATTCCGTCACTAATCGACTATTAGCGACAGAATAACGATGGATTATCCGTCACTATTTGTCTCGAAGGGAGCCGAATCTCAAGAGAGAGCCGAAGCCCAAAAGGAGAGCTGAAATCCAAGAGAAAGAGAAATTCTAAAAACATAAATTCATAAAGTTTTTAGAGATAATAAAGTGATTTAGTGATTGAAAAATTTATGAGACCACAAAAGAGATCCCGTTGACCGATTGGAAATCTAAAATTAAATTTGGGCTTTACCCACCCCTTATCTTTTTAAAAAATTAAAATAAACAAAAAAATTTACCTAGAAAGTGGAGTCGATTACAAAGATCTATTTACGTCATTGTTCTCTCTCTGAAATTATTATTTAATTAAACTCAACAAAATCTATATCTCTTTTAATGATTTCTTTTCATGTTAATATTATGTCTTCCCCAACTTCACTTGACAAAATAAGAGGATTGTATTTAGGTATCGACAACCAACATAAAATTAATCGAATTCTTATGACATTGGATTTTAATTAAAATTGTGCTAATACATTACTAGGGAAAAAAAGCCATATAAATTTTCGTAGTTGGTTCTAATATACTTGAAATATCCTAGCAGCTATACGTAATGCTTTGAGATATAAAAAGCCATTTTGGAAAAATTATGTTCGCTTTTTTAATTAATTAGGCCGTTTCATTGGAGAAAAAAACAACTAGTGATGTTCAATTGGGGAATCGGAAACACATATTTGGAGTTTAGAGTTACCTGCTTTTGACTTAATTTATGAGTGACATTCAAAAGCCATATCAGATCATGCATGCACTCACAATTCTCTATCAAAATGTCATTTTATTAACATATGGTAACTCAAAAGGACACTCATCATTAGCAAACAAAATCCAACCAATAGCACATTATTGATATATAATCTCATACTATTAAGTATTATTGATATAATATGCACATTATTTGAAATTTAACTAGTAAATACACCTCCTAATGCACCTATTATATTCCTTCCTAAAGGCTCTCTAATCCCACTCAATTCTAAATTTCTATGAAAAATTCAAGATCCCATGATGAAAAATTATTTCAAAATAAGATGATCAAGAGGACCTGGCCCCGGGCCCAATTAGAAAGATCCGAACTAGTAATCGGCTTATTCACCCGGGCCCGCCAATGTTAATATAGACTCAATTCCCCACAACTGGACCTGGGCCCAGGCCCAGTTAGAAAGATCCGAACTAGGAATCTATTTCTTCTCCCGGGCCCCATTAGAAAGATCCGGACTAGAATCGGTTTCTTCTCTAGTAACCTTCGTCCTTCGCAAACTCTCGCACTTTCTACTTCTTGTTGTATCTTCACGACGGTTTCCGTTAAGGAGAGAGAAAAGATGACGGTTTTCCACTTCTTCAATTGTGCAATTCTGACGTTCGGCCCTCACGCCGTCTACTACTCCGCCACGCCCTTGTACTGTTTCTATTTAATATCCTTCTTTTTTTGTTTTTCGGGTAGTATCTAGATCTGTAAGTTGTCTTTTTATTAATCTAATCTAATTTAATAATTCACAATACTTGTGCAGATCTGAATACGATACACTTGGTACTTCTGTTAAAGCGGCTCTCGTTTATCTCGGGACAGCTCTTGTTAAGGTTAATTAATATGGTAAATTAATTATATTTATTGTAGTTAAGCTATAAATTAACTGAAATTTGAATCGTTACATTTGATTCCAGCTTGTTTGTTTGGCGACGTTTCTCAAAGTATCAGAGAATGACACCTTCGATCCATATCAGGTATTTTTCTCTTAACTTGAAAATACTTAATTTAACTTTGTAATAGTTTGCTGATTTTTAAATTTACATATTAGTAAGTTAGATAATAGCATAATCATTGGCCATACCGGAACTTTGATTCGGTGGGGGCAAATTTTGATTTTTCACTAAAAAGTGATAGATATTCTTCATTTTAGTGGAGGGTTTATTGATTTTTCATTAATTTATAGGAGATATTTTAACAAAATTTCGCCACCACTCCCATGAATGTAGCTCCGCCACTAAGCATAATACGTGTAATGATAGGCAAACTTCGCTTTCAGCTTGGTAGTTGCGCAAGCGTTCTATTCTATTCATCATCTTCATATACTTGTTACATTTCTTAATTTCATATTGTTCTGTTCCCTGTCAGTTATTACGTATTATTGTAAATTTTTGTTCAATCAACAACATTGCCCTGAATTTTTCCAAATACCCCTGCAATAGTATGACTTGTCTTCAAATAAAGTGTGTGTGGGTTTATCTCCTATTCAAAAGACATAGGCATGCCATTCCTTTTAATTGGGTTGAGATTTTATGGCTTGCTGTCGAAAGGCTACATTAATAGTTTGACTTATGAAATGAAGTAGTAACTGTCTGTAGAAGGTTAACATTGGATTGCTTTATTGGCCAGTGTGAGTGTGGCTAGCTTTTATGCATTGGAAGGTTAACATTGGATTGCTTTATTGGCCAGTGTGAGTGTGGCTAGCTTTTATGCATTGGAAGGTTAACATTTGATTGCTTATAGAGGCCAGTGTGAGTGAAGCAAGCCTTTGTGCTTACATCGATATGATTGATCGCATTCTTTTTTTATGGTTTACTTCCAGTGGATTGTTCATCTTATATCAAGAGTGTCATTGGTTTTCAGGAACTGTTGAAAGCACTAATCGGTTTTATAGATGTTGCTGGGCTTTATTTTGCCTTGACCCAGTTGACTCACAGGAACATCTCTCAGAATCATAAATTTCAAGCCGTTGGACTTGGTGAGTAAACCTTGATTCAGTCATTTTGTTGAAATACCATATTTAATTCTAGCTGTGGCTGTATGTGAACTTAGTACTAAGTAGTAGATATTAGATAAGGCCCTTTTTCTTTTCATTTAGACTTATTAAAAATTCAAATCTCTATCTCATATTTTTCTCCAAGCTGGCAGGTTGGGCTTTTGCTGATTCTGTTCTACATAGATTGGCTCCACTTTGGGTGGGTGCTAGAGGACTAGAGTTTACTTGGGATTACCTTCTGCAGGGGCTAGAAGCTAATGCAAATTTGGTAAGTTTGTATCTCTCAGTTGATAGAGCTTAGCCCTTCTAATTGCTTTCGGAGACACCTTGCATTTATTGATCTTATAGTGCGTAAATTTCAGCAAGATTTTAAGTAGTTCCATTTGTTCCGTTTGATATTTGGCTGTTGTGGAATTCTGATTTTCAGGTGTTCAGTATATCCCTTGCTGCATTGGGTTCTTTGATGTGGCTTCGCAAGAACAAACCAAAGACGTTGATTCCTATAATATATGCATGCGCAGGGATTGTTGCAACCATGCCATCCATAACAAGGTGTGTCTTTCAACCTTCACCATGAGTCACTTATTCATTAAAATGTTTGTGAGATCTGAGAGATTTTTTTTTTTTTTGGTTCGTATCGTACTTCGTTGGCTGCAAGTTGAATTGGAGTTATCATATTTTTACTTCTTTCAATTTTAAATTATTGATTGCTCTCTCACTTTACTTTCGAAGCTGTTCCTGGCTTCTCTTTCCCATAGCAGATTGTGAACAGATGCCTTTCATGTATTTTACTGATTACTCAGTCTCTGTATTCTGCATGCATGGTTCAGAAAGGGCTATAGAGATTATTTCTCATTACTTCTGTCACCATGATATACAACTTTTGCAGCTATCTGGGGCGAGGATTAGGATGGCAATTTCCAAAGGTGGTAGGCTTTGAACTTCTTACTTCATTGGCGATGGCATTCATCAGTTGGCAACTCTTTTCTGCGTGTCAAAGACCGTCTGCCTGAGGAAGTCAGAGCATTGTTCCAGTGCAATTGGTTGAGACTGTGATTTGGCAACAGCACAATTCTCTTCAAGAGGACCAGTTCCGATCCATGACATGATCATTTGTTTTAACTGTCATATCATCATTCTAGTTTGATCTTCAACATTATCTGATGTAACACATGCAATGAATACATGAAAAATTTGGATAAAAAATGAGGCAGGCAGGTGCCCAAGGATTAAAATCCACCAGCTAATGCTTTACTTAAAATCAACGTGGGACTCAAGACGGATCATAATACCACCATTTGTTATGAACCCAATGAGTATAAATTATCTTCAAAAAGAAAGGACATATTTAATGAATGCGGACCACAAAAGGAATTGCATTACATGTTCATATCAGACAACTTGATTAATTACAAGAAAGAAACCAACAAAAGGTGGATTAGAAAACGACAAGTTGCAAAACGGTGAAAGCTCAAAGCAACACTACTGCATCCAAGTCAATTGAGCTTCAAGCTTTTTGACAGTATCACTACTAAATACCATTGTTTTGATGCGCTTTGAGCCTCCTCCTCGGAATATATGAACTTGCAATACAGTCGGCATTATAAACTCAAAAATGAGTATGTCCATTGTTTCTATTTCATTTCCTCTATAAAAATCCGACCACGTCCCACCTTTCATATTAAGACGACCGTCATTAACCCTAAATAATTCAACAGCCCATGACCTCCCAACTGGATCGTTGAGCACTACCTCCCTTTTTGTCGTCAGCATCTTCTCCCTCACTAGCTGCGCTGGAATGGTCTGCAATTTTAAAGTACCCATAAAATTTAAATTAAAAAAAAAAAAAAAAAAAAAAAAAAAAAAAAAAGACTATTTTTTTCCTTGGGGTAAATGCATGTTTACTTGTTTAGTCCCTATAATTTGCCTTGAGCCTCATCTTCTAAAGGTCGACTGAGCAACCCTCGCCTTCGAGAAAGCATTCTATTGGAAAATTCTGTTGAGGTGGACGACTCTAGGGACACTGCCCTAAAGAGATCATCTTTGCCAAGCCATGTAATAGCATAGAATAGATCAATTGAGCCATTTACATTCCCTCACATCTGACCCCATTTCTCATGAGAAAAAAAGTTATGTTCCATTGGATTATCATATCAGAAAGTTTTGTTATAGTTGAAAGTTATTTATTCTGAGATTTTATAATGATGTCATTCGAATATTGATCGGTAGAAGATGTGGGGTGCTTTATTTTTACTTAAAAATTCGGGAAAAAATAATTTTTAATGATAATAGATCTCTAACTAGATGAGTGTCTTGAGATTTTTTTCAAAATATAGAGATTAAACGATCATTTTTCCATAACCATAACTAATACTATGTTATTGAAAACATAAGGCAGGCATTAGAAGCTCACCGCACTGTATCTGTTATTGTCAGTCCAATTTAAAATGAAACAAGAGTTATCAGACTTGAATGAGAGAAATGATCTTCTTGTTGGTTTGCTCCCTTCTTCAGTCACAGGTTTCTTCTCTAACTGTCTTGTACATCCACCTACACAATAGGAAATAGTAATTATTACTAGAAAAATAAAGTTTATATCAAATTTTGAATACACATATTACTGCTGTTGAAGTTCATTGGTTCTGTTTTGTTGACAGTTTTGCAAATCTCAGGCTTGCATTGAAGAGTTATAGGTCTAGCTTCATTTTGATTCACTTCCTTGGAGTGCAAGTTAGGGTGATCATTCTTCTTCTGGGGTTGCTTTATGGCCTTCTCACAGCAGGTTTTATCATAGATTTTGACTTTGAACCTTGAGTTACCACAATATTTGAAAAGCAGAAAATCACCAAATTCTAAGCAATGATATTGCACAAAATCCTGCCACCCATTCCCAAAATACAAGAGATTTTCAACTTTTTCCACATTTACAACCCAGTATCTCCTTGCAGTAGGACCTTCAACAATGCATTTTCCCAGTGAACTTCCATTAAAGTTCTTTAAAAAAGCTGGCGGTATACGCTGCACAATAAAATTTACTTCCGAATTAATCAACTTAATACTTAATGGAATCTAAAAGTCTAAAATCAGGTTGCTTGAAAAGTTGAAAATGGAGTCATCAACGACATGTTTTGGAACAAATGGAACTACTTAAAGGTAAAAAAGAAAAGGATGACCAGTTTCATAAAGTTAATACTTTCCACATTTAGCAAGATCCTACAACCCTCAAATAAGCACCCGAATGGAAGTGCTTTTTGCATCAACCAAAAATAAAAATTGAAAGGCCTTATAAATTATAATACAAGAAGATGAAAAAGAAAAAAAGAAATGAAGAAGAAACAATGAGATTTACCAATTGTTTTGAGAAATCACCAATCAAAACCTTGAAGAAGGTTGGTCTAATTTCTTTATTATACTTGTTTCTAGCCATCCCCTTCTTCGTTACTCGACAAAAATTATAACCTCAAAAGATCTCATTCGCCAATCTTTTATCAAAACTAACAAGGAAAGAGAAAGCTTATCTCTCAACTCTTCATTGACCAAAATATTGAATGTGTGGGGTAATTAATTTTGAAATATGCTGCAAGTGGCGTGATTGATTTATGTGCCGTCATCTTCTAATACAATATCATATAATATCCTGAATAATAATAATATTTTTATCTTTAAGCAAACTTCAGATGTGATTTTTTCTTTTTGTTGTTTCGTTTTGGTTTGGATCCTGTCCTGGTTCTTGGAATATGAGCATAAATGAGTTTCATAGATTGATTCAACAAAGAGGCAAGACCAAGGCTCTAATTTTTTTTTTATTATAATATTATATTATATGGTTAATTATCTCAAAATATAATAAAAATATTGTGTTAGCGACTTGGTCGCATAATCGGTTGAAATGGATTTTGATGACGTCAACGAGAAAGAAGACTTCAACGCGCAAACACGAAGTAATACAAAAAGTGTCGAAGCATATGGGGTGAAGAGCGAGAATGTAAAGACTTGCGGCAAATCGAAGATATATTTCGAAGTCTTAGCTGAGGATTTAATTTGTAATGTGAATTGTAATATTCAAGTGCCTAAGCTCATAGGGATCATGCATATTCACTTAGATGCATTAGGATCATGACAAAATGATTTAAAACCTTCATTACTGTGCATTTTGGTCTGAAACCGGCATACCGGTCCCTTACTGGTCTCCATACCGGTGAGATGCTCTGTTACGCATGCTCACTGGAACTGGCATAGACCTTACCGGTCACCATACCGGTCTTCCCAACGGCTAGTTCCTTTACTGGAACCGGCACGATATAAACCGGTCTCCATACCGGTCAAGCTCTTCATTGTGCAACCTACTGGAACCGGCACGGACCATATCTTCCTCATACCGGTTTCCATACCGGTCTAACGGACACTTTCTCAACGGTAATATAGTCATTGAAACCCTAGACCGGCATACCGGTCCCATACCGATTTCCATACCGGTCTCGCTGTAAGTTGGGGAAAGCTATCCATTTTGTTATAAATAGGACCCCAACTCATTTGCCTTAGGTAAGAGACTCAATACACAATCTCCATACATTCTCTAAGGCAAATATTAAAGTGTCTTAAACCTTCATACACTTAAACACTCATCCAAGCTCACACACATCTTCATATCATTTAGTGAGCTTAGAACACTTGAGTTTGCTCTCACACTATCTTCTTATTATTTGTGAGTGCCCAAATGTATTTAATTCTTTATTTATCAAAACACATGCGGTTTGTGAAATCTCATTTGGTTGGGTAAGTTGTAAAGGTTGTGAGTGCACCTACGAACAAAACTCAAAGTTGTAAAAGGTTCGGAGTGCGCCTTTGCGGAAAACTCTTGGTTACGAGTGAACCACAGAAAACTCGATTCTAGTGGAAATCTTCAAGCGAGGCTCGGGGGAGTGGACGTAGGCACGGTTGGCCGAACCACTATATATCGCGGTGTCGTAATTCTCTTTCCCTATACTTTTATCTATTTGCAAGTTCATTTATATTTATAGTATTGAGTAAAAAACTTGCATATAGGCTATTAATTGGAATGAAGAAAATTACCTTAAGTCCCAAGTTGGTAATAAGAGCTAAAATCGGCAAAGATTTTATAATTCCGCATTTGTAGCGATAACCCAATTCACCCCCTCTTGGGTATAGAGATTTCTTGTAGCTATTGCTTGTAGGTACTTTCAATTGGTATCAGAGCGAGGTATTCTCTACAAGACTTAACCGTCCGAGAATAGATCATGGTATTTACAAGCAACTCGTCAAATCTTGCCGAGGGATATTCAACAACTAGACCTCCGTTTTACACCGGAACGGACTACAATTATTGGAAGATGAGAATGCTAAATTATCTCATTGCCGTAGATCCGCAATCTTATTTGGTCATCACACGAGGTGCAAAAATGCCAACAAAGAAGGATAGCAACGGGGTTGATATTCCGAAGCCAAGTTTAGAATGGGATAGTGAGGATCTAAAACAAGCTTCACAAAATGCTAAGGCACTCAACCAACTCCTATGTGCCATTGATCGGGATCTAGTAAGCAAGCTTCCGGAATGTGGAAACGCATATGATTTATGGAAGTCTTTGGAAATGGTCAATGAGGGCACAAGCCAAGTGAATGAATCAAAGATCAACCGGTTCATGTGCGAATTGGATAATTTCAAGATGGAATCCGGGGAAGAAATTGATCACATGATTTCAAGGTTTACGGTCATCATCAATCATTTGGGAGCCTTGGGAAAAGTCATCGGTACATCGGATCAAGTGAAGAAAATTTTGAGATCACTCCCGAAATAATTTAGAAGCTATACCTCCTCCATTAAAGAAGCAAACAACATAAACACATTAAAGATGGATGATTTGGTCGGAAAATTGCTTGAGTATGAAATGAAGATCAAGATGGATAAAAATGAGGAAGATGAAAAAAAGACTAGAAAGTCTTTGGCCTTAAAAGCGAGAAAGAGAGTCGACTCAAGTTCAAGTGAAGAAGATGATAGTGATGATGAATTGGCAAGCATCACCAATAAAGTAAAGGAGCTTCTTAAATCCGCAAAACTCAAAGGAAAATCAAAGGCAAATGAAAAGAAAGAAGAACAATGGCCGCGGAAGAACAAGAAAATTATTTGTTATGAATGCAACAAACCGGGTCATATAGCCACCGATTGCCCATTGAGAAAAATGAAAGGAAAAACAAAGAAAAAAGGCAATGAAAGCTACTTCAACTTGGAGCGATAGCGATTCAAGCTCATCCGAGGAGGAAAAGGTAGAAGTCAACGATAAATCAATAGTATTCATGGCTATCACGGATGAGGACATCCGCTTTGAAATTGAAGAAGAAAGCAAAGAAGAAGAGGTACACAATTCTCAATATGATAATGATTTACTTAATGCCTTTAATGGATTAAAAAAATTGTGTGATGTGCTTAAAAAGAAATTGAAATTAGTTAAAAATGAGCATGCTACACTTAAAATTGAACATGCAAATAGTATGGATAAAATTCATATTTTAGATAATGATATGATATGCTTAAAGGCTAAACATGAGAAAGAAATTTCATGTTTAAATGATGAAAATGCATGTTTAAAGATTAAAAAGCTAGAACTTGAGAATGTCATATCAAATATACCATCTAGCTCTAAGGCATGCGATTGCGAATCAATTTTGAATGAAAATGTGTTATTAAACACAAAAGTTATAGATTTGCAAAACATACTTAGTAAATTCACATTGGGACATAAAAATTTTAACATGCTTATTGGATCCCAAAAATGTGCTTTTAAAAGAGAATGATTAGGATATAGGCCTTACATTAAACGAAGATTTTTGAAGAATTATTTTGTTAAGGCATCCGATTCTCATGCTAAGAATGTTAATAATGAAAATATCACATGTCATGCATGTAATAAAAATGGACATAAAATTTTTGAAGGCATGTATAAGAATATGATGAAGAATGCATGGATTCCTCAAAGAATCAAAATTAACCCCAATGGACCCAAGAAAGTTTGGGTACCAAAGTGTAAGTGATAAATATGTAGGGGGAGCTTTGGGAATGGATCTTTAAAGAGAATTGCAAAATTGATCCCAAAGGCTCAAAAAGATGAGGAATCGCAACGGTAAAGGTAAAATCCGTATTCACGGAAACATTGGTACCGTTTCCTCTAAATTATTTATGTATGCATATTTCATATTGGTAAAAATATTTTTTTAGCATACTAAGTGATTGGGCAAGTACTTAACTTTCTATTGGTATCGATTTTCATTTGATATCACTAAGTGCCTTAATCATATATTAAACCCATATTCTATTTCAATTGGTATCACATGAAATTTATTGAGTTAAATGAGATATATGTGATCACTTGATCGAATATGCCTTGCCATATTAACTAATTGGTTGAAAATGAAATGCAAGTAAATTAGCATAATCTTAGATGAATATCATGAAATGCATGGACTTTGATAATTATTTAATTGGTATCATGGAATGATTGATATATTTTTAATTGGTATTAAATTTGGGGAGAAATCATGTTTAAGATGATCTTAGATTTTAAATGGTATTCATGAGTATTTATCTTTTGAAAAATGATATTTTATGCATGAACTTTGATTATTTTTTTTATGGCAAAAAGGGGGAAATGCCAAATGTGCATATTTTTTAAATTTGTTATCATTTTTGTACACATCTATTGGTATCTCATTTTAAAACTTAATTTTGCTTCTCCACTTTTTGATAATGTCAAAGGGGGAGAAATCATTAAAAATGAGATTAAAAATTATTTTACCCTCACCCTTGGATTAAGGGGGAGTAAATGTACTAATGTGTTTGTCTGAGACATTATAGAGCTATTTTGAAGACAATCACACATTGAGGGGGAGCTTATGTTGAGGGGGAGCAAAATTGTCAAATTTGGACTCCAAGAAGCTCACAAGTATCAACAAGTTTTAAGGGGTTGCCATCATCAAAAGTGGGAGATTGTTAGCGACTTGGTCGCATAATCGGTTGAAATGGATTTTGATGACGTCAACGAGAAAGAAGACTTTAACGCACAAACACGAAGTAATACAAAAATTGTCGAAGCATATGGGGTGAAGAGCGAGAATGTAAAGACTTGCGGCAAATCGAAGATATATTGCGAAGTCTTAGCTTAGGATTTAATTTGTAATGTGAATTGTAATATTCAAGTGCCTAAGCTCATAGGGATCATGCATATTCACTTAGATGCATTAGGATCATGACAAAATGATTTAAAACCTTCATTACTGTGCATTTTGGTCTGAGACCGGCATACGGGTCCCTTACCGGTCTCCATACCGGTGAGATGCTCTGTTACGCATGCTCACTGGAACCGGCATAGACCTTACCGGTCTTCCCAACGGCTAGTTCCCTTACTGGAACCGGCACGATATAAACCGGTCTCCATACCGGTGACCATATCGGTCAAGCTCTTCATTGTGCAACCTACTGGAACCGGCACAGACCATACCGGTCTAACATACACTTTCTCAACGGTAATATAGCCGTTGGAACCCTAGACCGGCATACCGGTCCCATACCGGTTTCCATACCGGTCTCGCTGTAAGTTGGGAAAGCTATCCATTTTGTTATAAATAGGACCCCAACTCATTTGCCTTAGGTAAGAGACTCAATACACAATCTTCATACATTCTCTAAGGAAAATATTAAAGTGTCTTAAACCTTCATACACTTAAACACTCATCCAAGCTCACACACATCTTCATATCATTTAGTGAGCTTAGAACACTTGGGTTTGCTCTCACACTATCTTCTTATTATTTGTGAGTGCCCAAGTGTGTTTTAATTCTTTCTTTATCAAAACACTTTCGGTTTGTGATATCCCATTTGGTTGGGTAAGTTTTAAAGGTTGTGAGTGCACCTAAGAACAAAACTCAAAGTTGTAAAAGGTTCGGAGTGCGCCTTTGCGGAAAACTCTTGGTTACGAGTGAACCACGGAAAACTCGATTCTAGTGGAAATCTTCAAGTGAGGCTTGGGGGAGTGGACGTAGGCACGGTTGGCCGAACCACTATATATCGCGGTGTCGTAATTCTCTTTCCCTATACTTTTATCTATTTGCAAGTTCATTTATATTTATAGTATTGAGTAGAAACTTGCATATAGGCTATTAATTGGAATAGAGAAAATTACCTTAAGTCTCAAGTTGATAATAAGAGCTAAAATCGACAAAGATTTTAAAATTCCGCATTTATAGCGATAACTCAATTCACCCCCCTCTTGGGTATATAGATTTCTTGTAGCTATTGCTTGTAGGTAATTTCATATTGGACTATGAGGATATCAGATATAATTAATTACTGCCAAAACCAACAAAAGATGGATTAAGAAATTACAATAGTTGCATATGATGCAATTTAATTTTAATTTTAATTTTTTTGTATCTGTGATGTTCAGACCAACTTATGCGCATCTCGACTAATCCTCGAGACATGTGCTCTGTGCCCTCAGAAATTTCTCAACACAAATAAGGATAAGTAAATGACTTTTTACACCAGGAGACATGACCCCAAAGAAATTCAATTTCCTATCATAAGAACTTAATCAAGTATTAATAAGTTTGGTCAAAGTCACATTTTCAATATGTTCAGTCATATTTCATTGAATTCGTTTCATTTTTTTATCGAAACATATCGATAATATTATTTATTTTAAATATTATGATTTATATATCAATAATATATATTTTTTTCATGAAACACTTTATATTTTGATAAATATTTAATTTTAAAATTAAAAATTAGAGGAAAAAACAAACAATTTTCTAACAACGCGCGTGGTATGAATTTCAGTAGGAATTTGATCAAATTCATCCCCAACAATCACCACTCTTCACTTTGTATCATTTTACACCAGGTGGAATAATTCCTCTCTTTTTATTCCACTCGGATTTTCTGGTCAAGTGGCCCCAGATTTTCGGATTAATAAATAATTATCCTGCATTTGTAATACATTTAATAATATTTTTTAAACATTATTAATTTTAACTTAATTGAATATTTTTATTCATTTTTAATTACAAAGTAATATTTAATTAATTTTAGTAAAATTATAAATCAATATATATATTTATAATAGAAATATTGGATAAAAATATATTTCATAAATAATTTTTTATTTATAATTATTAATATTCATCACGTTTGATTTGACTATTAATTTATTTACAATAATATACCTTATAATACTATAATACATATTTTACATTAATATTAACTCAAATATATTTAATAATTAAAATGTAGTATTTTTAATTTTTTTTTAAAGTGAGCTTTCATTTGTACTTATTTAATTAAGAACAACCTTAGATATTTCAACATGTGAGTTCATTTTTATTACTAATAAAGTTATTTATTATTATATTTGGTCACCCAATAAATGAATGTCATATCAGTTATGACTTGGGAGTCATATCATATGATCACTCATGTTGAAATTCGTAACATTATTACTTGATTAGATTAGATTTTGATTAAATAAATATTAGTTTATTCATAAAAAAAATTATAGGAAATTATTATAACAATCTATCAAACACAAACCATACTCGGTATTCCCATCCAGCCTTATTCAAACTAATTTTAATTTCTCTGAACCAAATTTAAAGCTCTGGGCGGATCCACACTGTAATTGTTCATGTACTAAATGATATCTACTAAAAAAAATTACTGAATATATCAAGGCAATAAAACAAATAAGTAAGAGAAGTGATACACTTATACTTCTACCGAAAATAACTACACATCTCTTACTGTCACTACAGTGATCACTGTAGTATTAAATATATATGATTAAGATTGAGTGTGTGTCACATGTTATTAAATGATAGTATTAGAAAAACAAGGAGAGATAAAAGAGAGCCTAATTCGTTTGATTAATGGTTGAGGAGATTAGTTTGAAAGAAATAGACTAGATTATCAATGATATCCAGCACCTAGAAAATCCTTGGGTGATTGCAAATTTACTTTTACTCCGAGAGCATGTAATGTCAAAGCTCACAGATTAATTAAGATAACAATTAACAATCCAAACTATTTTGTCTGGATTGAAGATATTTAAGAAGATATAAAAGCTTTGAACCTTTGATGATTTGATCAATGAAATATGTTATTTTAAAAAAAATGATCAAGGCAACTAAAAATGAGTGTTCATAACTAATAAATAATTGGATGTCCCAACATTTTATTCGCAATTCGAGTATCCACCACTGATGTGGTATTTATCTTTCGGGTGATCAAATAGAATGATAAATAATTTTACCAGTATTAAAATTCACCATCTAAGGAGTGAGTGAAACTTAACCGTTGATACACAAAATAAAATAAAATAAAATATTAATGAAGTTAAAGAGATGACAATAACAACTTTATAACTGTAGGAGGGGAACAAAAAAAGGGGTAGAGCCTTGCAAGCCAAGCTACAAGGTTTGTTTTGTTGATTTAGATGAGGATTCCGATATACGGGTAACAAGAAAGAAATTAAAATTGAGCAAACTCCTAATTCTTAATCTTCAATAATGCAATACTCTCAAATGGCAACACAGTTGTTAACTACCCGAATTACCCAACTGAGATGGCAAATAGATGAAACAGAACATGCGTAATTGGTACTCAAAAGCGTGTCATAAAGCATAAACTAGTCTACCAGAAGTGTAAATCCAGTTACATAAAATCCAACAATATATTACATACAATTTACAAAGTGAAGTCCAAAAGTTAGGCGTGTACCGTGAGATACTTCCAACGCCAGCTAACACCAACGAACAGAGGCAACTGAGAGCTCATGTGCGGAGAATATAAACATGAGCAGCAGCTTTCTTTCAGCATTTGGGACAACATTTTAAAACTCCAAGGAAGCAGGGGCTACCTGAGTTAGTGGGACCACATCATTCAGCACTCGAAAGATGGTGACATTCAGGACCATGGGTTTGGTTACCGGGATGTCAGGCTTGAACACACAGACATCAAATTCATCTAATTTATTATCTACAGCAAAATTCTTCCAGCCACCAGACAGACCTCCACTGCAACGAGGTTTCCAAAATAGAAATCGGACTGGCCATGTTTTCTCATTCAAACGAAGAACCAAATCTTGATTCTCCAGAGTGAGATACCTTGTCATCCAATTTGCAGGAATTGCCTGATGAAGCAAGCCCAGCATTCAGGATATGAGGTCAATAGTTTCAAATTGGGAGTCATCCGGTGATTAATTTGAAATTATGAAAGATACAAGAAAAAGAGTTTAAAGAAGTTCAAATAAGACTGAAAATGAAATGTTTACCATATAAAATTTCTTATATACATGAGTAGGTCTCATGACTACTGCAAAACTGTCAGTGGTTAAGACTTCTTCTGCCAACAGCAAGACATTATTTTTCTCATCTTGGGTCACAGGCCTCCTGTTGGATGCAGAATGTGGACTTGATACCACATTTCCATTTATGGAGGTTTGCTCATCACCTAGAGCATGTGAAGCACAACTAAAATTAATAAACAAGCATAACTAAAACAAGAGGATTCTCAACAAGAATGCACCGACTTTTTTTTCACTTTCCTTTTTTTTGAAAATGAAAGGCAATGCACTTAGCTAAAACATAATAACCCTGCATTTGAAATTTTAAACACAGCAGATTACAGAAACCTGAAACTGGCCTATTAGATTTGTCCAAACAACAATTTAGAAACCTTTTCACATGCATTGAAAAGAAGAAGAGATAAAAGTTAACTACCAGGTTTGGCCTTCAACATATCTGCAAAATTAGTACCCAGTGCCTTGCTTCTCGACCTTCGTCTGGTATGACTAAGCTTATTAGGACTATCAACCCTCCTAATTCTTTTGCTAGAAGCTGGGGTGAGAATTGGCAGTTCCACTGGTATTTTGTTAATATCATCATCACTTGTTTTCTCTGGTGGAGTGACGTCTACATAACAATGTGAAGAGTTAGGAATTCCTTCCACACAACTTTCTCCAATTTTTCTTTTGGTTTGGAGTCCACTGCCATGGTCTATATGCCCATATTTTTTGACAAAATACGAATGTCGCCTGGTATGAACAAGCTCATTAGGACTATCGACAATTCTCTTGCTAGAAGCTGGGGTGAACATTGGCTGTCCCATTGGTATTTTGTTAATATCATCTTCGCTTGGTTTCTCTGGTGGAGTGACATCAACATCACAATATGATGAGTTAGGAATTCCTTCCACAGAACTTTCTCCAATTTTTCTTTTGGTTTCACACCCACCGCCATGATCTGTATGCCCACATTTTTTAACAAAATATGAAACAGCATTCTCACATTGGCTTTGCCCATCAAACATTAAAACATCAAACTGTGAACCTCCATTGTACTTAAAGAACAAGATATCATTTTCCCCCAGAAAATGATCTTGGACAAAATCTGGCCAACCATGACTGAAGTACAAGGTATTATCTCTCCCTGTAATTTCTACAACCCATGTAAAACCGCTAGGAGCCTTAAGAGAGACTGTTACTGGAAGCTTCTTTCTCAAATTTCTAGCAACCTTTTCAGGGATGGCCTGCAATTCCATACAGTGATAAACATACAAGGAAAAACAGAAAATTGAAGAGAAAACAGTGGCGCTTGTAAATTTCAAGTTTCTCCCCTGGTCGTACCTAATACACCACCACGCCCACACTATAAGCAAGGTCAAGGGAAGGTCCTAATGTACGCAACCTTAACCCCACTTTTTTTGCATAGAGAGACTGTTTCCAGGTTTGAACCCTTGACCAAACAGATATCAAATTAACACTTGATATCGCGCTAGACACAACCTTCAAGTTTCTTCAGGGTGAATAACCCCAAAAAAAAAAAATTGGCTGAATACGTATTATGGTCCTAGATCTTTTAAGAAGATGGCCTTTTCCAAAATATTAAAAATATTAATAAATAACACTTGGATTGTAGCTGGCATTTCTAAACTTGACCCATTTACCAACCCATGATGATAATAAAAATGGGTAAATAAGCTCATGGGCTCTCTTACAAGCTGGTGTTGAATCCCCTCCTCACCCATGAGAGTGGAGTCTCTTGTTTCAACCAAAGATATTTTACCAACTCGACTAGTTAGAACCCACATATGTTCATCAATTTATACTCTTCCAAGAATAATTTCAACTGATCAACCTATTCAAAACAGTGCATGAATCAAATAAAAGGCAAAGTAAATGACTGGAATCTGCAACTAAAAAAACAGGACTGGCCATAGTTCCACCACTGACCAGTTTCCTGTACTTACATGTTAATCTGAAAATAAAGACCCCTTTTAAGTGACCGCTTTACTTTAATCAGATAAACCAGCTAAGTTTCTGACTTGTTTTGATGCGTTCTTGACAATGTTGAGCTTATATAAAGTAATTATTTGCAACTTGGGTATATTTAGATCAAATCATATCAATAATATGTTGAGATTATAAGGGTATGAAGAAATAACACGAGCTATATGCCTATATTTGTAACAGAACACTAAAAATAAAAGAATTAACAGTTTGATAAACTTACAAGCTCCTGATCAAAACCAGCATGAAGATACTGAATGAAATGGATACACTGGAAATGGTTCCAATATATTTCTTCTTCCCAACTCCTACATTCGTTGCATGCTTCCCCCATTTCCCTCAATCTGAAGTTTCAAAGTTTAATTCACAAAATTTTAGAAAAAAAATTAACCAAAGGGGAAAAAAACACTTTACTCAACTGAAGCAGAAAATGAGTTGAAGACAGATCGGCTTTGTAAGTTACAGTTCCAAAACTGGAAAGAGAATTAAGAAAAAAGCAATTAGTTAAAAAATAATAATAACAATAATGAAGAAAGGAAATTAAATATAACCATTAAAAAAAAAAAAATTCTACTAACTTCTCCAAAAGACAAAATGGGTTAATAATTGATTTGATTTAATATAATAATAATCTTGCAGCGAGATATGGCAACGATGAGGTCAAGGTGAAGGATGAAGGCAGCTACTGCTAGGCCTTGTGATTCTCTCTGACTGCACTAATGACTAATGCATTCTGCGTTTTGACCAGTTTTTACAGTATTCACACACTTAAAATGACGAGCCATTTGCTTCCACAAATCGTGGACGTACACGTGGCATGTTACGAGATAGCAGAATCTGTCCTCCCCGGATGTTTAGCTCTTTCATCCGGTTACACCATTGTAAATGGACCGACATTTAAAAAGTTTAGTTTTTTTATTTAAATTTAGGATTGAAATAATATCATAATAATATCAAAAATGATAAATTTACTTATACTTTTACTTAATTTTATCTGTATTTTCTCAGGGTAGCTAAAATAAATTACTGTAATTTACTGTAAATCTGTAATTACAATGAGAGAGTTGAGATAAAATTCAGAAAAAATATGAATAAGTATATCATTGCTCTAATAATATTAATCTAAAATTTAAGAAATTAGACTATTTTATTATATATTAAAATCTCACCATTTGTCAACCCTATACGGCATCAACCAGTGCATGCAGTGCCTCTTATAAGGGCGCCACGTCCTAAAACTTGGGGTTCATCGATGGTGAGATAGTCTGATTGCATAGACGATTTTAACCCCCATTATTTTCCATCAATAGTTCCAAATCAACTACATGAATTCGAATTTTTGTACGAGATAGATGAGCAATAGACTCACTAGTTATATTGTCTTTTTTTTTTTTCAATTTCTTAAACTCAAAGCATTTCTCAACCGAAATAGATTGGCATGATCTTAATGGCACATTTGGCATCAACGCACTTTCCACAAGATGTATAAAATTTTTATTAGTGACTTAAAATAGTGGCAGAAGTCATTGAGGAGCGACCAATAAATTTATTAAATATGTTTTTTAAATTTATAAATTGATTTGTTAAAAAATGATTTAGTTTATTTTATTTATCCTTTAAAAATGAAGAATATTTATAATATTTTGTGAAAATTAAAAATTTCTCTAACTTAATCAAAATTTATTGTCTTTAAATGAATGTTATGCCTGGACGTTTGGCATGAGTCAAGTACTCAAGTGTCCAAGATGTGTGATTTTGTGGCAAAATGATTAGAATTTAATTGTCAGATCTTGGGATTGAGTTCATGTGATATATTTCTTGTAAAAATCTGGAACAGTAAAGAATTTTACATACTTCATTTAAGTCCGGATTGGATAATTTTGCGATTGAGTTTCGAACATTTCAAAAAAAGAGTCATTTAGACCGAAGATCAAGAGCTTCTTGATACTTGGGCTTGTTGGAGTTGATGCTTGGAGCGTCAATCCGAATAATGTATTGTACATTATATTTTATTATTTGTTAATAAAATAATTAATTATTTTTTTCATTTCAACTTTGTTAATGGTAATGTCATTATGCATATTAGATTGATATATAAATATGTTGAGAATAACATCGACTTTAGAATAGTCATGTAGTAATACTGGACACTGAGTAGTCCGACATTGGGATAATATTACTATTATAAAATTATTCTTAAAGTAAATATTCATAGTCGATGGTTTCGAAATACAGTCGAATTCCTATAACCTACAAGACTAGCACATGTCGTATATTGGAATTGGAGTTCCAATGGTTTAACTCGATATATCATGAGTAAGGAAAGCTCGTATAGACACGTGGATATTCGTTAGAGCGAATACTGAATAACTCATAGTTGACTCCTAATGGTTGGAAGTACACACCACAGTCAATAGGAATCTCCTCGAGTCGAGTAGCATATGTGATCATTTGACTATAAGATAACATTGATTTTGTGTGTGATCCTCCACACTTTGATGCCATATATGTCAGAGAGCTTTCATGGTCTGACCGTTAGATGTTTGTCGGGTGTGGACCGATGCACTCGTTAATCAAGTGTGTATCAAGATAGGAACTGTCGGCCCATATGTGTACCATAAAGGGGTTTAGGTATCCATGTGAGTAAGACACGATTCTTAGGACTTTGGCCAAAGCCGATCACCTAGAGTGGATCGCATGTATCAAAAATAGTGTTCTGATTAGTTGTAAAAAATCGTGGACATGTCGACATAAGATGACTTCGACTTGACGGTGTAATCTATGTTTCCTAAACACAACTCAGATAGCCTACGACGAAGTGATTATTAAACATATGTGATGACCTCAACTTGTATAGTTTAGAAAGGTCGTTTATGTTCTTCGCGAAATTTGGAGGTGGCTGAATTGCGTAATATAAGCTAGGCTTATATGACTAACATGTTTGGACTTAGAGAGTCCCACAATATGAGGATATTTTGATAATTATAAAATGTGTAATAATATGTGTATTTAGCTTGATATAATTGGATTAAATCAAAGTGATAGATAAAGACTAATCAATTGGTTAGACTTTTGTCTTAATTTAAGTGGATTGAATCAAAGTGGTAGATAAATGTGATTAATCACACATAATTATACATATTTGAATAAATTGGATTAAACCTACATAAAAGTGATTTGAAATTTTATTAATTAAAAATTACATTAGCTTACTATAAGGGCAAGCTTGAGCGAGTTTTTAAAATAAGACAAAGCAAGTTAAAACAAGCATTTAGAAAAAGAAAGAAATAGTAGCCTACGTAAAGTTTTTGTGAGAGAAACTTTGGAAGTTCTCTACAATATTTAAATAAGGAGAAGAAGATTGGATCTTGAAATCAAGCTTGCTACCTTTGGAAGTTCTCTAAAATATTTCAACAAGGAGAAAAACTTGGATCTTGGACTCATTCTTGCTAGCTTTGGAAGTTCTTAAGATTAGTTTTGAAATCAAGTTGTTACCTTTGAAAGTTCTCTACAACATTTCAACAAGGAGAATAATATTGGATCTTGAAATCAAGCTTTTAGGTAAGTTTGGTATTCTCTAAAGTTATATTTTCATTAGTGAGTTGTTATCATTAATGAAACATATAGTGATGTATTATGTATTAAATATATAATAAAATAGTTTGATGTTGAAATTAGGCTAATGAATTGTGTATGAATGCTTTGGAAGCATAAACACAACATGCTTGCAATTGGGTCAAAATGTTCATGCTAGACATGAAACATAAAATTAGAGTTTGGAACTCTAGATGAAAGCTGTGAGATATGACTACAGTTTTATAATCACTTGAGAACCTTTGAGTGTCTTATAATTGTTCATAAGTTACTTCATTGTATGATTCTAATTTAGTTTATGTTTTGATTCAAATAAATACATACATATATTTAGAATATATATATCTTAGTTTTATAAGATGTGATGATATTAAATTATTTTTAGGTGTTTAAAGTGTTTAAGGAAAATTATTTTTAAAAAAATTGCAAAACAGCGCCAGCGCTGTATGTAGCGCACGTGCTAGTGCGCACACCTCGCACATGACCAAGTTTTTTCTCCCGTTTTGATTTTTCTGAACTCTGATTTATCCTTGGTTTTTCCCTATACACTCGTAATGAAATATAGTATTTCATTAAAATATTTAAAAATACACACATACTCAATTTGTTAGTGTCCTAGACATGCCCAAGGTCTCTAAACATGATATGTGTGTGAATAAATCAAATGGAGTTGCGGAAATACTCACTTTGATCAGATGAGAAAAATTCAAAACTTTCTTTGAAGACGAAGCTCAAAGCCTTGCATTTGAGTTCCAAACTCTTGGCTGAGTTTCCCTATCACCTTTCTATGACTCCTTTAAGTGCTAACTTGAACAAAATTGAAAGAAAAATTTCTCCTCCAAGGAGCATTATGTTCGGACAAGAGAGAAGAAATGAGAGAGATAGTGAATAGTGAATTGACTTGGTTGGTGTGTGTCTTATAAATAATCCAATTACTTTTCAAACCACTTCCATCACAATTAAATGTAGCCAACTACTCACATCAAGTGTCAAAAGGTTGATGTAAGTAAAGTGGGTCTCACCACTTTAAATTCAAAATTTGAGTTGGCTTACTCAACACACTTTGGGCCCGATTCGTTTAATCCGACTAAACGAATTTTCTGTCGCTTCGTAATTAAATCTAATTTAATTAAATAATAATACCCAGTAAAATTATTACGGAAGTCGCTTACGAATTAATTCCAAATTAATCTGTTCGCTTGAATTAATGTCCAATTTTAATTCCGTATTGAAATCCAATTTCAATTAATATATCTGATATATTATTTAGCCCAATTAAATAAATTAAGTAGAAAAATCCAATTTAACTATTAAATTTATTTATCGATTAATTCCAAATTAATCGCGTTTTCTCTTCTATACGAATTTAATCTCAGATAAATTCTTGATGCAATCAATCCCAGATTAATTTTTTATCTCATAATTAATCCCAGATTAATTATTGCCGTAATTAATCCCAAATTAATTTTCTCTCTCATAATTAATCCCAGATTAATTCTGTTCGAGTCAAATGTCATCGGTGAATCTTTGAGAAGCGACCCAAGAGATCCATGGATATGTTGGCAGCAAATACGGTCATCGGACTATCCGAACACATGCATATCTGGTACCACGTTCTTACCGATTTACAAGACATGGTTGACTTCTAGCAAAGCACCGTGCCTACCCAATTCTCCAGAAATATATTCAACATGGAATATATATAATCTGTATCAGGCGTAGTATACAATGTATTGCGTATTGTGATCCAGCATCAGATGTCACATGCTAGGCCTAGGGCTGGAATTGTGTCTGCCCCGTACGAAGCATATATTGGATCATCAACAACTAGTCTCTGTAATCGGATAATCATGACCTAGTCATACTATCCTAATAGCTGCACCATTTAGGAGTACTAGTTCTGTATCCCTGCGTGATCATCATCTCCATATGACTGAAGTGATACTTCCATCTTGTCATCACACCCAATACACTACGATTCTCAGTATACCCAGAAGAGGCGTACACAGAACCTGTTAAAGCCCTGGACGACCAAAACCAAAGCATACTGATTGTCGCAAGTATTAGCGATGCAAGTCTCAAGGTAAGACCACATACACCTACCCTGATTCGGATTCCCATAGACACATAGTCATACTACCAATGAGACTCTAAGGGGTCTATCCAGAGCGAAGCTGTTCTTGTACCATCGGTAAACAGAACCTCCTATTACACTTGCATGAGTATCAAATACCCAAATAAATGAGAACTTTGTCGTTAAGCTTCCATAACGCGCACAAGTGTAATACTAGCATATTCCGCATTATCGATGTCCAGTCTCGATAATACTACGACAATGGATATTTAATGATTAAACCTTTCGTGGATTAATATTGTCTCATATCTTATTAATCTAGTACTAATCATATGGACTTTTATCATTTATATATCCAAGTAATCCAATTACAAAATGATAAAAGAGTAATTTCTTTTGTCACATAGTTAATTTGTACAAAGAACACCATGTCTTTTACAAATAGTGATGTTATGGGTCATAATTGTCCAACAATCTCCCACTTGGCCTATAGTCAATCACTCAAGTGTCCAACACCTGAACTATGTATAGGTCGCTCAAACTTTTGCTGAGATATAGCTTTCGTCAGCAGATCTGCAAGTTTATCATCTGAAATGATCTTTTCGATCTTGACATCGCCACGATGTATGATCTCACGAATCAGATGAAACCGTTCGAAGTACATACTTGGATCATTGATGAGACCGTAATTCTTTAGCCTGTGTTGTAGCCCAGCTCAGCTGCTAACAAAACTACTCCTAATCCAATTAAGAATTTTATAGATCCAAAATGCTTCTTTTGCTGCCTCATCCGCAGCAAAGTATTCCGCTTTTGTTGTTGAATCGGCAAAAGTATCTTGCTTAGAAGATTTCCAGCTCACTGTTCCGTTGTTCAAATAAAATAAGTACCTTTAATGCGACTTACAATCGTCTTTTCGGTTTGGAAACTTGCAACGGTGAACCCAGTCACCTCAAGTTCTCCTTCTCCATATATTAAGAAAGCATCCTTAGTTCATCTAAGATACTTCAGGATGTTCTTTACATCAATCCAATGACCATCACCTGGATCGGCCTGATTGTGACTCCAGATGCTCAAAGCATATGAGACACCAGATCGCGTACATGTTATGGCATACATGATCGATCCGACTGCAAAAGTGAACGAGATCTGACTCATTGAATCTCTATCATCTTGAGTTTTAGGACACATGTCCTTAGATATAGAGACGTCATGTGTTAATGTACGAGTTCTCGGAGAGTGCCAATAATTTTTAGATTTATCCCAGTAGATCCTTATTCCTAGAATAAAGGTTGCTTCTCCCAAGTTTTTATGGAGAATTTTAATGAAAGCCAAGCTTTCACCGATTGTTATATGGGAATGTCATTGCTAACAAGCAATACATCATCATCGTATAGGAAAATCATTGTCAGTGCGCTCCCACTAACCTTCTTATATACACAAGAATCATCTTCGTTTTGAATGAAATCATATACCATTATGATCTCATCAAAACGTTGGTTCCAAGAACGCAATGTTTGCTTCAATCCATAAATGGTTCGATTTAACTTGCAAACCTTGTTTGCATATTTTGGCACGACAAAACCGTCAAGGTGTTGCATATAAACATCATCCAAAAGGTTTTCGTTAAGGAAAGTGGTTTTAATGTCCGTCTACCATATTTCATAACCGAAATATGCAGCAATAGCAAGCATTATCCGAATGGATTTAATTATGGCAACGGGTAAACGGTTTCGTCGTAATCGACACCATGTTGATGACAATACCCTTTCGCTATAATCCTAGCTTTGTATGTTTGTATGTTTCCATCCATGTCGGTCTTCACTATTAAGACCCATTTGCTACCAATAGGCACAATGCCTTCTGGTACATCAACCAGTGTCCAAACTTGGTTGTATACATGGAATCCATTTCGGACTTCATGGCCTCTTGCCATAAAGCGGAGTCAATACCTTGTATCGATTCCTCATACGTAGCCGATTTATTATCCTCAATAAGATTAATGTCTACCTTAGGTGAGATCAGAAACCCATACCTCTCAGGTTGTTTTCTGACTCTCTCCGACCTACGCGGTTCTTGTGTATTAGAAGATTGTGGTACAGTCTCATCCCTGATGAACTGTTCGTGTTCCGTGAGGGAGTCTGTGCCAGGAATAGTATCACTCCGATTTTTATCGAGTTCTACTTTCCTCCCACTTTCCACTG
Source organism: Zanthoxylum bungeanum (assembly GCA_019454045.1). Lineage (NCBI taxonomy): Eukaryota > Viridiplantae > Streptophyta > Magnoliopsida > Sapindales > Rutaceae > Zanthoxylum > Zanthoxylum bungeanum. The sequence continues at coordinate 94,241 of SKCR01024044.1, forward strand.
CATTTAGGAAAACCGCTTGGAGAGCAACAAATATTTTATTCTCTTATGGATTGTGGAAATAATATCCTTTGGTTTCCCTAGGATAACCAATTACAAATAGGCACTTATCGGATTTGGGTTGTAGTTTGGTACTATCCAAACGTTTAATGTATGCCCAACATCCCCAAATCTTCAGGAATGAGAAACCTGATTTCTTTCCTGTTCATATTTCATATGGAGTCTGTCCAACAGACTTTGACGAAACCTTATTCAAAATAAGTATTGCATTGTTCAATTCGTATCCCTAGAAGGAAATTGACAGCTCAGTGCGACTCATCATTAACCTTACCATGTCCAACAAAGTTCGGTTTCTCTATTCGGACACACCGATGAATTGAGGTGTTCCGGGAGGAGTCCACTGTGAAAGAATACCATACTCTTTCAAGTAATCGAGAAACTCATTGCTCAAGTATTCTCCACTACGGTCTGACCGTAATGTTTTAATACTTTTGCCGGTCTATTTTTCTACTTCGTGTCGAAACTCTTTGAATTTATCAAAAGTTTCCAACTTGTGTTTCATAAGATACACATAACCATGACGCGATGCAACATCCGTAAAGGTTACGAAATATTGTTATCCACCTCTAGCCTAGCTAGACATGGGCCCACATAGGCACATACACTTTTTTTTGGAAAATTACAATCGGTGGCACGTACACCCTTACCGCTAAAAGGCGTTTTAGGCATTTTGCCTAATAAACAAGATTCGCAAACGTCATTTGAATTGGAATGAAATCCTTCCACGTATCCACTCTTCGAAAGTGTGGATATACGAGTCTTGTTAATGTGTCCTAAACGACAATGCCACAAATAAGTATCATCTGATTTACTCAGTTTGAGCTTTTGTTTGTCATGTTATATGTTTGAGATTCGTTTATATTCAAAATATAAATACTGTTATTCACATCTAATGTGTATATCTCATTATCATCTTTATAAACAAAACACATAGTGTCCTGGAACATAAAGGTTTACCCGCAACGGGTTAAACTAGATATAGAGATAATGTTTCTAGTCAAACTAAGTACATTATAACAATTACCTAATTTAAGTACATGCCCAAATGGCAATTCCAAAACTTAGGTTCCCACAGCCAAAACAGCGACTCTCGTCCTGTGATATCAATATTTACCGCCCCTTTTACTTAATAATTTGTTTAGTTTCTCGGGTTTGATGAACGTTTTGATGTGTTTTAGTTTATTTTGCAGATAAAATAATATTGGAACTCAATGGAATTATTTAGGACGAAGTGTGGGTCAAATAAGGGCAAAAATTGGACTTGACATATTAATTTTGGAGATTGGAAACTTGAAAGGGCGTTCTAACGAAGTACAGTTTCGGAAATTCTAATTTTACGCAATTGTCGTATTTTGGGCATAACCTTTTACTCCGATATTGGATTGAGCTAATTCAAGTTCCAGATTAAAGAAGACTCAAAGATATATAACTTTGAAGAATAAAATAATTTCTAATTCTGAAGATTTCATTACCAAAATTGATGAAACATCCAGAAGTGTGTTATACGTAATTATTAAAGTCATTTTCAAAGCAAAAAAATAAAAAAATAAATAAAAAATAAAAATAGTCAAACTCCCACCATTTAGAACTAATTACCATAAATTCATATGTTTGATCATATCAAACATCCTTGAACAATTCAAAAATTCATGATGAATTTCAAAGATATAGTTTTCAACACTTCAAATAGAATATCTTTGAACCATTCAAAATATTCTATCCGCGTTTCATCAGAAACATATTGTAAGTTCTCGAACCATTCAAGACGTTCAATATATATTCTTTTAGAAACACGTAACTAAGTCATGACAATTCATTAACTAAGTTACGGAGTAAAGAAAACTATCTAGGGTAATTTCTAATTCATTAAACTACATACATACAATGTATTAGTCTAATAAATCTTCTGGCCCAATGACAATCATTGGTTAAATGAGCTTTAATCACATTCCTGAATACAATATTCATTTAGCAATTAATAATGGATTTGGTGGAGCAATTAGTGGAGCAATTAATAATGGATTTGGTGGAGCATTTAATAATGGATTTGGTGGAGGTAAAATTTTGCCTATAAATACCAAGCCATTTCATTTGTAAATTCATATTTTCTTCTTTGAAATTCCTTCAGAATAACTAAGAAGATTGTATCTTGTTTGTTTATTTACAGCTTTCAGTAATTAATTTCCGCTTTCGCACTTTCTTTTCTTTACTTTTCAGTTTTTACTTTCAGCAATTTACTTTTACGCACAATACTTTCATTTCTTTACTTTTTAGTTTTTACTTTTCAAGCAATGAGGAGGTAACTCCCCCTTGCTGAGGTAAAATGTAAAGCTTTTATTATTTCTATTTAGATTAATCTCCCCTAATTATAATATAATAACTATTTAAAATCCGACTTAACGAGGATACCGCCATATTGATCGGTTGGTAATTAATTATAAATTGGTTTTAACTTGACTAAACATGGATACCGCCTGGTTGGTCGTTTGGTAATTAATTATTAATTTGACTTAATCAGGATACCGCTTAAATGGCTGGTTGGTAATTATGACGCAAAGTTAATATATTATATTAAGGGAGATATCTAAAATAATAGTAATAAAAGTGGATCATCTTACCTCAGCATTTTATTTATTGTACTTTTACTTTATTTACTTTCAGCATTTACTTTTCGGTAATTTAATTTCCAGTATTCACTTTATGTCTTTTCTTTTATTTAAGTTTTTACTGCCCGTAAATATGTGTCGTAATTAAGCCAGTTATATGGGGTTGTGATGAAATCCAATATCACCGGTTTATAAGAGGTTAAATTACATTTTGGGTAATATAAAGGTTTATTTATTGATTCTTAATCCTAATGCTTTTTATTAACTGACCATTAATAAAATTGAACTGGTAAACTTAAAATGAACTTGGAAAAGAGATTTTAGGTTAAAGACCTTAGACTCAATAGCCCACGATCTTCCTTGAGGATAGATAACCCTTTAATAGATTTCCTTACAGGATAGGAATATACCTGTCGGGCGGGGGTATCCATAATTGGAACTTAATCTTAATGAATTCAGATAACTTGGTTAACATAGGAATATGATTAATTGGGTTATACTGAGTATTTGTATTTGACCATCAGAATAGGCTTTTACATAATTTCGTGTTTCATGTTAATAAACCAATATATTACAAAAATGTAAAATAACCACTCCATCTCTTAAAAAGATATTGGAATGATTCACAACCCTGGATAGTTTTATAAATTTGAATTTTCTTCAATCTACTTTCAAGCAATTTTATTTACTTGTGGAGGAATCATCCCAATTTCGAATGGAACAACAATTCAGGGCAAATGAACAATCCACCACTCGGATTCCAACAGCAAAACAAAGGCCAGGAGTATGACAAAGAAACATGAATAACAGAAGTGCTGACCCACTTGAAAAAGATAGAAGCAAAACATGACTCTCAAGCAGCTAGGTATGATGCTTTGTTTCAATCCCATACAGCATTAATTCAAAGTCAATCTTCTTCTATTAAAGCACTGGAGAATCAAATCGGAAAACCGGTCAATGCTCAGAGTTACAGATCGCCAGGTAACCTTCCTAGCAACACTGAACTAAATCTGAGGAACAAGAGGAATGAGCAATGTCATGCCATCATATTAAAAATAGATACTGAAATTAACAAAAATATTGGAGTAAAGACAACTGTTGAGGAAGTTCCAAAAGAAAGCAGCGAATCAGTTCCACATATGGAGGAAAAAGAAGCAAAAGAAAAAAATCAAGAAAGAATCAATATACCTCCACCTTTTCCACAACGTCTCCAGAAGAACAAATTGGATAAACAATTTGCTCGATTCTTGGAGGTGTTCAAAAAGATGCATATCAACATTCCATTTGCAGAAGCATTGGAACAAATGCCCAACTATGTCAAATTCATGAAAGACATTCTTTCACGAAAATGGAGATTGGGAGATTATGAGACAATAGCATTATCAGAAGAATGCAGCGCCATCATTCAGAGGAAGCTTCCCCCAAAGTTGAAAGATCCTGGCAGTTTCACTGTTCCTTGCACCATAGGATATTATGACTTCGGTAAGGCTTTGTGTGATTTAGGTGCAAGTGTTAACTTGATGCATTTTTCTATCTACAGGAAACTGCAGATTGGAGAAACAATGCCAACCTCAATCTCTCTACAACTTGCTGATAGAACGCTCGTATTTCCGAGAGGTGTAGTTGAAGATGTGATGGTCAAAGTTGACAAATTCATTTTCCCAGCTGATTTTATTATCTTTGATATGAAGGAAGACGACGACGTGTCGATCATCCTCGGGAGACCATTCTTGGCTACAGGTCGAACCATTATTGATGTACAAAAAGGAGAACTAACCATGAGTGTACATGACCAAGAAGTAACATTCAATGTTTTCAAAGCCATGAATTTCCTGGATGACGACAAAAATGAGGAATGTTTCAGACTTGATGTGATACATAGTACCATTCAGAACTCCAATGCAATGCAAAGTTCTTCTGACAAACTGTCTGTGAAGCCCGAAGATAAAGTGTACTGCGCACTGAAGAAGCCAATTCTTGCACTACAAGCAACAAAAGAGAAACAGTTCCACCAGCTCAATGAATTGGAGGAATTTCACATACAGCCTTTTGAGAATGCCAAATTGTACAAAGAAAAGGCTAAGAAGAGACATGATGAGAAGTTAGTGCACATACAACTAGAACCATGACAGAGGGTACTGTTAAACAAGTCAAGCTTGAAACTCTTCCTATGGAAGCCAAAATCTCGGTGGTCAGGTCCATTCTTAATCACCAAGGTTTTACCAGATAGAGCCGTTGAGTTACATGATCCCGACTCCAACAAAACATTCAAGGTTAAAAACAAGCGTGTCAAGCACTAATGAGGGGAATCAATTGAGCGATAAAAAGAAAGTGTCACACTTTCAGATCCAGCCTAACGTTCGGGCAGTCATGTCTAGCTAATGACGTTAAATTTAGCGCTAGCAGGGAGGCAACCCATGCAATTTCTGTATATATTGTGATCTGGTGTGTTTTATTTTTGTGTGTTTAATTTATGTAGGTAAAGTCAGATTTCAGGATGGAAGAAGTTCTCACAAATCTTCACAAGCAATTTCCTTCTCTCCCTAAAAACTCTCTTATGAAAGTCTACAAAGCTCGCTTGGAACGGATGAGACTTCTGATGATCAAAGGTATTCCTAATGACATTCGTTGGATTATTGAAGCACGGGTCCGATTGGCAGGTGAGTCTTCTGACTCTTTTGTTTCACATCTGCTTGGTTTAGGAAAAAGCACCTATGCTAAAAAGAGAAGAGCTAAGAAGATGGGTGTTTGTTACAAATGTGCTCGTATGACATGTAATACTCGTTGTTATTCTTTAGGAATGATGTCTAATAACCGTGAAGATAAAATTAAATTCATTAGGGATGGCTTGAGTAAGGAGCCTTTGGATGACATATCTAAGACTCTTGAGACGCATCCCAGTGGATATGTGCATCACGCTATTCACATGTTATATACATAATTTCGTAAAGAAAGATAACATTTAAGTCTCGGGAATCTGACTCAAAAAGACCTTGTTTGCCAATTTATAAGAAAATTGGATGAGAAGCTTGTCCCTAACGCATAGACGTCGATCAAGCTGTTACTTTCTTTTAAATATTATATCTCTTTGTCTTTTCCTAATAATTATGATTTTTTTGTTATTTATTTTATTTTCTCCGACAGGATCCATAATTTTTGACCTTTACGATTTACTGTTTTGCTACTAATCGTCCTTTGGATGATACTAGTGCTATTGTTACTCACCCTTTTTCAGGTTCTATAAATTCAACTCATAATTGCACTTTTGAAGGCATCTAGAGCTGAGAAAGAAATACATAAAAATGGAAGCCACTTTAAGAAGACGAGTTGTAAATATATGTGTCTTTTGTGGTACTAGTATTGGTACTAAGCCACAATACGTAGCGACAACACATGAATTGGGTCGAGTCTTAGCTGAAAGGAATATGCACCTAGTATATGGTGGTGGCAATCTTGGACTAATGAGGATCGTTTCAAATGATGTACATGAAGGAGGCAGTCAAGTCTTGGGAATCATCCGAAAACCTTTGGCGGAGGTGAATCTGATAGGATCATCAAAGAGAGAGGAACTAATTGTATCAGGTATGTCTGAATGACTGGTGGAAATGATTAATCGTGCTGATGCTTTTATTACTTTGCCAGGAGGGTTGGGCACGTTGGAGGAGATTTTTATAGTGCTATCTTGGGCGAACTTGAACATACACCAGAAACCGATTGGACTATTTAACGCTGATGGATTTTATGATTTTCTTTGTGTATTTCTTGATGATGCCCGGAGAAATGGGTTCGTGTCAAAATCTTTAAAAGAACTCATTTTCACAGAACTGGCCCAGATTTAATTGATCAAATCTTAACCTTTGAATCACAAATTGACCTTATCATTTCCAAGATAAACTAGTCCGATAATGATCGTGGTAAAAAGTATCGGATAAATCTGGATCTTAACCTTTAATTTTTCCCTTTTAGATGTAGAATTTCAGCTAACCAGGTACGATTTTCTAAACTCTTCTTCTACTGTTTAAGACATTTGGGACAATGTCTCATTTAAGTTTGGGGAAGAGGAATAGTTAATTTGTATCTTGTATTGTTTTGTTTTAGCCAAAATTTTCGAAAAATTGAAAATTTTTACAAAAATTAATAAAGTATTTTGTTTTTGTGTTTTTAATTTGATTAATGAGGTGAAATTGGTGTGAGATGGCTGTGTAAGGAGTTTCCACTCCTGAGACGTATCTCAACCTATTTCGGAACAAGTTAATTTTTGTTTATTTCCTTTTGAATTATTTAATTTGTGAATTCTCCTTAAAACTGATTAAAGTGGATCTTCATATGCTCAGTTGACAGATATTATCAATATGCATGGTAATATATGGACATGAGATGTAATTGAAAAGTTTGTAATATTCAGTGCTTTAGTTTAATTGGCATAAGCACCTAAAAAAGCGATGTGATAAAAAAATATCATAGATCCGAGTTATTAAGTCTGTAAGGGTGTTTTAACACTTAGTCCCCTAAAACCAACTGGTTTGGGAGTCACTGGCCCAACACTCGTTACATGGATCGAAGATGTTGTAAAAAAAAATACATTTATATCGGAAATCTGAGTAATTAAGTCTGTATGGGTGTCTTAACACCTAGTGCCCTAAAGCCAACTGGTTTGGGAGTCACTGACCCAAAGCTCGCTACATAGATGGAAGATATTGTATATAAATAAAAACAAATCAGAAAAATATTCATTTGCTAAAAAAAGTGTGAATTCTGATAAAATTTTAGGACAAAAATATTACTTTTTTCTCAACTGCACTTGTGACTATTGTGGGCAAAAATGAGTTGATTAATATTTTGTTGGCTGTGTATATGAAGAATGGTAAAAAAATAATCGGAGAATTCACATATTCAGTAATCTAGAAAGAAAGAAAACAATTATTAACTTGGATAAGAAGTTTCACATGTTTAGTCATTAACTTCTTTAATCTCTTTTCTCTTGTCTTTTTGCTTTTATGTGCATTAGTTTTACTATCTTTTTACTTTTATCAAACGTTTGTGGGTATCGTTGCTGTAAGCTCTCACGAGACTACAACTCGTCCACTAGGGACACCTAGGGGTTTAAAGGCTTGTTGCATATGCTAAATGCAACTGTGATCCCTACGAAAGTGGCTTAGTTTAATTTTAATTGTTTCTTGTATTTTATTTTGTTGTTTTACTCGAGGACTATCAAAATGTTAGGTTTGGGGGTGTGATGAGCGGAAAATATATCAATATTTACCGCCCCTTTTACTTAATATTTTGTTTAGTTTCTCGGGTTTGATGAACTTTTTGATGTGTTTTAGTTTATTTTGCAGATAAAATAATATTGGGTCTCAATGGAATCATTTATGACGAAATGTGGGTCAAATAAGGGCAAAAATTGGACTTGACATATTAATTTTGGAGATTGGAAACTTGAAAGGGCGTTCTAACGAAGTACAGTTTCAGAAATTCCAATTTTATGCAATTTTCGTATTTTGGGCATAACGTTTTACTCCGATATCAGATTGAGCTGATTAAGGTTCCAGATTAAAGAAGCCTCAAAGATCTACAACTTTGAAGAAAAAAATAATTTCGAATTCTGAATATTTCATAATCAAAATTGATGAAATATCAAGAAGTGTGTTATGCGTAATTATTAAAGTCATTTTAAAAAAAAATAAAAAATAAAATAAAAATAGTCAAACTCCCACCAAACATGATAGTAATTAATAATGGAGCAATTAGTGGAGCAATTAGTTGAGCAAATTAATAATGGATTTGGTGGAGGTAAAATTTTGCCTATAAATATCAAGCCATTTCATTTGTAAATTCATACTTTCTTCTTTGAAATTCCTTAAGAATAACTAAGAAGATTGTGTCTTGTTTGTTTATTTACAGCTTTCAGTAATTAATTTCCACTTTCGCACTTTCTTTTCTTTACTTTTCAGTTTTTACTTTCCGTAATTTACTTTTACACACAGTACTTTCATTTCTTTACTTTTTCAGTTTTTACTTTTCAAGCAATAAGGAGGTAACTCCCATTTACTGGGGTAAAGGGTAAAGCTTTTATTATTGCTATTTAGATTAATCTCCCCTAATTATAATATAATAACTATTTAAAATCTGACTTAACGAGGATACCGCCATATTGGTCGGTTGGTAATTAATTATAAATTGGTTTTAACCGACTAAGCATGGATACCGCCTGGTTGGTCTCCTCATTACTGAAAAGTAAATTGCTGAAAAGTAAAGAAAAAAAGTACTGTGCGTAAAAGTAAATTGTAGAAAGTAAAGACTGAAAAGTAAAGAAAAGAAAGTGCAAAAGCGGAAATTAATTACTAAAAGCTGTAAATAAACAAGCAAGATACCTTCCCGTTTCTGACTTGCAGGTTGATCTCATTTGAAGCCAGTCTCCTGCTAATCAGCAGATCCCGCACATCAGTACATATGTATGTACCATATTCAGTATCAAAAATCTAATTTTTAAAACCAGTAGTGGACACGTATATTACAATAACAAACATACCTGAAGTCGGAGCCTTGTCCGCCTTCAATTCCTTCATGTCTGCCTTGTCCATACGGCAGTCACGCTTCCAGTGATCCCATTTTCCACAGTTTAGGCAGACATCTTGGGATATGTCTTTTGTCTTCCCAGAAGACTGTGACGATTTTGCCTTTGCCGTTTTTCTTCACACCCCAGAAGCCTTCGGCCAAGCCTTGGCCGAAGGGATGTTGAAGTAAGATGCGTCTTGCGCTTCTTGCCCTTTTGGAAGCTCTGGCTCTGCCTCCTTGAGCATAGCCATTAACTCTCCAAGAGTTTTCTCTTGGTTCATGATGAACTCGCCCCAGCATTCAGGCAGAGACTGTAAGATCAAATCTATGGAAGTCTCGGCCTCGTAGGTAATGCCCAGCTAACCTAGCTATTCGATGTCAGCAATCATCTGTGACACCTAGTGCTTGACAGACGTACCATCTGACATACGCGAGCGAAAGAGCTTCTTTTACAATTCGTATTTCTAAGATCTATGGTTAGATATATGAAGATCATTAAATTTCAACATCATGATATAAAGATCTAATCATTTGTTCTGACGACGAAATTAAGGAGTCATTGCGGTAAGCATAACGGATTGAGCGCTAAAGTTATCATCACGATGAGTCTTCCAAAACTCATGCTCTATTGTTTGTTCAACTCTGGGCTCAGGCCTGAGAGGTTTCTCTATGACATAGAGTAACTTCTCGGCTCCTAGGACTATCCTGAGATTTATCTCCCAATCTGGAAAATTGGAGTCGTTAAAGACATTATCGTCCATGATTATGTCCATAAGGCTAATCTTTCCAACCATCTCGATTGCAATAGTCCAACTATCCAATCAACGATTTTGGGTACACTTAAAATGCAATGGTTACTATAGTCCAACTATATAACCAACTACAAGTAGAGTAGTGTCTTGTACAGTCTAACTATTTAAAGAAAGCAATATTTAATATTAGTCCAGCTAATATATTTATAACAACGATAAATAAAATAAAAGGAGCGTGTATTGGCAAGTATTAAGCGAAATTGTAAATTTGATACTAGCCTCCCACTATTTTTCGGCGAGCCTCTAACCCTCTGTTGAGTACTCGGGAAACCCAATTTCCTAGTGGGCTAGGATCCCGTTAAATAACACACAACCTTGACTTTGGCCAACAAGCTGTATGAAACTTAACTAGGTAGATCTCTAAAATCAATTGGATTTCATCAAATTCCTAGATCCGGTAGGTGGACCTCCAAGTCCAAAATATATATCCAATATATATTTCCTAACATTTTCCTCTGAATCAACTAAGTCTTGGCTTTGGCTCAACAAGCTTAATAATTCCAGTTAAGCGTGACCCATTGACAGTGGGAAAGCTTCGTAATCCACGTCGATGTACAAAAGTGACCTTGACTTTGGCCAACAAATCACGACTGCCCAAGACATGCGATATGTAACAAAGCTTTCGTGGTTCAAACACATCCGTGATGGACAATGATCTTGACTTTGGCCAACAAACCAATGCCAATCTTGGATCTTGAGAGAGAACCACTCAATGGAAGGAAAACGCTTAATATTTGAGTGAGGGTTTTTCGCGTAAATTGGAAACCAATTTATTATCTTTGATTAGGTCTCATCATACACCCTTAAGCATGCATTCTAAAAGCTTAATAAGGCGCGAATAAATTAATGATGATATGCAGATGAATATATAACAATTTATTCGTAGAACAAATCTCTCAATTTCCTCTCTCCCGTTAGCACTATTCATACTTCTACCCAATTACATAATACATTAAAGAAACCTCATTTACATTGAGGGGAATTGGTGAGAAGAGAAATACAAAGAGTATAAGAGGTGAAAGGCTGGACACGCAGGTCAAATTTAATAAATTCTAAATTTATTACAATAATTTCCAAAATTGCCCCCACCTTCTAATAATCATCCGATATACATTATTCATACAAATACATCCAAGTATTCACACAAAGCATGCTGTCAATCAATCTATTCCAATTAATTAATCTTTGATTAATGACCATCCAATGTTCAAACAACGATTTGATTTGCGCGAGTGCAACTCGTTTAAGAATAAATACTCAAAGTACATATTCTTGAATTATATCGAACTACAATTATAAATCCAATTTAAATTGTATCCAATATTAATTCATGTTTAATTCCAAATTAAATAATTACACTCTTAAAAGTGCCTTTTAGACTTGGATTCCAAATCCAATCTTAATGGGTCTCAAATGCGCAATTAGTATCCAATACTATTCAATTAAAGTCCAATGGGCTTTCAATTAATTCTTTAGGCATGGGCTTTGGCCATTATGGATCAAACCCAAGATGCCAAGGCCCAAATAAGAATCACCATATGCCAAAAATCAATTTAGGCCCAATTAAATTTTTAAAGGCCCAAAAGTCATGTTTGGACTTTATGGAAATGGTTTTAGGCCAAATTGGATCCAACCCAATTGTCCAAAACCATACTTGGCCCAACCAAGCCCATTAAGCCCAATTACAACAAATTAAATTAATACATTATTCCAAATTACATATTAATCCAATTCAAGTGTAATTAACATAATTAATCAACTAATCTAATGTTTCCAAAACACTAATTAATCCAATTAATCATGCTCATTAATTCCAATTCATGTCCAACACAAATTGAAGCAAAATCAATTCTACAACATGCTTAGGCTCACGGAAATGGCAAAGAAATTATCATGCAATTTGATTTCAATCTAATTAAATCAACATTTAACATACATTTCATGCCAACAACACATCCAATTGCTAATTTTCAAAAAATCATCATGAGCACTACATAAGGTTCCATTCGGCCATGGCTTAGGATTTGGGGAAATTTTTGATCCAATCAATTTCATAAATCCAATGATGCACAAATCCAATTCATCATCATCCAACCACGAGCAAACAATCAATTTCGAAATTTCACACTCCAAGCATAAAATCCTCAAATTAATGTTTAGAACCCTAAAAATTCAAATCAAGTTTAGATTGCCTCTGATACCATTGTTAGTGTCCTAGACATGCCCAAGGTCTCTAAACATGATATGTGTGTGAATAAATCAAATGGAGTTGCAGAAATACTCACTTTGATCGGATGAGAAAAATTCAAAACTTTCTTTGAAGATGAAGCTCCAAGCCTTGCATTTGAGTTCCAAACTCTTGGGTGAGTTTCCCTGTCACCTTTCTATGACTCCTTTAAGTGCTAGCTTGAACAAAATTGAAAGAAAATTTCTCCTCCAATGAGCATTATGTTCGGCCAAGAGAGAAGAAATGAGAGAGAAGTGAATAGTGAATTGACTTGGTTGGTGTGTGTTTTATAAATAATCCAATTACTTTTCAAACCACTTCCATCACAATTAAATGTAGCCAACTACTCACATCACGTGTCAAAAGGTTGATTTAAGTAAAGTGGGTCCCACCACTTTAAATTCAAAATTTGAGTTGGCTTACTCAACACACTTTGGGCCCGGTTCGTTTAATCCGATTAAACGAATTTTCTGTCACTTCGTAATTAAGTCTAATTTAATTAAATAATAATACCAAGTAAAATTATTACGGAAGTCGCTTACGAATTAATTCCAAATTAATCTGTTCGCTTGAATTAAACTCCAATTTTAATTCCGTATTGAAATCCAATTTCAATTAATATATTCGATATATTATTTAGCCCAATTAAATAAATTAAATAGAAAAATCCAATTTAACTATTAAATTTATTTTACCGATTAATTTCAAATTAATCACGTTCTCTCTTCTAGACGAATTTAATCCCAGATAAATTCTTAACGCAATTAATCCCAGATTAATTCTTGCCGTAATTAATCCCAAATTAATTTTCTCTCTCATAATTAATCCCAGATTAATTTTGTTCGAGTCAAATGTCATCGTTGAATCTTTGGGAAGCGACCCAAGAGATCTCTGGTTATGTTGGCAGTAAATACGGTCATCGGACTATTCGAACACGTGCGTACCCGGTACCACGTTCTTACCGATTTACAAGACATGGTTGGCTTCTAGCAAAACACCATGCCTACCCAATTCTCCAGAAATATATTCAACATGAAATATATATAATCTGTATCACGCGTAATATACAATGTATTGCGTATTGCAATCCAACATCGGATGTCACATGCTAGGCCTAGGGCTGGAATTGTGTCTGCCCGTACGAAGTATAGATCAGATCATCAACAACTAGTCTCTTTAATCGGATAATCATGACCTAGTCATACTATCCCGATAGCTGCAGCATTTAAGAGTACTAGTTTTGTATCTCTGCATGATCATCATCTCAATATGACTGAAGTGATACTTCCATCTTGACATCACACCCAATACACTACGATTCTCAGTATACTCAGAAGGGGCGTACAAAGAACCTGTTAAAGCTACGGACGACCAAAACCAAAGCATACTGATTGTCGCAAGTATTAGCGATGCAAGTCTCAGGTTAAGACCACATACACCTACCCTGATTCGGATTCCCATAGACACATAGTCATACTACCAATGAGACTCTGATGGGTCTATCCAGAGCGAAGCTGTTCCCGTACCATCGGTAAACAGAACCTCTTATTACACTTGCATGAGTATCCAATACCCAAATATATGAGAACTATGATGTTAAGCTTTCATAACGTGCACAAGTGTCATTCTAGCCTATTCTGCATTATCGATGTCCAGTCTCGATAATACTACGACTAAGGATATTTAATGATTAAACCTTTCGTGGATTAATATTGTCTCATATCTTATTAATCTGGTACTAATCATATGGACTTTTATCATTTATATATCCAAGTAATCCAATTTAAAAATGATAAAAGGGCAATTTCCTTTGTCACATAGTTAATTTGTACAAAGAACACCATGTCTTTTACAATAGTGGTGCTATGGGTCATAATTGTCCAATAAAATTATCATGGGTTAGACCCATTTCCGTTGTGCGGGATACTGATCCAATCCTATGGGTCCCACAAACGTCCGGACAAAGTGAATTTTCCAACGTTGGACTTAGGGTATGTATTATCCTTATAAATGTCCATCGCGGGCATGAAGAACCTCATCAGAAACTCCTGTTCTAACATCTCATTTGTGAACGAGGACGTTATCTCCATATCTTGATCATCTCAAGTATCTTCTCGCGTGCTCATCTCTCATCTCCTCATCTCATGTTGGAACCAATCCCTTAAATGGCCTTCGGTATCATTCTACCTTATGCTAGAGTCTTCCTCATAATACTCTCTCCTAACGTGGTATCTTCTCCCAAGTGAAGTTTTATGTCATTGTTTATGATAACATCTCAAGTCGCTCTCCTCAAAGTATGGGTAGTTACATGATGATTATTCACCTATCGTCACTCATCTCCCAAAGCTCCTCTATTGGCGAGACACTAGTCACGACAACCTACCTGACCTTGTGTGGGTTTCTCCTTCTGACCTCTTGCTCTTCTTCTCCACAAACTACTTTCTTTCCACTAGAAGTTTCTTCCCTCATGCGACTAGGCCTCGCATTCACATACTCTCCTATCTAGACCCAGCGGCTCCAATCGTTGGAACCCTAGGGTTCCAAGTTCCCCCCAACGGCTACTAGCCATTGGGGGCTAGTGCCAGCCCAACGGCTAGTTGCCGTTGGGCTGGGGGGCAGAGAGCAACGACTCTCTGCCCCAACGTCCACAAAAAAAATTGGGGATTTCCCAAATTACCCATAATAACGGTAATAAAATAGCTAATTTTAGGGACAGTTTAGGTATCACAAAAATATTCTAAAAATGTATAAATATGGGTGATTTTTCATTATTTCAACACACCAATTTCTCAATTCTCAATTCTCCCAATTCTTACAATTCTCTTATTCCCAAATCTCTCATTTACAAATTACAAATTACAGTTTATCATTCTCAATTCTCTAATGGAAAGCTCATCTGAGAAAACAATGTCAAATGTGCCAAATCAAAAGAGCGGCCCTAGTATCGGTTAACGGAGAAGAGAAGTTAAGTCTCGTTCCACAGATGTTTTCAAAATTCATTTTCATTTAGACGTTGCTGATGAAGGTTCAAGAGCAGTATGCAACCATTGTTGGGTTTCTTATAACTTTTCTAGTGGATACGGTAATATGATCAAGCACCTGGAAAGACATCATCCGGTTGAACTTGGACTTGATATGACGCAAACTCAAATGGCCAGGTATGCATCATCTGTTGGGGTTTTGGGCGGTAATTCGGGTAAACGCAGCGGATCACGGAAAATCAAAATTTTCCGATTTCAATTATTTTTCTTGGGTAATTAAAATAAACTAATTTATTTCAATTACTCAATACTTAAAAACTGAAATTTTTAACTAAAAATCAGTTTTTCAGAAATTACCGTTTTGCCCCAAAACTTTGAATTTTAATCATTTTAGTCCTAAATTGTCAAATACAATTCTAATTGATTCCAAATCAATTCCAAAATGATTTATTCATGTCTAATACATGAAAATTCAGTTTTCAATTCAAAGAAATGTGTTTTTCCCTAATTGCCGAATGGTCCCTCAATTTTCAAGAATTTGTAATTTGGTCATTTTTTCTTCAAAACAAGCCAAGATCAAATCCAAAAATTCCCAAATGTAATATAAATCATATATACATCAAAACTCATCACATATATGAAAAGCCCCAAATTTGGTGAAGGTTGGCGTGGATGCCGGTTTTCGCCCGAGGTCCACAATCGAGAATTTGTAGGTTGAGGGCACTAACGATCCTGCAAAACAAATGTATAGTGAGCATGGAGGTTACTGCCCACCGGTGTGATGGGTGCCGTAGGCACTCCGACGCTCAAGTCAGTGATGAAGACGAGCTGTAAGTAATGGAATAGCAAGGCTATAGACTACCTTGATCCCATGGATTGCCGTGAGGGCGATGGGTCGGAGGTTCCGAGGGCTCTGGTGAGAATGATTAAGCTTTGGGTTGTAATTCTTTTTGTCCCTCCTTCTCTTCTGGATCTCGGTTTCTTTTATAGGCTATTTGAGGTGAGATTCATGAATGTGTTAATTAACATACGTTTTGTGTGTTGGTAATGGTCGTGTCATGAAGGAGTATTATGGGCAGTCATGAAGACTGAAAACGGCTGGGTTATGAGGGGTATTTATGAGTCTAAGCGTTTCGTGGACTGGCGTATGGTGTTTCTCCGAGCATGGGCCTGCACAATGTCTTTGGGTTTGGTTAGGGGGTTTCAGGGGTGCATTTAGCAGTAGGCCTGAGGCAAAATGTCGAAATTAACCTTGGACCAAATTTGGCCCGTACAATTTTTCCCCTACTCTCTAAGTCAATGAGTCATTGCTTAGAGAGTATTTGATGCGCGTGTCGAGACCATAGGATGAAGGTGTACATGAGCGTCGGTGCTGCCTATTGATTGAACCAAACGAATGTCAAGTTATGAACTTGACTCTACATGATCCATCGTGGATGTGTCCAGTCGAATGAGCTAGATGAAGGTCAATATCATGAACTTGACTCTACAAGAGCCATTGGGGAAGTACCCAGTCGACTGAACCAGATGAAGTTCAGGATATATGCCATACGACATGTGTAATATATGTCTACAACTTGACTCGACATGAGTCCATGGGGGATCTCCCCGGTCGACTGAACCGGATGAATGTTCAAGAGTTATTTCACACGAAATTGTCGTATGGACTGTAGGAAGTCCATGTCTTCATTTGACTCGACATGAGTCCATGAGGGATGTCCCCGGTCGACTGAACCAGATGAAGGTTCAGGAGTTGTTTCCCACGACATTGTCGTATGGACTGTAGGAAGTATATGTCTACAACTTGACTCGACATGAGTCCATGGGGGATGTCCCCAGTCGACTGAACCAGATGAAAGTTCAGGTATTATTTCACACGACATTGTCGTATGGACTGTAGGAAGTCCATGTGTTCATTTGACTCGATATCATGGGGGATGTCCCCGGTCGACTGAACCAGATGAATGTTCATAAGTTGTTTCACACGACATTGTCGTATGGACTGTAGGAAGTCTATGTCTACAACTTGACTCGACATGAGTCCATGGGGGATGTCCCCAGTCGACTGAACCAGATGAAGGTTCATGTATTATTTCACACGACATTGTCGTATGGACTGTAGGAAGTCCACGTGTTCATTTGACTCGATATCATGGGGGATGTCCCCGGTCGACTGAACCAGATGAAGGTTCAGGAGTTGTTTCACACGACATTGTCGTATGGACTGTAGGAAGTCTATGTCTACAACTTGACTCGACATGAGTCCATGGGGGATGTCCCCAGTCGACTGAACCAGATGAAGGTTCATGTATTATTTCACACGACATTGTCGTATAGACTGTAGGAAGTCCATGTGTTCATTTGACTCGACATAAGTCCATGGGGGATGTCCCCGGTCGACTGAACCAGATGAAGGTTCAGGAGTTGTTTCACACGACATTGTCGTATGGACTGTAGGAAGTCTATGTCTACAACTTGACTCGACATGAGTCCATGGGGGATGTCCCCAGTCGACTGAACCAGATGAAGGTTCAGGTATTATTTCACACGACATTGTCGTATGGACTGTAGGAAGTCCATGTGTTCATTTGACTCGACATAAGTCCATGGGGGATGTCCCCGGTCGACTGAACCATATGAAGGTTCAGGAGTTGTTTCACACGACATTGTCGTATGGACTGTAGGAAGTCTATGTCTACAACTTGACTCGACATGAGTCCATGGGGGATGTCCCCAGTCGACTGAACTAGATGAAGGTTCAGGTATTATTTCACACGACATTGTCGTATGGACTGTAGGAAGTCCATGTGTTCATTTGACTCGACATAAGTCCATGGGGGATGTCCCCGGTCGACTGAACCAGATGAAGGTTCAGAAGTTGTTTCACACGACATTGTCGTATGGACTGTAGGAAGTCCATGTGTTCATTTGACTCGACATAAGTCCATGGGGGATGTCCCCGGTCGATTGAACCAGATGAAGGTTCAGGAGTTGTTTCACACGATATTGTCGTATGGACTGTAGGAAGTCTATGTCTACAACTTGACTCGACATGAGTCCATGAGGGATGTCCCTAGTCGACTGAACCAGATGAAGGTCGGGATAATCCCCATACTACGGGTCGAAGAACCATGAGTCTTCAATGTCTTTTGGACCAGATGAAGGTCTATGAAAGTCTTCACTCTACAGACCTGACGAAGGTCCAAGAGTCTTTTCTTATCATACTACTAGACTTGATGAAGGTCATCACACATTCTCCTGATGAGGGTCCATGTGACTACGGTCGTATGGACCTGTCGAATGGACTTGATAAAAGTCCAAGAAGGTCATCACTTCTCACTCTACTAGACCTGATGAAGGTCCATGAGGGTTCTCATTCCTCATTTTACAATACCCGACAAAGGTCTATGAGGATATAATTTCTCATTCTACAAGACCTGACAAAAGTCAATGAGGGTATAATTTCTCATTCTACATGACTTGTAGTCTGAGACCAAGTCGTCTGAAGACCATGAGACTACGGTCGAATGAACCTGATGAAGGTCCATGAGGGTTCTCATTCCTCATTCTACAAGATCTGACAAATGTCTATGAGGATATAATTCCTTGTTCTACAAGACCTGACAAAAGTAAATGAGGGTATAATTTCTCATTCTACAGGACTTGTAGTCTGAGACCATGTCATCTGAAGACCATGAGACTATGGTCGAATGAACCTGATGAAGGTCCATGAGGGTTCTCATTACTCATTCTACAAGACCTGACAAAGGTCTATGAGGATATAATTCCTCATTCTACAAGACCTGACAAAAGTCAATGAAGGTCTTCATTCCTCATTCTACAATCCTCACTCTACATGACCTGATAAAGGTTAGTGGGGGGTTTTCATTCCTCATTCTACAAGACTATATATGTAGTGTCGAATGAGATCTTTAACGAGCGCCAAACTACATATTGTATTGTCGACTGGTAATGTCGACTGGGACATCCATAATAATTACCAAACTATAAATTGTAATGTCAACTATAAAAAGTGCAAGCCATACCTGGTAATGTCGACTGGGATATCCACGTAAAGTCTTCATTCAGGTATTGTCGACTGAGACATCTTCCTCATTCCAAGTATATCTCTTCATCATAAGGGCTGAATGGTAGGAAAAATGGTTCCACTGAAAGGACGCGCCTTGTTCCTGATGAGGGTCCATGAGACTATGGTCGAATGGAGTCTAGAGTCGATGGCAATCCATTCATGTAATGTGAAGAATATAATTATCTTCTCATGTCGCCAGAAAGAGACGACTATCTAACCATGTAGTATGGAGTTGAAGGCAATCCATGCATGTCATATGGAGGAGATGAAAATCCTTTCAGTCGTCTGAATGTGGTGAGTCCTTCAATGTTGTATGGAAATGATAACAATTCTTCTATGTAGCCAGATGGCCCTCCACCTTATCGTATGATGAATATGATAATCTTTCCATGTAGTTTGGAGTGGATGACATTACTAGAGAATACTTCGTAGTCGATGGGTATGCTGGAAGAATATGGGGGTATTCTCATGTCGAATGGAAGAAGTATATTGATTGGGTCTGATGATTTTTTATGTGGTTGATTGGAGAAAATGGGTTTCTCCCTAAGTTGTAGTTTTATGAAGGTCATTTTCTTTTAAGGTTACCAATGAATACTTGTTTGGGAAGCTATGATGTCCCCAAAGCAACAATAGGTGGCTTCTGGCCCCTTTTTTTAGTCTAATTACATCAGGTGATATCTTATTGAGAAGTATTACTATCACATCATTTATTATGTCGCTTGGGAGGATTCAAACTTCTTTCATTGTCATGGTTGGTGGAGTTTATTCTCTTATTGTTCCTCATATCTTCCTCCCACCTAATCTCAATGTGGGCTCGAGTCATGGCTTGATCCATAGTGTAGCATCGAAATTTAGTGAGCTTTTTGTAGAGTTTACTTTCTGAAAGTAATCCATTTCTAAATGCTTCCACTGCAGTAGGCTGATAGAGATCTGAGATTGTTATATTCTTTATTGAAGCGAGCCACGTAACTTCGCAAGGACTCCCCTCTATGTTTTTGGATGGCATTAAGGTCATTGGTGGTCTTCTCAAGCTTGCAAGAACTTGTGAAATGCTCCAAAAATTTGTCTACTAGCTGTTGGTAAGACTCGATGGATCTATATGGGAGATTGATAAACCAGGTGAGGGCAGAACCAGCTAATGTTTCTCCAAATCCTCTGCACATACCAGCTTCTCATTGATGATGAGCCATACTCATTGATAACATCTTGTATTTGTAATGGACAACATGGTCGTCTGGGTTAGTTGATCCATCATAAATCTTCATATCTAGAGGATTGAACTTCCTTGGTAACTCAATGGAAGTGATGGTATCCAAAAATGGTGTATCTGAGATTGTGCCAGCTCGGCTTTTTCTCACTGGTAGTCTGACACTAGGTAGGATGGAGAGAATTGCATCTTTGAACTCTTTCATTTCCTTACGCATGGTGGAGGCAACTTGTCGTGCTTGGTCGGTTGGGGAGATATGTCGACTTCTTTTTTGATTTGGTAGATGTTTTTCCAATGGCAGATTCTCACTTACCACATTGTTGAATGCCCCCAGGAGATTGGTGGGGATTGTAGGATTGATGGGATGGTCTGAAGAATCAGGTTGTTGGGAGATTGAAGATATTTACTCCAGTTTATTCTGGAGGGTTATATTGGAGCTTCGCATGGCTTGACTCTCTTCTTCTAAGGCGCGTAATGGTTCTTGGAGTATGATCAGATGCGTGGTCATAGGATCTGGTGTCTCCTCACTGCTAGAAGCCATGTTTGGCTGTGTTTTATGAACCGTAGACTGAGAGATCTTTATCTGCTATGAATCGCTAAGGCCCAACGGTGGGCGCCAAATTGTGGATGTTGGTTTTCGCCCGAGGTCCACAATCGAGAATTTGTAGGTGGGGGCACTAACGATCCTGGAAAACAAAGGTATAGTGAGCGTGAAGGTTACTGCCCACCGGTGTGGTGGGTGCCGTAGGCACTCCGACGCTCAAGTCAGTGATGAAGACGAGCTGTAAGTAATGGAATAGCAAGGCTATAGACTACCTTGATCCCCGTGGATTTCCGTGAGGGCGATGGGTCGGAGGTTCTGAGGGCTCTGGTGAGAATGATTAAGCTTTGGGTTGTAATTCTTTTTGTCCTCCCTTCTCTTCTGGATCTCGGTTTCTTTTATAGGCTATTTGAGGTGAGATTCATGAATATGTTAATTAACATACGTTTTGTGTGTTGGTAACGGTCGTGTCATGAATGAGTATTATGGGCAGTCATGAAGACTGAAAATGGCTGGGTTATGAGGGGTATTTATGAGTCTAAGCGTTTCGTGGGCTGGCGTATGGTGTTTCTCCGAGCATGGGCCTGCACAATGTCTTTGGGTTTGGTTAGGGGGTTTCAGGGGTGCATTTAGCAGTGGACCTGAGGCAAAATGTCGAAATTAACCTTGGACCAAATTTGGCCCGTACAGTTGGAAACCCTAATTTTAATAATTTCATAAATTAATCAATTAACACCAAATTAATCAAATTCAAAGCTTTAATTCAATTCTTACAACACCAATTGTCTCACCAACATGAAATACCTCAAGAATAATTATAAGTCTAACATGAGTGGATAATAGACTCTAGAATGGCAACTATCCATCAAAATGGCAAAAAGAATGCTTAATAAACAATTTAAAGCAAACTAGTTTAACATACATGCTTCAATCTTTAATCTAAGTTCCCTATCATCAAAAAACACATTCATGAAAGAGTAGGAATGAAACTAAGCTAATCATATTAGAGCCTACTATTATTGAAACAATTTTCATAAAGAACAAGTAAGGAAAAACTTACAAAATCTTTATTTTCCAAGCCTTTTCTTGCTTTTCTTTCTCTTTTCCTCTCTTTTCTCTTTTGTATATGTGTTTAGGGTTCTTAGAATGAGAAACAAAAAACAAAAAATAACTTATATAATTTCCTAACAATTACCAATTTTTGGGAAAAAACAATAGCCACAAATTTTCATTTTTTTTTTAATAATTGGAAAATGATTTAATCAATTTTTGTGGTAATAAAACATCCAAAATTTTGATGTTTATCCAAAAATACCCAATTAAATCATTCCAAGTGTAACCAATCAAAATTGGCCACAATTTCCAATTAAAAATTACCAAATATCTTATCTTAATAAGTAAATGGATATTAAATATTTAATTAATTTAATTATTCAAAAATTGAATAAATAAATAATTAAATACAAATATCTGAAAATATATGTATTATATTTACATTAAATAATCAAATTATATATATTAATTATAAATATCAAATATCACAATTCGACATTTAATAAATGACCAAAAGATCTCTAAAGCATGTATATTAGTTTAACCGTTAAACGACTTATAAATAATCCGTAGTATTTATAAAAGTTTCCCTAGTGCCCAACGAGTATATCTCATTAGTGAGACTCTCTAGGTTCAGGCATATCCGTCACGAAATCCAATTTCGTGTCCATAAGCTACCCACCCGTAAATTATGACGAATACAGATAAAAATCTCTGAACCATACAGGTCGAGGTCACTGCATACGTATAATCCTTCTGTCACAGGTATCCGGATTATCCCAGTGATATAGATATAAACGTCAAATCTCTTTAGGTATAATCTCGTCGACGATTCTATTAGCAATCTCTTAAATAACACTTAGAACTGATTTCTACAGTGTACCACGGGCCCATGGATTTAACAGATTGCTAATTCCATAATGGATACCTATGCTCTATACACAGAACTGACGGATAATATCTTGATACGCACAGGATATCATGAGGATGATTCCACACCCAACGAACAAGCGGATGTCTGATCTAAATAGATCGGTGACGTGACTGCCACCAAAGTGTGGATGATACCTCATATATCCACAGTGGTACCTCAAGTCAGAGGATCACTATACTCACTCAACCCGAGAAGATTCTTATTGACGTTGGTGTACCATCTATTAAGAATCTTCGGCGAGTCGTTCAATGTTTATCTGATATAAACATTTATGTGTCTATACGAGTCTCCCGAGACTCATGGTTCATTGAGAAACCATTAGAATCCAACATTCCAATATACGACATGTACCGGTCTCAACAGATTTACTTACTGACCAAGTAATTGTAAACCTTGACCATGAACAATTAAAAAATGATATTGTTATGATACCGCTCAATGTCAATTGCGACGCTTTTGCAACTGTATCATAACCAATCATTCTATGGTCATTTACGTCTTTACCATATAATAAAAGAATTTATATTACAAAATATTTTTATTTTATTCATACAAAAGTATTTACAGGGAAATACATAAGAAATTGGCACTCAAAGCACCAACCCTTACAAAATCTCCCACTTGCTCTAGTGCCAATATCGATTTAATCTAATACTCATTGACTCCACATGCTTATCAAATAACTTCAGAGGTATGGCCTTGGTGAGTAGGTCTGCTATATTATCTTCACTGGGAACTTTGCACACTACAATGTCACCTCGCGACACAATCTCTCGAATAATGTGGTACTTTTGTTCCACAGGCTTGGACTTCTGATGCACCCTCGGTTATTTTGCTTGCGCAATGACACCAGTATTATCACAATATAGCGAAATAGAATTCTCGATATTTGGGACAACTCCCAATTCTGTGACAAACTTCTTAAGCCAAACAGCTTCTTTTGCAGCTTCAGAAGCAGCAATATATTCCGCCTCAGTGGTGGAATCAGTTGTAGACCCATATTTGGAACTTTTCCAACAAACTGCACCTCCGTTAAGGGTAAATACGAATTCTGATGTAGACTTTCTATCATCGGGATCCGATTAGAAATCAGAATCCGTATACCCATTAACTTGCAATTCATTTCCTCCATAAATGATAAACTTATCCTTAGTACCTTTAAGATACTTCAGGATATGTTTAACGGCCATCCAATGGTCATTTCCTGGATTGGACTGATATCTACTGGTTACACTAACTGCGTAGCTAATATTAGGCCTCATACATAACATGACATACATTATGCTACCCAAACACGAAGCATAAGGCTGATTAGACATTCTAATCTTCTTATCTTCTGTTTGCAGACACATCTTCTTCGTAAGATGAATGCCATGTCTGAACGGTATATTTATCGTCTTACAGTTAGCAAAATTGTACCGTTCTAAGATCTTATCTATGTACGTCGATTGGGATAACCCAATAAGCTTCATTTCCCTATCTCTATAGAGCTTTATACCCAAGATATAAGAAACTTCACCCAAGTCCTTCATGGAGAAATTCTTACAGAGGTAAGCTTTGACGCTTGCATCATTCCTATATAATTCCCAATGATTAGGATGTCATCAACATAGAGAACCAAAAATACATCATACTCCCACTAGCCTTTTGGTACACACAGGATTCTTACGTATTCTTGAGAAAACTAGACAATCTAATAATCTCATCGAATCAAAGATTCCAACTTCGCGAAGCTTGCCTAAGTCTATAAATGGACTTCTTAAGCTTACAAACCATGCCTGAGGTTTCACTGGATACAAAACCCTCTGGCTGTTCCATATAGATTTCTTCGTCAAGAAATCCATTTAGAAAAGCCGTTTTGAAATCCATTTGCCAAATCTCATAATCATGGTAAGCAGCAATGGACAATAAAATCCTTATAGACTTTAGCATCGCAACTGGTAAAAAAGGTTTCATCGTAGTCGACACCAGGCCGCTGCGTGTAACCTTTAGCTACCAGTTTGACCTTAAAGGTTTCAACCTTTTCGTCAGGCCCACGCTTCCTCTTGTAATTCCATTTACTACTGATATGAACAATTCCTTCAGGAAGCGGAACCAAGTCCCAAACTTGATTCTGATGCATGGAGTCTAACTCTGATTTCATGGCCTCTTGCCATTTCGCGGAGTCGATGTCCAACAACGCTTCTCTATAGGTATAAGGGTCAGTCTATTCGACTAAGAGAACATCCAGACTTCTTTCTTGTATCAAATACAAGCGTTCATGAGGTCTAGACACCATTTGAGACCTAGGGAGTGTGTGTTTTGAAGGCTCTTCATCTATTTGAACGTTAGGTTCCTCCACTGGGTCGCTGGTTCCAGGTTGTACTTCATCATGTTCAACATATCTATGATTACCTCCTTTAGACAAAAATTCTACCTCTAGACATTTTGTGAAGTGAGCTACGAACACATTTCGATGCTCGGTATCATAGAACAAATATCCTTTCGTATTTGAAGGATATCCAACAAACCTAAACCTTTGCCCTTGAGGCAAAAGCTTATCTGGTTGAGTCATCATGACATAGGCAGGACAGCCCCAAATCTTAGGGGTGTTCGCGGTGCGGTTCGGGGCGGTTTTTTCATTTTTTACTTCAAACCGCGCGGGTTGGCGGTTTGGGATATTAGAAAACGAAACCGCAAATTTGATAAGGAAAACCGCGGCAGTTCGGGTTGGCGGTTTAGCGGTTTGGGCGGTTCGGGTCGGCGGTTTGGATTATAAATTTTTTAACGAAAATTTTGTGTGTTTTCACATTATAATTGAAGAAAAAATTACATAATTTTCATTTATTCATTACATATTGTTATATGATCATTAAATATCTTAATTTTCATAGTTAAAGAAGAAGAAAAATATAAAATAATATTTAATTTGTACGCGGGTCGGCGGTTTAGGCGGTTCGGGTCGCGGTTCGAGTTAAAATATGCGGTTTGGGCGGTTTGCGGTTTGACATGGGTCAAAACCGCACACCGACCCGAAATTTGAGGTTCGATTCGGTGCGGTTCAAAATTATTTTTAATATTTTTTCAAACCGCGCGGTTCGGTTCGGTGCGGTGCGGTTCGATGCGGTTCGCGGTTTGACCCGAAATTGTGTTCACCCATACCAAATCTTAACATAATTAAGATTCAGTTTCTTATAAGTCCATATCTCATATGGAGTTGTAGAAACATCCTTGGAATGAATCTTATTCAAAAGATGTGCAGCAGTTAAAAGATCATAACCCCATAAATAATAGGGCAAATCTGTAAAACTCAACATTGATCGGACCATATCCAATAAAGTCTGATTTCTCCTTTCGGACACTCCATTGTGCTGTGGAGTACCCGGAGGAGTATATTGAGCGAGAATCTCATTCTCCTTTAAATAATCGGTGAATTCACCACTCATATATTCACCGCCTCGATCAGATCGAAGACATTTAATATATTTACCAGTATGTTTTTCTACTTCATTTCGGAATTCCTTGAACTTTTCAAAGGTTTTCGATTTCTGTTTCATCAAATAAACATAACCATACCGTGACAAATCATCGGTAAAGGTAACGAAGTAGGAAAAACCATTGTGAGCAGTTTGACTCATGAGACCACATACATCAGAATGTATTAGTTCCAATAAGTCAGTGGCTCAGTGTTCTACACCCGAAAATGAGGCTTTGGTCATCTTACCCCGAATACAAGATTCACAAGTTGGATAAGGTTCAATGGTGAGATCCTATATCAAACCATTCTTAACCAATTGGGTTAGGCATTTCACGCCTATATGACCCAACCTCATATGCCACAGTTCAGTATTATTTATATCAGATACTTTACGTTTATTAATTCCAGCATTAAAGATATGTTGTGAGGTATGCAAAATGTAATGACCATGCTCATTTGGACAAACAAGGATCTGAACATTATATTTATCATATAAATATAAAGAACGATTCTTAATATTTACATTATAGCCATAAGTATCTAATACAAAAAAGTGATATAATGTTTGCTATACATCCTGGTACAAAAAAGCAGTCATGCAACAAAAGGCTCCCACTGGGCAGGGGAATCTCCCATAAGCCCACACAACTGCATCCAAAGAGTCGCCACACACGAATCGCAATTGCATCTCCCCAGATTTTAACTGTCTACTTTCTTTCAGCACCTGCAACGAATTGCAAATGTGAATTGGACAAGCAGAATCCAAAATCCAACTGGATGACATAGCTTCACAAGCTAATGAGATATCAATAATAGGAAAAATAAAAGTACCTGAAGTAGATGCTCTTTCCTTTCTGATCTGGGCCAGGTAATCAGGACAGTTCCTATTCCAATAGCTGATCTTACTGCAGTGGTGGAATTTGTCTTCGGCAGCTCTCTTGGGTTTAGCTACCTTACCATGTGGTGGAAGATTTGTACCCTTCTTCTTCTCCCCTTCTTCTTCTTCCCTTTCTGTTTAGAGTGGGAAGAAGCGGGAATAACAGTGGGTTTAGGAGGGCGAGTCGGTACTCCTTCCTCAAATCTTCCTCCGCTGTTAGTAGCATCTGATGCAGCTCTTGGTAAGAACAGCTAATCCCATTCATATTGAAATACATCACAAATTTGCGATATGACGCTGGCAGAGATCCAAAGATGACATTTCGTCCTAAAGTGTCATTATGAGGGAAATTACAGCGTCTCAACAGTTCGATCAAATCGGTCAGATGAAGCACATGAGGGCTCACAATCTGTCCCTCTTCCAATTTTACATGGAACAGTTCCATAGAAATCTTATGAACCGAGACCTGTTTTTGGTTCATAAAGGATTCTCGTAACCGCGTCATCATAATATATGCATCGGGCAATCCAAAATATTGCCTTTTAAGCTCCGGTGCCAAGGAAATGAGAATATATGATTTGACTCGTCTATCATCATCTCTCCACTTTTGGAGAGTCTCATGTTCCTCTGGTGTAGCATCATGTGCTATGGCCAGTGGCAACGGACATTCCAACACATATTCTATCTGCTCAGACCCAAGAACGATTCTCATATCTAAGTCCCAATCTGCCAAGTTTTCGACGCCTTTAAGCTTGTTCGTATCAAATATACGGGCAAAAAATTAAGAGTAGGTGCCCCATCGCAAATCTATCATATAGATAGCGAAAAACGGTTAGCAGATATAACAGTTTGAAATAATATAAATCAAACAAAACATAAATTGATCATGGATTTTTAATCTAAAAATGCCTCTCCCACTATTAGATGTAATACTGTAATCCCCAAACAGAATGTAAACAAACAATTAATCAAATTAAATTTAATAGTGAAAGGTGGATCCCATGAATATATTTCAGCTCACAGCTTTGGCACGATCTCGCTTACGTATATTCATTAGGTAGACAACACATTGTCAATCACTCAATAGTGACTATTGGGTTCCGGTCCTGGCCGTTTCTCGTTGTAATAGCTTTGGCACGTTCACAAGGAGGCGTACCAAGGTTAAACTTGTCAATGACAAATTCAAGATACTTGCGTAGTCCTGACAGCTTTGGCACGTTCAGGATTTCCGCTTTCGCTTGAATTTATCTAGTATCACATATACATCCAATATGGATAAATTTCTATCAACTATACCCTCACAGCTTTGGCACGATCTCGGATGCAGCCATAGAACAGATATCCCTAAACCGTATTGACAAGACGAATCAAGAAATATGTATCAAATACATACTACTTTTAAAACCTTATTAAATAGGGATATTTCCGCAAAGATGAAACATATTTAATTTAATCAAATTAAATAAATACAAGCATGTATCATGTAAGAACATAATTCAACAATGAATTTAAAGGCATATTAATATGATGTGTCGAGGTTCAGACCTGCTCTGATACCATTTTTGTTAGGGTTTTAGGCGGTAATTCGGGTAAACGCAGCGGATCGCGGAAAATCAAAATTTTACGATTTCAATTATTTTTATTGGGTAATTAAAATAAACTAATTTATTTCAATTACTCAATACTTAAAAACTGAAATTTTTACCTAAAAATCAGTTTTTTCAGAAATTACCGTTTTGCCCCAAAACTTTGAATTTTAATCATTTTAGTCCAAAATTGTTAAATACAATTCTAATTGATTCCAAATCAATTCCAAAATGATTTATTCATGTATAATACATGAAAATTCAGTTTTCAATTCAAAGAAACATATTTTTCCCTAATTGTCGAATGGTCCCTCAATTTTTAAGAATTTGCAATTTGGTCATTTTTGTTCAAAACATGCCAAGATCAAATTTAAAAATTCCCAAATTTAATATACATCACATATACATAAAAACTCATCACATATATGAAAAGCCCCAAATTTGGTGAAGGTTGGAAACCCTAATTTTAATAATTTCACAAATTAATCAATTAACACCAAATTAATCAAATTCAAAGCTTTAATTCAATTCTTACAACACCAATTGAGTCTCACCAATATGAAATACCTCAAGAACAATTCTAGGTCTAACATGAGTGGCTAATAGACTCTAGAATGACAACTATCCATCAAAATGGTAAAAAGAATGCTTAATAAACCATTTAAAGCAAACTAGTTTAACATACATGCTTCAATCTTTAATCTAAGTTCCCTATCATCAAAAAACACATCCATGAAAGAGTAGGAATGAAACTAAGCTAATCATATTAGAGCATAGTATTATTGAAACAATTTTCATAAAGAACAAGTAAGGAAAAACTTACAAAATCTTTATTTTCCAAGCCTTTTCTTGCTTTTCTTTCTCTTTTCCTCTCTTTTCTCTTTTGCATATGTGTTTAGGGTTCTTAGAATGAGAAACAAAAAACAAAAAATAGCTTATATAATTTCCCAACAATTACCGATTTTTGGGAAAAAATAATAGCCACAAATTTTCATTTTTTGTTTAATAATTGGAAAATGATTTAATCAATTTTTGTGGTAATAAAACATCCAATAATTTGATGTTTATCTAAAAATACCCAATTAAATCATTCCAAGTGTAACCAATCAAAATTGGCCACAATTTCCAATTAAAACTTGCCAAATATCTTATCTTAATAAGTAAATGGATATTAAATATTTAATTAATTTAATTATTCAACAATTGAATAAATAAATAATTAAATACAAATATCTCAAAATATATGTATTATATTTACATTAAATAATCAAAATACATATATTAATTATAAATGTCAAATATCACAATTCGACATTTAATAAATGGCCAAAAGATCTCTAAAATATGTATCTTCGTTTAACCGTTAAACGACTTATAAATGATCCGTATTATTTATAAAAATTTCCCTAGTGCCCAACGAGTATATCTCATTAGTGAGACTCTATAGGTTCAGGCATATCCGTCACGAAATCCAATTTCGTGTCCATAATCTACCCACCCATAAATTATGACGAACACGGATAAAAATCTCTGAATCATACAGGTCGATGTCACTGCATACGTATAATCCTCCCGTTACAGGTATCCGGATTATCCCTGAGATATAGATATAAATGTCAAATCTCTTTAGGTATAATCTTGTCGACGATTCTATAGCAATCTCTTAAATAACACTTAGAACTTATTTCTACAGTGTACCACGGGTCCATGGATTTAACAGATTGCTAATTCCATAATGGATACCTATGCTCTGTACACAGAAGTGACGGATCCTATCTTGATACGCACAGGATATCATGAGGATCAGTCCACACCCAACGAACAAGCGTAGGTCTGATCTAAATAGATCGGTGACGTGGCTGCCATCAAAGTGTGGAGGATACCTCATATATCCACAGTGGTACCTCAATTCGGAGGATCACTATACTCACTCAACCCGAGAAGATTCTTATTGACGTTGGTGTACCATCTATTAAGAATCTTCGGCGAGTCGTTCAATGTTTATCCGATATAAACACCTACGTGTCTATACGAGTCTCCCGAGACTCATGGTTCATTGAGAAACCATTAGAATCCAACATTCCAATATACGACACGTACCGGTCTCAACGGGTTTACTTATTGACCAAGTAATTATAAACCTTGACCAGGAACAATTAAAGAATGATACCGTTATGATACCGCTCAATGTCAGTTGTGACGCTTTTGCAACTGTATCATAACCAATCACTCTATGGTCATTTACGTATTTACCATATAATAAAAGAATTTATATTACAGAAATTATCTATTTTATTCATTAATAAAATATATACAAAAGTATTTACAGGAAATACATAAGAAATTGGCGCTCAGAGCACCAACCCTAACATCATCTAGTAGATGTACAAGTGCTTTAGATTTATTTAAATATTCGGATGCTAAAATAGAGAAGAATTTGCTAAATTAACTTGTATGACACATCTTTCTTTAAGTTTTGGTGAAAAATTTGCTTTTACGAATTACGTTCAAAATGCTTTAAATCTTGATGCATGTAGAATGACTAGAAATACAACAAAACGTCAAAATTTTAAATTATACAAAGATGGTAAAATTATTTTAAATGAAACATTTAGAGATATTAAAGGACGTCTATCTATTTTTTCTGATATTTAGAGTGACCAT
The DNA here is from genome assembly GCA_019454045.1 of Zanthoxylum bungeanum. Classification (NCBI taxonomy): domain Eukaryota; kingdom Viridiplantae; phylum Streptophyta; class Magnoliopsida; order Sapindales; family Rutaceae; genus Zanthoxylum; species Zanthoxylum bungeanum. The sequence goes on from SKCR01024044.1 coordinate 125,891, forward strand.
TGGTGAACACACTCATACATGGGTGTGACTTGTCATTGGATTGATGCATCATGGAGCATGCAAAAATGACTTATTGCATTTAGAGTTTTTGATGAACAACATACTGCACATAATATTTATAGAATGATTAAAGTAATTTTTGATGAATATGGTTTTTTAGGTAAAATTTTAACAGTTGGATTTGATAATACATCTGCAAATACTGCATCAATCAATGATTTAATAGAAATATGCGAACCAAATTTAAGGGGTCATTTTTTCATGTTCGTTGCACATGTCATGTCCTTAATTTATGTGTTCAATATGGTTTGGAAAAATTATCACCTTTCATTGAGCCTATTAAAAAAGTACTTAATTATATTTGGTCATATTCTCAAGTTAGGAGAGAATGGGCCAAGTTTTGTAAATTTAATGGTATTAAACCGATAAAATTTTCACGAGATGTTCCAACACGTTGGAATTCAACTTATTTTCTTTTATGTCAAGTTTTGCAATACACATATGCATTATGTAGTTTTTTCTCAAAATGTCCAACATATCACACTTCTTCCTAGTCAATGGGAAGTTTATGAAATTTTTTTAGAGATTTTAAAAGTGTTTAATGATGCTACATAAATTTTTAGCGGAGTTTATTATCCTACAACACATTTATTTATTCTTGAAAGTTTGAATATTGTTGGAACTCTCGATGAACATATTGATAGTGATGATCCTAATTATATTGTTTTGTTTGAAGCTATTAATGTTATGAAACGAAAATGGTTGAATTATTTTAGAGACATTCATTTACTTTATCTTATTGCTGCTGTTTTTTATCCTAAATTTAAATTAGAAGGTTTGAATAGTGCTTTACCCGCTTACTATGAATATTTAGGAATATCAGATGAAGTTGATATTACAAGAATAATAGCTAAAATAAAAATTGATTTAATAGAGTTATTTAATGATTATGTTAGAAGATGTAACTTGCAATCAGTAGGACAATCTAGTAGTAGCGAAACGACTGTAATGCAATCTAGACTTAGCGCATGTGATCGTTAGTTATTACAATGAAATAAAAAATATAGGGATAACACGACTAATAACCTGGAATTAGATAATTATTTATCTACAAATTTTGAGTTTTCAACTGAATGTTTAGTTAGTAAAAATTTTCAAATCCTTGAATGGTGAAACCGACATCAAAATATATATCATGTATTATTAATTATTGCTAAAGAGATATCGGCAGCACATGTTTCCACCGTTGCGGTTGAGCAAACCTTTAGCATGAGAGACAATACATTGGAAGTCAGACGGTCTTCATTTCATCCAAGCACTCTATAAGCAACAACATGTGTGGATGATTGGACCCGAGCTGATCTGAGGCAACAACAAGATGCCTCTGATGAATTTGAAGACTTGTTCGATAATGCATCTGCAAGTGCAAGCGAAACTGGAGCTGAAGGATCAACAGACACAGATGATGATTGATAATTAAATATTTAAATAATTATAAAATTACAATGGGGGGAATATTTTAAAAATGTAATGGAACTACGTGAGCTTTGATTACTCTCACCCCTGTAGGATACGTAGGCAACTTAAGTTTTTAAAAATTTAAGTTCAAGCTCTTTAATTTATTTATTTATTTTGATAAGAATTTTACTTGTAATTTAATGTAATTATGTAATGTAAGATTATTATATAAATTCAAATTCATAATTTTAAATTATTTTATTTTATTAATCTCAATTTTTTATTTTCAATAAAGTAAAAAAAAAAAACCGAATGGAACCGGAACGAATGGTTCAGTTTCGGTTCCACACACGTGGAACCGGTAACCGTTCGGTTCGGTTCCGGTTCAGAACCGAACCGAACCGCCGGACACCTATACTCTCATCCTCATTTCAAACTTCTCGACTTTCTCTATCATAACCTTTAAGAAGGTTTGAGTTGCCTCTCTATCTTCTCTGGTCTTTTCTCCTTACACCCATACTTTCTCCACTATTTTTTCCATCTACTCTGTTGTCGAGAGATTCAGAGCTCTATGATTCTCGTCTGCTGCCATTGTCTTAGTGTATTTTACTATTTTTTGTAATATATCTCCACAAACAGCGTCAATTATTGATGGTTATTTTTCATTCGAATGGAAAAATAGGGAATTCACCCTCCGAATAAACCTCCATTGACTAATGAATTTGTGTGGTTAGATGGGAACCACAAAAAATTTGATAATCATATAGGATTAAACACAGAGATTTATGTGGTTCGACGGAAAATGATTCCTATATACGTCCACAGAAGAAATTGGAATAATTTATTATACCTCGGGATAAAAACTGATCTGAGCTACAAATGACGGGAACTAACAAATACAATGATAAATATCCTGGGTCTAAATGAGCCCAATATAATTCTCTCATGTGGTCGGGTAATCAACTTTCTATCTCTATCTCGAGCTTTTAAGTTCTCAACTTTACAAGTTGTGTGATGCAAAAATTGCTAACCCTTGAAATTGTGACTTCAATCCATTTATATAGGCTCTCAAATCTACTATTTCACCAACTCTGATGTCAGCTCATGCCACTTGGCCATCATTGTTGTCATAACTCTCATCGACCACCCTCAATCTGGTCAATCAGATTTGCTTATTCCCTACTACTGCATCGGCCTCTAGCGGCCTCTGGCGGCTCTGCTCTACCACTATCTTGCCACTGCACTAGCCTATAGTGGCTGGCAGGGCCTACGATCATTGTGAACCACTATTTTCCATCCATCATCATTAGCCTTTTGGAAACACATCTACTCATTTAGGGCATACGTCACATGAGCCCAATACCGGTCGATCTGTGATCTCATCTTCGTTCCTCGGGTCGGCATACCGAGGAAAATGATACTTATCAAAGTCTTCCTCAACTCATCAATCAGGTCGGGCTCACACATAAGGATCTCATCGGATCAGTTTCAACAAACTCTAAGAAAACCACAAATATGTCTCTTCACGTTGTTGGTTCGGTATTACTAGCTTCATCTTCCACGTGCTCTACCCTCAGTAGAATTTCTCTGTACCATGAGGTCGGGTAGTTCTGTCAAAACACATCTCACTGAGGGCCCTCATGAATTTACTATTCACATTTGGGCCAAGTACAATCTATATTATATCATATCCTCGATATCCGAACCTTCATCGGGATTATAGCTTTCAAAAAAACCACCAACAATAATTTCTTTCTTAATAAATAAAAAAAAATGAGTAATTATTGCTTAACCAATGTAAGAACTAAGTGAGAAATGATATTTGTATTAAAAAAAATTGTTCAAAAATATGTTCAAATCAAATAGAGTAATACACGTACACAAAAATAAAATAAGTTACCCAAGTGAAATATCTCGTGTTTAGTGATTTTATACAATTTTTTATTCATGTATAAATAACAATAAATTTTGAAATCATCAATCAATTTTTTTTATTGCGGATGTCAAGAATAAGGATCTGGATTCGGTGTTAAATTGAATTTTATATTAAGATTTTTGTTAATTATGATGGATAGTTATCAGTAAATAAATCTTAATCTTTTATTATTATTAAAGCATACATGTCAAGGCAATAATAAAAAATTTAGTACAATTCATTTCAATATTGGGTCAAAATTTCAAGAATAAAAATAGAAATATTAAAATAGAAGAGAGGAAAAAACAGAGAAATATATAAAAACAGCCACAAGAACATATTAGTGATTGGGCCCACGACCCGACAGTGAAGCACACAAATCGAGAATCGTGCTCAAGTCGAGGCCCACTACCACCTACCCGAACCGGTCCAATTGACATATCTCTCTTTTGATTAGTTGTCAAATTCAACTCTTGGCTTCTTTTTGTTGTCGCTCAACTTCATTCCTGCTATTGCTAATGAAAGTACGCAGTTCAACATAATGAGATGTTGGAACAAGTAAAACAGTAAGTCATTCGACAAACGATGATTTGCTGCATTATCCGTTTGACCATGTTTTCGGACATGACTTTCCAGTAAAGTAATCGCGCTCTATTAAATTACATGGTAAAAATTGATTGATTTTATTTTTCTAATTATCGCTATCTATTAAATACTTACAATATAAATTATAGAGAAAATGATATCTATCTATTTTATAAATTGATATAAAAAAAAAAACATTTTGGTTCATACCGTTACAAGAATATCATATTTATTCTCAGTCGTTATTTAATATATTTATTTTTAATTATTTGATTAATATTAACTTGTAAAAAGACAAAAATAATTTCAAAATAAGATTAAAAAAATCTTAAGATTCTTATTAAATTACCAAAAAAAAAATATTATCCTAACAGTTTTCAAGAGTGGTATTTTCATAAAATAATTACATTTGTAATAATTTTATAATTTTAAAATCATTTATTGCAAAAAAAAATAATGCATTAAAGTTTGTTATTTGTGTAATTTTATAGTATATTAATTTTTTTTTTTTTAACTTAATTAGAGTTTTAAGATATTGACTTATTTTGACGTTACTTTTGTCTTTTTAAAAATCAAAATTAGTCTGAATTTTAAAACTAAATAGAATTAACTAATGGTAATGACTATAATTTGTATTTTCAAAATTATGAAAATTAAAATATCATTATGATAATTTACATGATTAATTAGTTGGTTGTCATTTTTCCCTAAATATGCTGCCATTGTTCCTAAAATTATTACCATGAAAGATTCAAGACATTCCGACATCTCGTGAAGGGATAAAGTGACCATTTATCTCTTGACTCGACAGAGATCCAACTAGAAACCAGATTTGTTACAAGCGATTATATTCTAAGAACAGGTTGTTCCAAAACTTACATTCAAATTCATGAGTAATTTTTTTTGATGTGATGGAGATATGGATGATGTGAAATCATCAACAAATTAATAAATAATATATATGATTTAATATTTATTTTTTTAGTTATTTTTTAATATTTTAACAAACGTGACAATTAATTATTAAATTATTACACGAATAACATGACACATCCGTTATATGGTAGATTTTCTCCAATTTCAGGTTTCCCAGATAATGGTCACAGAAAAATAGAAGAGCCCGGCTATTGTAATACTCTCATATCAGTGCCTATTACTATTAATTACCTCATTAACTCTTTAAATATATAACTAAAATTGACATTACAATTATATATATATATATATTTTTTTTGGAAATCCCGTCGTCAAACCACTTGATCCGAGCTTAAACGGAGTAAGTAAAATCTCTGATTATCCCCGACTTTTATAAAAAACGCACTCCTAAATTCGAATCCATACCCTGAAGGCCAGATTATGAATCCTACACCATCAAATCACCGTCATAAAAATACATTAGAATTATATCCTTTACCTAATGTCAGTATCTGAACTTTCTTGATTCTATTTCATTATCACTCTCCCCATTTTGTCACCATTCACAACACTCATGTGTGTGTCCTTAAGTTTTAAGAGATTCTGGACGAATTATAAAATATGTAATTCCTTATAATAATAATAAAAAATAAAATAAAAAATAAAAAATTACCAGAGCGCATGTGTGACCTCTGGCTTTCCAGATAGCTAAAAGCCAAAAGAGAATCCTGTAAACACTTATCAACAACAGAAAACAACACCATGGCCAATTTATTCTCAGAGACAGGCCATGCTAAGGCTAACTGAGTCACAGTTATCTACTCTCTTTTAACATGACAGATAAGTTCTACTTGTTCTTTAGCAAAATGTTAACTGATATTGCATGAATATAAATTATTTTCCTTTTATATCTTCTCTAATCCAACTCATTTCCCAAATACACATTTTTTTAAACCTTTTTGTGCTTACCTTCATGTATAAATCCATGTGGGTACATGAATACAAATTCTCAGGTGATCCCTTGTGCATCTATAGAATCTTGGACTTCTTTCACTATCTTCCAGTATTAAAAAAAAAAAAAACAATATGGTCACCTCAGGGCACATCATTCAAGCATTTCAAGCACTGCCCTTTGTCACCTCCATTGCTCTTGGTACTCTCTCTGTGTTTCTGTTCTTGTTCTTCATTAGAAGATTCATCTCCAGGCAGAGGATGGAAGCTGTTAATCTTCCACCTGTTCCAGGTACCATATATTTGGTACATCTTTTTATGTTTTTGGTCTCTTCAAGTCTTTTTTATTTTTTTATTTTTTTTTTGGATTAATTTGATTGACTAATTAAATGATCTATTGGGTATTATTGGGTTGTTGCAGAGGTTGCAGGCCGGCTTCCCCTTGTAGGGAATTTGTTGCAGCTGAAAGAGAAGAAACCATACATGACTTTCACAAGGTGGGCAGCAACGTATGGGCCAATTTATTCAATCAAAACTGGTGCTTCTACTATGATTGTTCTCAATTCGGCTGATGTTGCTAAAGAGGTGAGTTTCTGGTTCTTTCCTTTTATCTTTGCAAACAAAAGCCCAATTGGTGAAGTACTTGGCTCAATTATTTAATTAAATGTACAAGAGGTTCGATTTTTGCATTAGTCTAACAGTAATAATTTGTAGATTTTTTTTTTAAATTTTTTTTGGAATCATTGGAAATCCCCTCTCCAAACCACCATTTTCGTCCTAAAACCCCGGCTGTTTCAGGATTGTACAAGAAACACACTCCCTTTATTCGAATTCAGAATCTGAATGTGAGATCTTGAGCCTACACCACCAAATCATGTTCGTTAAGGACAATAATAAGTTGTAGATATCATAACCGTGGGTCTTATGTCGCCCTAGAGGGCATATTTTGTTATATGAATTTTACAGTTTTGAAAGCTCAATGTGAGTTCTTGAATTTTGTTCTCTCGCAGTTTCTGCAAAATCAAGAGCGTTTAACTTGCTAGATTCACGAATCAAAGAGAATTTTGTCTATCTATCAATATTTTGGACATTCTCAGTCCTTTTAAAAAAAAAAAAATTAAGAGAGCGACACCTCTAGGAATTATTAAGAAAAATTAAGAGAATTATTAAGAGAGCGACACCTCTAGGAATTACACAACTGTAACCGAAAAATTACATGGAGAAAAAATGAATTCAAAAGCGAATATGTGGTAAGTGTCAATTATCAACCCCTTAGACTTGACAGAATATTGTTAATCCGCCTGCTGCATCATTAAGACGACCATAAGTTGGATAGTGTTTGGTAAGTTCACTCGGGGGTGAGTTGGAATCAGCTGCGTACTTAATCCCTTTGGTTAGGTTGATAATGAGGATATCTTATTTATTCTAAAAAAATGTTCTTCAGTTTACTTGTCATTGCATGTGGCATTAGTTACTAATATAGGGACACATGGAGGAGAATTCGATCAATGATTACAAGTTTAAATTTGTTGGAGAATTAGTGTTATTAAACGAAACTAACATGCATCAATCAAATCAAATCAGAACACAACAATGAATTCGAATCTACACTAACATATCAATATAAGACATAAACCCTAAAACTAAGAAAAACCTGGTGAATTGTAGATGATGATTAAAGAAAAATGAATCCAAGTCGAGATGTCTCTATTCTTAAGAATTTATTAGCCTCCGTCTCGGTGCTCTACGGATGCAATGTGGCTAACGTTCTCCCAGGATTCCTTGGATGCTTCTTGTTGAAGGGGAACTCCTTTAACAATATCCTGAACTGGGACAATGGTGAAATCTCTCTCTTGACTCCAAAACAACAATGTAGTGACTCAAGACTTATAATTTTCTGAATGTCTTGAATGAACATGAAGACCCCTTTAAATAGACATGGAATGGTGCCTTTGAGGGCATCCTTTGGTTTGTGGTGTAACCCTCCTAAGGGTTATACCCCTTCCTTAAACCCTTTGGAGCCTATAGGTGTGTTATTTCAATTAGAGGACATGTCCCTACATGTTAGTGCCTCTCCTATAGGGCACTACCTAAGGGACATTACCCTCATTGCATCCATACTATATATTTAGAGAATTTACAACAATCCCCCACAATTCTCTAAATATTAATGCAGACATTTGAGAGAGTTTCCATGAACTAAAGTTGCATCGAAATAGGTAGCTTTCGCCTTGAACCTTTCCTAGTGAATGACAATCGGATTTACTTGGCAAACCAGTGACCCATAGTCTTGAACTGTTCTGCCGTTGGTGTAAACCAAGACAATTGCCAACACACAGCTTTACTTCGACCATTTCCCGTTCTACGGTTGTGTTCATTTCGGCCATGAACATTGGTCCTGGATTTATCAAGCACTTTAGGGAAGTCAACCTGTAAAATCCCATAGAAGCGGCCTCACTTATTACTTGAAGTAGGTGATATACTATAAAGAGGTAATCTGTCTTTACCCCCATTAGGACCCATCTCATAATATAGTGATCATTAAAAGCCTTAGCTTAGCCTAGCCTTGACAGACAGCACGCTGCGTTATTATCAGAATGGGAGAGTACAACACTCTACAGTGATTGTTTTGAATTGCACAAAGTTTCAGTTGTCCCTTTTAAACCTAGATCTTGGGATCTCCAGTCAGCTAGGTTGGGTTTCCATAGTGACAATTCTTAATTTATAGGCTTCAAGCTCATTCCCCTCGATGACTTCACAACTTGCTCTCTAGGTAAACCTTTAGTGAGTGGATTCGTTAGGTTTTCCTTTGATTTCACATAATCGATCGATATTATGCCACTTGAGAGCAGTTGTCGTATGATATTATGTCTGCGACGTATGTGTCGAGACTTACCATTATACTTTGTATTTTGGGCTCTCCCAATAGCCAATCGACTATCACAATGTATACTTATCTCTGACACCGGTTTGGGCCAATTTGGAATATCCTCCAGGAAATTTCGAAGTCATTCCGCTTCTTCCGTTTTTTTGTCTAATGCTATGGATTCTGATTTCATAATAGACCAGGCAATACATGTTTGCCTCGAGGATTTCCATGACACGGCTACACCATCAAGTGTGAAAACAAATCCACTGGTAGATTTGGAATTCACTGTATCAGATATCCAGTTGGCATCGCTGTATCCCTCTAGAACAACAGGATATCTCGTATAATGCAGACCATATTTTGAAGTTTCTCTCAGATACCTCAAAACTCTTACTATGATTTTCCAGTGGTTATGTCCTGGATTGCTCGTATATCTGCTAAGCCTGTTTACAGCTTGAGCGATATTAGATCGTGTGCAATTTGTCAGATATATCAGGCTTCCGATGATTCTCGAATACTCTAATTGTGATACGCTTGAACCAGTATTCTTTGATAAATGAAGAGTTAGGTCTACAAGAGTTCTAGCCACATTTAGATCTCCTTTATTATATTTCTCAATAATCTTCTTAATATAGTGAGTCTGATATAATATATATCCTTCTATTATTCTAGAAATCTTAATTCCTAAGATCACATCAGCAATGCCCAAATCTTTCATATCAAATTTGCTGGTCAACACTTTCTTGATAGACTGAATCATCTCACGATTACTACCAATTATCAGCATATCGTCTACATAGAGACACACAATGACATATCCTTTTTGAGTTGATTTGGTGTACACACACTTATCACACTCATTGATCTTGAAATCACTTGACAACATCTCTTTGTCAAATTTTTCATGCCATTGCTTGGGTGCTTGTTTTAATCCGTATAAGGATTTTACAAGTTTGCACACCTTCTGTTCTTGTCCAGGAACATTGAAACCTTCTGGTTGTTCCATGTAAATCTCTTCATCCAGTTCGCCATTTAAGAATGCCGTCTTTACATCCATTTGATGTATTTCAAGACCAAATATAGTTGCTATGGCTATGAGCATTCTTATTGAGGTGATGCGAGTCACTGGTGAATATGTGTCAAAGTAATCAAGACTTTCTTTTTGTCTATAACCTTTTATGACAAACCTTGTCTTTTACTTATCTATTGATCCATACGGTTTCATCTTCCGTTTGAATATCCATTTGTAGCCCAGTGGCTTACAACCTGGAGGAAGATCAACCAACTCCCAAGTATGGTTTTGTAGGATGGAATCAATCTCACTATTGATAGCCTCTTTCCACAAAGATGCCTCCGACGAAGACATTGCTTCTTTATAGCTTTGATGATCATTTTCTAACAAGTATGTCAGAAAATCGGGACCAAATGACTTAGACGTTCTAGCTCTTTTGTTACGTCTAGGTTCAATTGTCTCAACATTTTCACGTTGATCTGATTCTTGGTCAACCTAAGCATTGTCTTTGACAGTATCAATAATTCTTTTGAGAGACTTTGTTCTTTGTCTTTCCTTACAAGGAAATGTCTCTTCAAAAATGTCGCATTCCTTGACTCAATTATCATATTCAGATTGATGTCAGGAATCTCAGACTTATGTACCAAGAATCGATACGCACTTCTGTTGCAAACATATCTAATGAATATATAATCAACAGTTTTGAGTCATATTCTAACCTTCTTAGGTTTAAAAACCATTACTTTGACAAGACACCCCCACACTTTCAGATATTTGTAGGAAGGTACGTGACTTTTCCACAACTCATATGGTGTCTTGTCTAATCTTCTGTGAGGTAGCTTGTTCATAACGTAGTTCGCGGAAAGCAAGGCTTCCCCCCACAAGTTCTGGGGTAAACCAGAGCTTGTCAACATGACGTTCATCATTTCCTTCAACGTTCGGTTTTTTTGCTCAGCAATCTCGTTCTGTTGAGGCGAATATGGACCAATAGTTTCGTGAATAATTCCATGATTTGAACAATATTCATCAAATGGTGACACATATTCACCACCTCTATCAAACCTGATTCTTTTGATATTCTTGCCAAGTTGATTTTCAACTTCGTTCTTATAGTGGATAAAGCTCTCAATAGCTTCATCTTTGCTCCTTAGCAAATACACATAACAGAATCTTGTGCTATCATCGATAAAAGTGACAAAATACTTTTTACCGCCTCTTGTTTGCACAATATTCATATCACACACATCACTGTGTACAAGTTCCAAGGGTTCAGAACTTCGTTCTATGGAATGAAATGATGCTCTATGCATTTTTGCTTCAACACATGCCTCACATTTATGTTGGTTATTAACTGCAAATTTAGGTATAAGGTCCATGTTAATTAATTTATGCATCGTATCATAATTAATATGTCCTAACCTCTCATGCCATACATTTTATGACGCAATAATATAAGCGGAAGTTGTAACTTTATTATTAGCACTGTGTCGATTGACAGTCATTACATTGAATTTGAAAAGGCCCTCAGTGAGGTATCATTTTCCTACATAAACATCATTCTTGGTCAATACAAACTTGTCAGAAGCAAATACAAGCTTAAAATCATTCTTGCTAAGGAGAGAGCCCGAGACCAAGTCTTTCTGAATATCAGGAACATGTAAAACATTCTTCAATGTAAGCTCCTTTTCGGATGTCATCTTCAAAACCACTGTGCCCTGTCCAACCACTCTAGAGGTAGACGAGTTTCCCATTGTTAGATGATCTCCGCCATCGACCTTCTGATACGAGGAAAACATCTTGCTATCAGCACATATATGACGAGTAGCCCCAGTGTCTACCCACCATTCTCTCGGATTCCCAACCAAGTTGGCTTCAGTTACCACTGGTGAGAGGTTCATCTCTGAGATCTCATCAGTCAGCCGCTCATCTTTAGTGACATGGGCCTCATTTTTCTTTTTCTTTTTCTTTCCTTTGTCCTGAAACTTCTTGTTTCTGCAGTCCTTTGCCACATGACCGTTTTTTCCACAGTTGCAGCACTTCCCCTTGAACTTCTTGTGAGCTTGGAAAAACCAACAACGATCAATAAGTCTACAAAAGACAAATTGTACAACGATCAACGAATGATATTGTTCAAGTGATATACCAAGTATCAACTCGTTGTTATATTGGACAATAGTACCAATTAACACAAGTCTTTGAATTTACACTAAGGTTTCTTATGATAAGTGAGTAAAAGAATATTCCCAGAGGACGAGGGGGGTCCGGAGTAACCACTTAAATCCCTGACCACTTAGACTCTTATCGTTTTTTTGACAGAAAATCCTTTAAACACTTCCTCAATAGAATCTCTTAGGCATTCAAACTTAGTATTACACTATATATATATGTGTGTATATATGTATAAATCAACCAAGATTGGATGGAATTACTTGTGTAAGATTACACTTTTAATTCTCAACCAAGTATGCAGCACACAATTAAATTTCAACTTTATCACTATGTGTATGCTTGTGATAATTGAACACCCTAATATTAACTTAAATCTAAACTACCAAGTTTATTGTAATACAGTATATGATTTTACTAAGTTGATATTATGACAATATAAATTAATCTAAGTCTTGTTTAATCTAAAAGTGATTCCAGGACTAGTTTCGTTAGTGTCACGTTTGTTTATACGTTCGAACGAACCTATCCAGTGAGTTCACGTTCGTGTAGCGTTTGTAAACGCGTTCGAACGAAGTGTTCCATAGAGTTCACGTTCGTGTAGTGTTCGAGAACGCGTTCGAACGGAATGTTCCAGAGAGTTTACGTTCGTGTAGCGTCTGAAAACGCGTTCGAACGAAATGTTACAGAGGGTTTACGTTCGTGTTGCGTTTGAAGACGCGTTCGTTCTAACGCAGAAGGTTTGCGTTCGAGTTGCGTTTGAATACGCTTTAGAATGTTCTTATTAAAATTCAAAATTTTGCCTACGCGTTCGTCGAGCGTTCGAACTCCCATGTGTATTTTTCATGCACAGAAACCATTTTCCAGAAAAATTTCTTATTAACATATGCGAAATTTCATCTAACAACACTAAAAATTAATAAATTCTTAAGATTGTTGGAGAATTAGTGCTATTAAACAAAACTAACATGCATCAATCAAATCAAATCAGAACACAGCAATGAATTCAAATCTACACTAACATACCAATATAAGACATAAACCCTAAAACTAAGAAAAACCTGGTGAATTGTAGATGATGATTAAAGAAAAACGAATCCAAGTCGAGATGTCTCTGTCCTTGAGAACTTTTTAGCCTCCGTCTCGATGCTCTACGGATGCAATGTGGCTAACATTCTCCCAGGATTCCTTGGATGCTTCTTGTTGAAGGGGCACTCCTTTAACAAGATCCTGAACTGGGACAATAGTGTAATCTCTCTCTTGACTCCAAAACAATAATGTAGTGACTCAAGACTTATTATTTTCTGATGTCTTGGATGAACATGAAGGCCCCTTTAAATAGATATGGAAGGGTGCCTTTGAGGCACCCTTTGGTTTGGAGTGTAACCCTCCTAAGGATTATATCCCTTCCTTAAACCCTTTGGAGCCTATAGGTGTGTTCTTTCAATTAGAGGACATGTCCCTACATGTTAGTGCCTCTCCCATATGGCACTACCCAAGGGACATGACCCTCCTTGCATCCATACTCTATATTTAGAGAATTTATAACAAAATTTTGTGTTTGTTCCAGGCCATGGTAACCAGATATCCATCCATTTCATCAAGGAAGCTATCAAATGCACTGAAGATTCTCACTTCTGATAAATGTATGGTTGCAACAAGTGATTACAATGAATTTCACAAAATGGCTAAACGATGTATACTCACTAACGTTTTGGGTGCAGGTGCTCAGGTTTAGTACTTCAACTTTCTCTGGCTTTCCCTTTGTCAGTTTATATGTTATATAAATTCAACTGCCAAAACTAATGATGCGTACTCTCTGTGTTTTTCAGAAACGACATCGAGGCCATAGAGACATCATGATGGATAATCTATCAAGCCAATTTCATGCTCACGTCAAGGACAATCCACTACAACTTGTTAATTTCAGGAAAATATTTGAGTCTGAACTTTTTGGAGTGTCAATGAAACAGGTGAGCTGTGATATCTGTTCAAAATTCATCTTTTAACTTTGACTAAGTCACTAAGGAATAGATAATTAAAGTATCATATGTTTTCAGGCTGTAGGAAAGGTTGTGGAATCCCTTTATGCAAAGGAGCTTGGTACCACTTTGAAGAAAGATGAGATATTTAGAATTTTAGTACTTGACATAATGGAGGGAGCAATTGAGGTGGACTGGAGAGACTTCTTCCCTTATCTAAGATGGTTTCCAAATAACAGCGTAGAAATGAAAATCCGGAGACTGTGTTCCCGCAGGCAAGCAGTAATGAATGCCCTCATCAGCGAGGCCAAAAAAAGAATTGCTTCAGGACAGGTGGTCTTCACTTGCCTTAGAGCGGGTGTTTTATTTATTGTTTATTAATTTTTGAAAACCTTAACATCTTGATATCATTAATCATTATTGTACTTGGTTGAATATAAACAGGAACTGAATTGCTATGTTGATTACTTGTTATCGGAAGTGAAATCACTTACAGAGCAACAAATAAGCATGCTTCTGTGGGAGACCATCATCGAGACATCGGATACTACTTTGGTCACAGCAGAATGGGCTATGTATGAGCTTGCCAAGGATCCAAAGCGACAGGTTAATCAATCACTAGTCACTCCACTTTGATCTTTGCTATGTAATCTAAATTTTGCACATACTGATTCCTTCTATATACTACAGGATCGTCTATTTCAGGAAATTCAAGCAGTTTGTGGGTCTAACAAGTTTACGGAGGAAAACATAGCACAGATTCCTTACTTAGGAGCTGTTTTTCATGAAACTCTGAGGAAGTACAGTCCAGCTCCAATAGTTCCTTTGCGATTTGCACACGAAGATACTGAAATAGGGGGATACTACATTCCTGCTGGGTCCGAGGTTGGTTATATCCTTTGAAACCTCTGGTTCCAACTACTAACATTTGCAATGCTAAATTTACTTTGTGTTGCGTAGATTGCAATAAACATATATGGATGCAATATGGACAAGAAACAATGGGAAAGTCCTGAAGAGTGGAAGCCTGAGAGATTTCTTGAGAGTAAATACGATCCATCGGATTTGTACAAGACAATGGCATTCGGAGCGGGAAAGAGGGTGTGCGCAGGTTCTCTTCAGGCAAGTTTGTTAGCTTGCACGGCAATGGGCAGGCTGGTACAGGAATTCCAGTGGAGTCTGAGAGATGGTGAGGAAGAAAGTGTGGATACTGTTGGACTCACTACTCACAAACTACATCCTTTGCATGCTATCATAAGGCCTAGGAATTAATATATGCAAGTTCCTTCTCATCTCTTCTCCTTTTCTTTACTGCTTCGCAATAACTGAAGCCCTGAAGCATCTTTTTGTTCTGGATGTGTTGAGAGTTTATGAACTTACACTGTTTTCTTTAACCTGAATAGCAAACTATAACAAGGCTTATGTCCTGTATGATAATTTAAGTTCAGCACAACAAAAATCCTTCTCAAGGTGTATGGATTTCGAAAACAAAACAGATGTATTGATGTTGAAGTGCCTAGATTTTGAGTATGTAGCGATAATATCATGTTACTGGAGCAGTAGAGGGACGTCAGACACGTGACAAGTCTGTCAATCTCAAGTAAGGATGGCAATTAAAATATTGATGGGATTCATGATTTCTTAAATTAAAATTTGGGATTCGAAATTTCGAATTGATTTTATTGTCCCAACGAATAATTTTTTATTCGAGGCGAAATAAATTAGGAATCTCTGCCATAATTTTTAGAAACTCAACTATGACCACTACAATTTATGAGAACTCAAGGCTACTCCAGAAATAGAAGAGTAAACCAAAAAAAAACTAATGCGTTCCTTTTTCAACTTTCTTGTTACTAGCTCTCTCTAATCAAAAGAACAATATAATATGGCTTTCATCTCGATCCGAATAGATCAATCTTCAAATTTGTTTTTTGGGAGAAAAAAATAATAAATTGTCTATTTTTATGACATCCCCACCACCCATTCTTCTTCTATGCTTTTATTTCCACCATTTTCCATTTTCCATTTTTTTTTTACCCCTTCTATTTTCCCTTCTTATTCCTTTCCCTCTTCCCTTCTTTGCTTCATCTTCTTTCTTCTTTGGGGTGGGTACTGGGTGGTGGTGGCTCCCCTCGACTCCCTAGTTGTTTTTTTTTTTTGTTTTTTTTTTTTTTTTTTTTTTTTTTTTTTTTTTTTTGTGGATCATATTTTCCAGATCAGTTGATTTGGTGATCCATTCATGTAATGATAATATTTCAATTTTTATGTTGATTTTATTTTATATTTTTTTTTTGTAGAAAATAATTTGGTGATGATAGTTTTTCGGTACACTCAATCCCAATGCGATTTAAATACCTCGAGTTGCTCAAACACCTTAAGGTGTCCCATCAACCTGACCCGATGTGGTGCCTAGAAGATATCATAATCCGAGGTGGTGATAATGACTCAAGGTAGTGTCTAGAAGAGATCATGACCCGAGGTGGTGTCCAGAAGACGGATGACCTCAAGGATGCTTCCAGAAGAATGATAATGACCGTAGAATCAAAGGTCCAATGAGGAACCTCCACTTGTAAAGTGAGCAACTAGTGGTTCAAATATCTCACAAATATCTTAGATATTTTAGGAGGCAAGTGACAACAAGAGGCGGTGGACATTGATGACAAAAGAGTGTAATGATGACCAAATGACATCGCATGACCTCATCTTCAAAGACTTGAGGACCTATTAAAAGGAGGAGAAAGCAAATTTATGAAGGGTTCTAGATCTGCTTCATCTTCTTTGGCTGGATCCTGTTCTTTATTTTTCCATGCATGTAAATTCTTTGAGCATAATGAGAATTACCATCCCCTCCGTGGACGTAGGCACTCATTGCCGAACCACGTAAATCATTATCTCGCTCTTTATTTTTTCACTTATTCTCTATTTTCGTACGAATTCCTATAATCAAATAAATTTACGTGTCCGATGGCGGGTTGTCCAGGAAAATGCCCCGTTATTTTCGAACGAAAATCAATCGTCAATAAATAGCATAAACCAAAATAAGAGGAAGAAGGTGGAGCAAAGTGGAGTAGGCAAAGACAAAAAAAAAAAAAAAAAAGTGTAAGAGCATATAAAAAAATGCATGGTGATGGAGGCTGCAAATTGGCGTGTTGCATGGTGATGGAAGCTGCATGATGAAGGGTTTTTGGTGGTTTTGGAACGTGCATGAAGGAGAAATAAAGAAATAAATAATAAATAAAATAAAATAAAGAGAGAAATTTCAGCATGCATGCGCCAATGGGAAGTTTGATAGTCATAGCTCTCTCTCTCTCTTTGTGCTAGTTCGGGAAATTTGTCTCCAGCAGTTTGCATGCGAGGTAAATTATCAATCTTTGTGAATATTATTTTTCACTAAATTTTTTTGTTATTTGGTGGCCATGACAAGTTGGTATACTAAGTGACCTTTAGATAAGGCCTTATGGCTTCTCAAACAAAAAAAAAAAGATTTGAAGAAGCTTCTCTCTGTGTCAGGCACCGTAATTTTGTGCTTCCCCGGGATAGGACATGTATTCCTCAGGGCGATACACCGGTATAGAGTGTTTACCCTCCGGGGCTTTTTGAGGCATAGTACGGGGAGGGAAAATGCTCTCGTGGCGTTTGCAATATGTGGTAGCATAGGTTTGAAAAATTATCCTACAGGACTTTGTGATATGTGTTAGCCCGATATAGGAAAAGTATTCCCCGGGACGTTGCACCAGCACATAGTAGGAAATTATCCTCCGGAGCTTTGGGATGCCTGACACGGGGCGGGAGTCTTCCTTCGTAATCAACAGTTTCTTAGTGCTTATAGATAGGACGATTTCCCCCAAAGCCCGCTATTTGCTTATGTCTTGGGGATAGATCATTCCCCAATGCCCATTATTTGCTCATGTATTGGGGAATAGTCATTCCTCCAAGGCCCGATATTGCTCATGTCTTGGGGAGGGGTCATTCTCTCAAGACTCGCTATTTGCTCATGTCTTGGGGATTGTCCAGAAAAATACCCCGTTATTTTCTCGAACGAAAATCAATAGTCAACATAATTGTCTTTTATTTTACCTATGAAAAAATTGATGCAAGTATATGGATGTATGGGTTATGAAAGCTTAGTCTTTATAGTCTAATCGATTTATTAGTTTTGCTTATAATAGAATAATTATATGTTGATGTAAAAGGGTTAATGTGTATTATGTTGTTTCACTTCTAATTAGGAATATTTAAATAACTTATATTGTGTTGAGACTGAGATGGAAAACTAGGCCAGTCTCATAATTCTTCCCGTACCTTTATAATTTTACGTGTAAATATGTATCCTTACTAATTATGGCAAAGCACATCATACATAAATTATTTTATATTTTTAAGTTCATTCAAATTAATATTTGAGTCTTAAAATATCTTAAATTTATATTTAAATTGATATGATGGTCTATTTTTTTAAAAATAAAATGAAGAAGAAGAAGTGGGGGGCACCCCCGGCCTCGTTCAAAGTTGACATCAACTTTGAGTTCTCGATGTCAACTCGCCAACTTCGTTGACACCGAGAACTATAGGAATGATGTTGATGATAGTTTTTGGGCACACCCAATACCAACAAGACTCAAATATCTCGAGTTGCTCAAACACTGTGAGGTATCCCATCAACCTGACTCGAGGTGGTGCCTAGAAGAGATCATGACCCGTGGTGGTGCCTAGAAGAGATCATGACCCGAGGTGGTACCTAGAAGAGATCATGACCCGAGGTTGAGTCTAGAAGAGATCATGACCCGAGGAGGATGTCAGCCTGACGTATGCCCTCAAGTGATGCTTCCAGAAGAATGATAATGACCTTAGAATCAAATGTCCAATGAGGAACCTCCACTTGTAAAGTGAGCAACAAGTGGTTTATATATCTCACAAATATCCTAGATATTTTAGAAGGCAAGTGACAGAAATATGCGGTGGACATTGATGACAAATGAGTGTAATGATGAAAAAATAACCTAGCATGACCTCATCTTCAAAGACTTGAGGACCTAAAAAAATGAGGAGAAAGCAAAGTTATGAAGGGTTATGGATCTGCTTCATCTTATTTGGCTGTAGCTTGGGCTGAATTCCCTTCTTTATTTTACCATGCATGTAAATTCTTTGAGCATAATGAGAATTACTCTCCCCTCCCGTGGGCGTAGGCATTCAGTCCTGAATCACGTAAATCCTTGTCTCGCTCTTTATTTTTTCACTTGTTCTTTATTTTTTCGTACGAATTCCTACAACCAAATAAATTTACTTGTTCGATGGCAGATTATCCAGGAAAATGCCCTGTTATTTTCTCTAACGAAAATCAGTCGTCAACATAATTGTCTTTTATTTTACCTATGAAAGAATTTACGCAAGTATATGGATGTATGGGTTATGAAAGTTGAGTCTTTATAGTGTTAGGGTTGGTGCTCGGAGTGCCAATCTGGATCGTATTTATGTCCAATTCATGAATACGAGCAATTTCATTTTCCATAATATTACTTATTTAATGGTAGCACCTCTTGTCTTTTATACACATATTTAAATGTTAAATATTTAAATAATTAATTAATAAACATTTTCATAATTGTTATGAAAAATATTTAATTATTATTGGTGACACATGACATGATTTAATTAAACTTTATGTGTGCAAATATGATTTGTTAACATAAAGTTTGATTTAATTAATTGAATTAATTTTTTGAAAATTACCATAATGCCCCTAAGAGTCGGTCATCACCATTTTTAAAGTTAAATTTTTTTTTTCTTTTGCTTCCATAGGAAGCTTATGGTCGAACACCACCAAAAATAATAGCTCTCAAAATTGATTTTATGAAACAAGAAGGAAAATGAAGAAAATCAAGAAAAAACTTTAGGAAATAAAAGAATTAAAGGTAATTCTAAATATCTCTAAGCTTGAAAGCATGTTTATTGTTTCTTGATGATCTAATGAGATTTTAGGGTTTATTTTTTCTAAAAAATTTGGGGCTTTTGGATTTGGTGGATGAATTGGAAGGTTATGTGCATGTGTGAAGTTGATTTGAATGATATTATTGTAATTATTGTCCAATTTGATTATTTGATGATATGTTGCCATTCTAGAGTGTTATAACCACTCTTTTAATGCCTAGAATTGTTCTTGGGTGGTTTATTTGTGGAGACTTTGGTTGGTGTTAAGATTAATTAGATTAATGTTGAAAAGTTGAATTAAAGTATGAAAAATTGATTATTTTTGTTGCAAAATCAGATCTGGAAAACTAGGTTGTTTGTGATGAAAATGATGTCACTTGAATGTATTGGATGTGTTTTGGGTATTGGAACAACTACTGTAAATTGTTTCGGAGTTGAAATAAGCGAAAACGGCGAAAAAACGGCGTTACCGGGTGACTTTTGAGCCAACCTGGTGACGGTTGTCCAAACAGTGAATTTGTCACTGTTTGGACAGCCCATGAACTGCCCTAATACTATTGGGGCTGACCTGGGCAGCCCTCATATGTATTGGGTGGTCGGTTCGGTTAAAAACGCGTTTTATGTCATTTTGTGGAAAAATATTTTCGTAAAAGTTTCGCGACGTTTCTTAGTTAATTATGTCGTTATTTGATATCGAATAAATATGTTTAGGTGATATATGAATAAATTATTCATATTGGATATTGAATAATTTATTCGGTAATTTTAAAAAAAAGTTTTAAAATTACGATTTCACCAGAATAGCGCTTCTATCGCGTCATTGCGCCCAAAACCCCAACAAAAAATGGTATCAGAGTAGGTATGATTCTTAATCCATTACATTAGTCATGCTTGATATATGATATATAATCCAGTTTTGATGTTTGCACATGCACGTAATCTATATGTTTCTTGACTTTTCGGTTCTACGATAACGGGAAACGTAACAGAAATTTAATGGTTAAGTTAAGTTATGTTTTCTAAGGTAGAATTGAACTGTTTAGAAGTTGATCTAGATTTATCTCTGTATTTTATATAGAGCAAAGCTTCCTTGAGGAATATCCCCGCTTAAATAAGGAACCATCAGGAACTGTTGTTCCGATTTTCTTGAAAATCAAGATGGTTAATAACTTAGTTTTTAAGTCACGATAAGTAATCTAAATAGTTATCTGTTTTGGGATATAACTGTCTAGAGAGAATAGTTTCTTGTGCAGTAAGAATTTATGTGAATTAGTTCATTTCTCGAGGTTCTTGACTGGCATTAAGAAAACTCCGTTAGGTATTTGTTTATCTTATAATGACGTTTCTTGACTTTAGTGACTTTTAGAAGTCATTGTTGGACAATTATATAATCCGGCATGGGCTTGGTACAACCACTTTTGAATAGTGGGTACTAGGACTAATTTGATTCTAATCAAATAAAGTCTACGAATCTAGTTTATTGGGCAAAGTCCCTAAAACACCTTTACTTGGTAAAAGTGCAAGTGCCACCGATCTGTTAGCTCTAGTTCATAGTGAAGCAAGTGGGCCCATGTCTAGCTAGGCTAGAGGTGGATATGAATATTTCGTGACCTTTACGGATGTTGCATCGCGTTATGGTTATGTGTTTCTTTTGAAACACAAATCGGAAACTTTCACAGTTTCGACACGAAATAGACAAACAGATCGGCTAAAGTATTAAACTGTCACGGTAAAACCGTGATGGAAAATACTTAAGCAATGAGTTTCTCGCATACTTGAAAGAGTATAGTATTCTTTCAATGAGGACTCCTCCCGGAACACGTCAATTTGACAGTGTGTCCGAAATGAGAGACCGAATTTTGTTGGACATGATAAGGTTAATCATGAGTCGCTCTGAGCTACCATTTCCTTCAACGGATACGCTAAACAGTGCAGAACTTATTTTGAATAAGGTTCCATAAAAATCTGTTTGACAGACTTCATATTAGATATGAACAGGAAAGAAACCAGGTTTCTCATTCCTGAATATTTGGGTATGCTAGGCATATGTTTGGTTGACACCAAACTAAAATCCAAATCGGATAAGTGCCAATTGTAGGTTATCCTAGGGATACCATAAGTATAGTACTTATACAACTCACTAGAGAACAATGTAATTGTTACTCACCATGCTGTTTTTCTAAGAGGAATACCTATATGTAGTGGTAAGTGGGAGGATAGTAAAACTCGATGAAAATCGGAGTAATACTATTCTTGGCACCGAGTCCTAATGGAACACAAATAGTTCATCAAGGATGAAACTATTCCAATAATCTTCGAATACACAAGAACCACGTATGTCGGAGAGAATCAGAAAACAACCTGGGGTATGGGTTTCTGATCTCACCTCATAAAGATGTCTATCTTATTGAGGAATACCAATTGACTACGTATGAGGAAGTGATACAAGGTATTGACTCCCTATTATGGAAAAGTGCCATAAAGTCCGATATGGATTCCATGTATATCAACTATGTTTGGATACTAGTTGAAGTACCGCAAGGAATTGTGCCTATTGGTACTATATAAGTCTTCAAGGAAGACATACATGGATGGAAACATACCAACGTACTAAGTTAGGCTTGTAGCGAAAAGGTAGAGTTATCAACATTGTGTTGATTACGACGAAACCTTTTACATGTTGCCACGACAAATCCATTTCGACAATGCTTGCTGATGATGCATGTTTCATTCATGAAATGTGGCAGTTGAATGCCAAAACTGCTTTCCTTAACGGAAACCTTTCGGAGGATGTTTACACATCCTGACGGTTTTGTCGAACCATAACAAGCAAACTAGGTTTGCAGGTTATTCGATCCATAAATGGATTGAAGCAAGCATTAGGTTCTTGGAATTGTCGTTTTGATGTAATCATAATAGTTTATGATTTAATTCAAAACGAAAATAATTCTTGTGTATATAAGGAGGTTAATGGGAGCGCACTGACAGTGAATGTCCTGATTGATGATGATATGTCATTTCTTGGAAATGATATTCCCATAATATAATCGGTGAAAGCTTGGCTTTCATGATAACGACTATAAGTCGTGACAACGGTACTATAAAGATTAAAAAATGGTACAGTGAATTGGAAATCTTCCAAGCAAGATACTGTTACCGAATAAACAACAAATGCGGGTTATTGCTGCAGCTGAGGCAGCAATAAAAGCCATTTGGGTCGATAATAAATCTAATTAGATTAGATACAGTTCTATTAGCAGCTGAGCTAGGCTTCAGCATAAGCTAAATAATTAATGGTCTCATCAACGATCCAGATAAATACTTCGATATTCATCTGATTCGTTCGGATCATACATCGTGGCGATGTGATGATCGAATAAATCGCATCAGATGATATTCATACAAATCCGCTGACGAAAACCTTTTCTCAGCAGTTTGAACCAACTGTACATGGTTCGGGTGTCAGACACTCGAGTGACTGGCTATAGGCCAAGTGGGAGATTGTTGGACAATTATGACCCATAGCGTCACTATTTGTACAGATCACAGTGTTGTTGTACAAATTAACTATGTGACAAAGGAGATTGAACTCTTATCATTTGTGATTAGATTACCAAGATATATAAATGATAGGAGGTCCTTGTGATTTGTTCCTGAACTGAGAATGATATGAAACAGTATCAGTCCACGAAGGATAAATCATTAAATATCCCTAGTCAGAGTATTATCGAGATTGTACATCGATAAATACGTAAAAGACTAGTATTACACTTGTGCACGTTGTGAGGGCACAACAACATAGTTCTCATATATTTGGGTATATGATACTCATGTAAGTGTGATAGGAGGTTGTGTTTTACCGATGGTACGGGAAACAGCTTCGCTCTGGATAGACCCCCTCGGAATTCCATTGGTAGTATGACTATGTGTCTATGGAAGTCCGAAATCAGGGTAGGTGTATTTGGTCTTAACCTGAGACTTGCACCGCTAATACTTGGGACAATCAATATACTTTGGTTGCGGTCGTCCAGGGCTTTAACAGGTTATGTGTACGCCAATGCTGGGTATATTGAGAATCGTAGTGTATTGGGTGTGATGTTAAGACAAAAGTATCACTCCAGTCATATGGAGATGATGGTCACATATGATACGAAACTCGTTCTATTAAATGCTCGAGCTATCGGGATATTATGACTAGGTCATGTATATCCGATTATAGAGACTAGTTGCCAGACATCCGATATGTTCTTCGTAAGGGGCAGACACAATTCTAGCCCCAGGCCTAACACGTGGACATCCGATACTGGATCGAAATACACAATACTATGGTATACTACGCTTGATATAGATCACATATTCCTGTAAGGATATTTCTGGAGAATTGGGTAGACATGGCGCTTTGCTAGAAGCCAACCTTGTCTTGTAAATCGGTATAAACGTAGTACTTGGTACTTACGTGTTCGGATAGTCCGACGACCGAATTTACTGCCAACATATCTGGGGATCTCATGGGTCGCTTCTCGAAGATTCACCGATGATGTATGACTCACACTTTATTAATCTGGGATTAATTAGAAGAGAGAGAAAATTAATCTGGGATTAATTGCGGAGATATTTTATCTTGGATAAAATATTAATTAAAGAGAGAGAACGATTAATTTGGAATTAATCGATAAAATAATATATTCGATATATTATGCGAAATTGGATTTCGACGCGGAATTGAAATTGGATTTTAATCCGGGCGAATGAGTTAATTTAGAATTAATTCGTTAGCGACATGAATAGTGATTTCGCTAGGCATAATCATTTAATTGCGTCGCAACGGAAAATTCATTAATTTGGAATTAGCGAACCCGAGCCCGAGATTGTTTGCGAGCGCATTCGCATTTCGAATTCGAGTGCGGCACGCAAGTCAAATCTAGCGTCAAATCATTAGTCACATCAAGCGTCAAATCACATGTCACTTTAAGTGATGTGACAAGTTGACAATTGATTGATGTGAGTTGATGTGTATTGATTGACAAGCATTTAATGCTTACTTTATGGAATTAAAAATGGTAAATGGTTTTTTAATTTTGGAAATTATAAAAACCCTTTTACATTTTTTATTTCCCTCTTTCTCTCTCGGTTTTCACTCATTTTGGAGCCAAAAACCTTATTCTCTCTCACGCCTCTTCTCCTCTCTGTTTTTGGTTTGACCGAGTGATGAAGGAGAAGCTAAAGAAATTTGTGGCAAGTTTCTTGGGTGCTAGCACACATAGGAGGCATACAAAGGTGATAGGGCAGTGAACACATGAGCATGGAATCATTTTTTGAAGCTTGAAGCTTGGAGCTTCAATGGAGTCTTCCATGGCCGAATCTTGGAGGAGCCAAAGAGACCAAAACCGAGTAGTCCACTGAAGGAGAAGCTACTGCTGTGACCTTTGAGGGAGCTTGAAAGCTTGTGTTCATCGCGTTGCAAGAACCGATCATTGTGAGTATGTTTTCGCCATTCTCCTTTGTGTATTCACATGCATTTTTCTTGCTTGATTTCATTCTTGGGACCTAATTAGAAACCAACAGTCATGTGTTTGACACAGTTAGCTAATCAATTATTTGTAATTGTTGTGAATAATTGAAGGCAAATTATAAAGCTTAAGAAAGTGTCTCCAAATGAGACTCATCATAGGGACTTATATGCAAAAATGCAGTGCCTACACCCACCGATCTGATTCTCCGAGACAAAATCATCGAGTTGGCTTACTTAAGGATTAAGCTGCGAAAGAGCCTTGGCACACACACACTAGGAGTCTAGTTCAGATCATTCATGCAAACGATCGGATTTGAGTGTATTAAGTACTTTGAAAGTTCTCTGGTTTCGACGCGAAACATCCGTTGAGGACGAAAATATGTTCAGCTATCAGGATTATCTCGTGAGAGGCAATACAATATATTGATATACAAACATCATATCAGCATCAGTATTTACTTTCGGGATGAGTCCCAGGGTTGAGGCCCACACATCATCAGCACGCCGGGTATGGCACTCCGGGTATGGAGATACATCTGCAACACCTCGTGTATGAGGGTTAGCACGTCAGGTATGGCACTCCAAGTATGGAGATACATCTGCAACACCTCAGGTATGGGGTTTAGCATGCCGAGTATGGCACTCCGGGTATGGAGACAGTACAGTGACACCTCGGGTGTGGGGTTTAGCATGCCGGGTATGGCACTCTGGGTATGGAGACATTACAGCGACGCCTCGGGTATGAGGTCTAGCATGCCGGGTATTGCACTCCGGGTATGGAGACATTACAGCGACGGCTCGGGTATGGGGTTTAGCACGCCGGGTATGGCACTCTGGGTATGGAGATACTACAGCGATGCCTCGGGTATGGAGTTTAGCATGTCGGGTATGGCACTCCGGGTATGGAGACATTACAGTAACGCCTCGGGTATGGGGTCTAGCATGCCGGGTATGGCACTCCAGGTATGGAGACACTACAACGACACCTCAGGTATGGGGTTTAGCACGCCAGGTATGGCACTCCGGGTATGGAGATACATCTGCAACACCTCGGGTATGGGGTTTATCACGCCGGGTATGGCACTCTGGATATGGAGATACATCAGTGACGCCTCGGGTATTGGGTATAGCATGCCGGGTATGGAGACACTACTGCGACACTCTGGGTATGGAGACGCAACAGCGACACCTCGGGTATGGGGTTTAGCATGCCGGGTATGGCACAATCAGATCAACTCAGTTCAAAGCAACATGCAAGTCAAGCGGCAGCTGGCGAGCCAGGTAAGTAAAAATGCATTGCATAACTTTGATAGGATTATCATTGTCACACACTGCACAAGTCTCATCAAAGTGGGGGCGACTGTAGGCACTGTATTTTTGTATATAAGTCCCGATTATGAGCCTCATTTAGAGGCACTACCTTTTAAGTTGCAGAAGTCGCGGGAAACGACGTCGGAAGGAAGAAGTCAGAAATTGACACCTTGATTCAATTCGTTTGCTTAACTTCGGGCTTGCTTGTTAGATTTCTATTTTAAACTCATCCTTGGCCCAAACCCCCGCAAGACACACACCAAGCCCTCACATCACCAAGCCACACACCAAGCCCACCAAAAAGACCAACCACACGCCCAAACATCCTCTAGCACACACCCAAGCCCAATAAAACACATCCAAAATAACAAATAACACATTAAACACATGCTAAAATCAAGATAAATCATATTCCTAATTAAAAGAAATCAAATCAAATCAAGATAAATCATATTCCTAATTAAAAGAAATCGAATCAAATTTAAACAAATCACCTCTCTAAATTAAGTAGATGTTTTCCTTGTGATATGCTAATTATGAGATATCACCATTGATTGCATGATCTATTTCCTTCCCATGCAAGGAAAACCCTAGCCTTTGCCTATAAAAAGAAGCATAAACCAACCCATTCACCTTCCGGACACTCACGCCCAAAGCAACAAGAGACAAAGAAATAATACTCTTCTCCTCCTCCCTAACAACCGAAATCGTAACCCCTAAACACCCTCACCACCGAGAATAACAAAGCACAAAGCATCATCACCGAAACACACCCCTGAAACAACCCTTCCATTCACCAAAAGACACAGCCCAAAACAGTCCTTACAACCACCGAAAACACACCCCTGAAACAGCCTTTCCATTCACCGAAAGTCACAGCCCAAAACAGTCTTTACATCACCAAAAATCACCCATGAAACTGCACTGTAACATCACCAAAAATCACCCATGAAACTGCACTGCAGTCACCAAAAATATACACCCAAACAGCAGCCCAAACACCCTTAAATAGTAGCTTAAATTACCAAAAACAGTGACCTAAAACTGCACCTTAAGACACCCCAAATACCGCAAAATTGGAGTCAAAAAAATTCCCAAATTACCGAAAAATACAACCAGAAAACAGCAGCAAGAACAGAGGAAACATCGACCCAAAATAGCGAAGCGACGAAAGAAAATGGAAAATCAGTGAACCGAAAGAGTTGCGGAGTGTTAGCCCTTCCGACGGCCGTGTAACGCACTTCCAAGAGGCGACATAAAAGGTTAGACCTGAGGGCACCCTTTTTTTATTATTTCCGCTTATTTCTTTTATTTTGCCAATATTTCTTCGCATGGGTATTGTTGATTAATGTATGATATGGCTATTGGATGAATGGAATATGTGTCGTCTCTCGTGGTATATCGGATGGAAACCCAGACGTAAATTCCGTAGTCGAATCCGAATGGACGGTAGTATGGTCTGTACTTGGGAAACAACTCCACGTACTACTTGAGCAAACGGCATGTGTTTCGCTTTATTTAATCTTGTTCATCTATTATTTGAATTTTTTTTATTCTGCCATTTACTTTCCGTATGTTACTTATTTATGCATTGTAATGTAATACGCATGGGCAAATCAAGTTGGATTAAAGGTCCTCCGTTTTGAGGGATGAAAATCCTAAGGGCTATCTTTGCCACGATGTTTTGCCGCGCCGGACGAAGTACGGTTGATTGAATGTGAGATATGTTTAATCGGACATATGAAGTCTCATATCATTGTCTTATTTATTTGTATGCATTGTAATGTAATGCGCATGGGCTTATTATGTTGGTCTAAAGGTTCTCTACTTGAGGGAAGAAAGGCCTAAAAGGCTACCTTTACCATGACATTTCGCCACACCTTTTATTATTCCGTTATTTGCTTTCCGTATGCCATCTCCTTGTTAAATCATGCATCATAGTGTAATGCGCATGGGCAAATCAAGTTGGATTAAAGGTCATCCACCTTGAGGGATGAAAAGCCTAAGGGCTACCTTTGCCACGACGTTTTGCGCGTCGGATGAAGTACACTCGATTGAATGAGAAATATGTTCAATCGGGCATACGAGGTCCTACATCGTGTATTTATTTATCCATGTATGTGTTTGTGTCATTTCAGATACCATTTTGGAATTCTCGTTCGAACGCGTTTCCAAGCGCTACACGAACGTATGCATTCTGCCTCATTCTGTTCGAACGCGTTTACGAACGCTACACGAATGTATGCATTCTGCCTCATTCCATTCGAACGCGTTTACGAACGCTACACGAACGTATGCATTCTGCCTCATTCCATTCGAACGCGTTTACGAATGCTACTTAAACGCGTATCTATTTTGTTTTTATCATGCATCAGGTCTTACCCCGTTCGAATACGTTTCCAAATGCTATACGAACACGGACATTCTGTTTCATTTACGTTCGAACGCGTTTAAGAACGCTTATCAAACGCGCACGTATTCTGCTTTACCATGCATCAGGTCTTATCCCGTCCGAACGCGTTTCTGAACGCTATACGAACGTAAACCTTCTGTTTACCGTTCGAACGCGTTTTTGAATGCTACACAAACACACATACAGTGCACAGACTTCTTTTCGTCACATTTCATGCATGTTTGCTTCTTTGATCATTTCTTTTGCACTATATGATTAATCATAGCATTTCATTATTTAAGCTTAGGAAATTATCATCTATTTACATTTCCATATTTATCTATTTAATGTGTTTATGAATTGTGTGCTTGCCGTTATGTCAATTTACTTCTATGCATGCGAACTTAGGTGTAGGTTGTATGCAAACTTAGGAGTAGGATACTCTTGGGAATATATGTTGCATAGACTTGGTTAGATTATTGCACAAATTTTTTCATTACAAGTGGCATAAGTAATGGACCATTCTGAACCCAGCGGTTTGAGGTCTTCCCTTGCGAGGGGTGAGTGTGGCCTTAAATCATTTTCCCGGTTCACACGGGGTGGCGACTCCATTTTTAGTTCTCCGGTTTAGTCCCCCACGGCCTACTCCGTACTCCCAACCAGGCCGCGAGCCTGGAACAGCGTCGCCCATTTCTGTGTCCTACAATGGCACTGCACTCTTCCATCATTGCTACTGTCTCATAATCTCCCAATCTCCATTTTCGTGAAAGAATGTCTTTCATGAATTTGACGTAGCTGGGCATTTCTTCTACGGCTTCTGCGAATGGAATGTTGATATGCAGCTTTTTGAACACCTCCAGGAATCGAGCAAATTGCTTGTCCAGCTTGTTTTTCTGAAGTCGCTGTGGAAAAGGTGGAGGTGGAGTGATTTGATCTTTTTTATTTGTTTCTTTTTCCTCCATCTGTGGAACTGCATCTTTTGGAACTTCTTTAATGGATGCCTTGATTCCAACATCTTTGTTGATCTCAGTACCACTTTTTAAAGTAATGGCTTGACATTGCTCCATCCCTCGGTTCCTTGGATTTGGTTCTGTGTTGCTGGGAAGATTTCCTGGCGGTCTGTAACTCTAAGCATTAGCTAGTTGTCCAATTTGATTCTCCAGTGCTTTGATGGAAGCAGATTGTCTCTGAAATATAGCATCGTACTTTTTTAACTGAGCCAGCACTTCTGCTATTCCTGGTTCATTCGCCTGCTCATGTCCCTTGTTCTGTTGCTGTTGGAATCCAAGTGGTGGATAATTATTTTGCCCGGAATTATTGCTCCATGAGAAATTTGGATGATTCCTCCACCATGGGTTGTAGGTGTAGGAATATGGATTGTTCCTTTGTCTGTTGAAATTATTGACAAAATTCACCGTTTCTTAAAGTTGGTTTGGTTATGGTACTCCTCCATATGGTGAACTTGTGGATCCAGTGGTAAGAGTCTCCATGAATTTGCATATCTGATCCAGCTTGGCGTTGACTGCTGTATTGGCTCCAACTTCATAAATTCATGCAATTATTTGGATCATGCTTCTTTCTGTTGGCCACAAGGAATTTTTGTTGGCCATTTCTTCGATTAGGTCTCAGGCTTGATCTTATCATTTTGCCATCAAAGCTCCTCCAGCAGCAGCGTCAATTGTGGTTCTCATTAGTCCAGAAAGTCCATTATAGAAAGTTTGGACTTGAAGCCATTTTGGAATCTCATGGTGAGGATATTTCCAGAGAAAATCATTGTACATTTCCCAAGCTTCGTAGAGAGTTTCCGAGTCTTGTTGCAGAAAGGATGTGATGTCATTCCTCAGCTTTCCAATTCTGGCTGGTGGAAAGTACTTTGCAAGAAATTTGGTGGCTAGAGTGTTCGAAGTTGTGATGGAACCTGCTGGTAGTGACTGTAGCCAAGCTTTTGCTCTGTCTTTCAAGGAATATGGGAAAACACGCAGTCTCATTACTTCTTCAGCTTCTCGGTTAAAATTGAAAGTGTCGCAAACTTCCAGGAAGTTGCTGATGTGGGTATTATGATCTTCAGTTGATTTCCCCCCAAACTGCACTGACTTTTGAATCATCTGAATGCATGTTTTGATGTCACACGCATTTGCTGGTAATGGAGGAAATACAATACATGAAATGAAGCCCTCGACCACCGGAATGGTTCTGTCTCGAATGAGTATTGGTGGTGCAAATTCCAAAGGTTCAGGTTCCATGTTGACTAAAGCTTTTTGGCCTTCTCGCCTTTCCCTTCTCAACTGTCTGATGGTTCTTTCAATTTCTAGGTCAAGCGGTCGGAGTTCAAAGCTTATGGTTCATCTCTTGTAGTTTCTGAGAACTTGAAACACAAGAAAACAAAAACAATAAGTAAAAAGAAATTAGATACAAGTAACGTATCTAACCCCAAAACTAATAGTGAAAGATAAATAAGTCCTCGGCAACGGCGCCAAAAACTTGACCGGTGTTTTCACACGCGTATAACGCAAGCGCACATATCATTCAAGTAATATAAAAAGTATCGATCTCACGAGGACTTAATACATAATCTATTAATTATATGAGGTCAAATGATTACTAGTATCTAACATGTTGATTGATTGATTCGAAATGGTGATGATTTTAAACTTAAAAAAAATATGTAAATAAAATTACTCAGAATTAAATTAAATGAAATTCAATATTAAAAAACTATCCAGGGTTGTGAATCTTTCCAATATCTTTTAAAAGATGAAGTGTTTATTTCATGTTTGTGTAATAAATCGGTTTACTAACCTGGAACACGAAATTATGCAAAAGCCTCTGTCGATGGTCAGATGCAAATACCCAGTATAACCTAATTGAACCATATGTCTATGTCAACCAAATTACCTGGATTCATTAAGATTAAGTTCCAATTATGGTTACCCCCGCCCGACATGTATATGTCTATCCTGTAAGGAAATCTATTAAAGGGTTATATATCCTCAAGGAAGACCGTGAGATATTAAGTCTAAGGCTGAAACCTAAAATTCATTTGTCAAGTTTATTTTAGATTTACCATATCAATCTTATTAGTGGCCAGTTAACAAGAAGCATTAAGTTTAAGACTTAATAAGTAAACCTTTAAATTACCCAAACTATAAAATAACCCCTTATAAACCGGTGATATTAAAATTCATCACAAGCCCAGATAACTAACTTAGTTACGACACATAACTAGAACTTGTAAAAACTTAAAAGTAAAAGACATAAAGTAAAATGCTGAAATAAATGCGGTAAAGTAAATACTGAAAAGAAAAATTATAAAATAAAATGCTAGGGGTTAAATGATCTACTTTTACCACTACTATTTTAGATATTTCCATTAATATAATATATTAACTTGTGATAACATTACCAACCAGCCATATATGCGGTAACCTGATTAAGTCAAATTAAGTCCGATCTGCCATAAATGCGGTATCAATATTTGTCCATAAACCAGCCATATAGGCGGTAAATTACCAACCGACCAACCAGGCGGTATCCTTGCTTAGTCAAATTAAAACCAGTTTATAATTGATTACCAACCGACCAATATAGCAGTATCATTGTTAAGTCAAATTTTAAGTAGTGAATATTTTATAATTAAGGAGATTAATCTAAATAGCAGTAATAAAAGTTTTACCTTTCACCCTAGCAGGGGGAAGTTACCTCCTCATAGCTGAATAGTAAAAACTGAAAAAGTAAAGAAAATAAATTACTATTACAGAAAGTAAATAAAAATTAATTACAAAACTGAAATTAAAATAAAACTAGATACAAACTCCTTATTTTTTCAGAGAATTACAGAGAGGAAGGTACATCTGAAACTGAAATTTCGAGTTGAATTTATAGGCGTCAATAAGGTCTCCGCGTCGCGACGCGCAAGTTGTTCTTGCGTCCCGACACAGACACGTGTCACGCTCTGATTGGTTCCGCCGAGATTCTTATCGGATGACTTGGCATTTTGGATGATTAATTCAATAATTGAGCTGACGTGGCAGTGATGTGGCAATGATGTGGCGACACGTGGCGATAGCAATTGTCGACACCGTAGGATTGTGACACGTGGCGCGCTATGATTGGCTGATGATGACATGGCGGTGACGTGGCAAAGTTGGCTCGGTCTTCTGCTGATATGGCGATGATGTGGCTGACACGTGGTGACACGTGGCGATGGCGATTGTCGTCACCATAGGATGATGACACGTGGCACGGTGCACGTTAGCAGACGGGCTATGATGTTGACACATGGCACGGCGCACGTTAGCAAAGTCAAACTTCTCAGATTCTGACATGTGTCTCCGGCGCATGTTAGCATGGAGCGGCGCACGTTAGGCGTCGCGACGCGCCAAATTACCATTTTTCCCTTTTGTGTCCTTTTTCAATGTTTTGGCTCCAAATCACCTCCAGAATGTCCTGAAACTTTATTTATCTACAAAACACATCAAAATATTCACAAAACCTAAGAAACTATACAAAATATTATGTCAAATGAGTGGGAAATAGTGATACATTTACCACTCATCAACTTTAATTGCCTTAAATTCATGTGTTTGATCATATCAAACATATTTGAACAATTCAAAAATTCATGATGAATTTCAAAGATATAGTTTTTAACACTTAAAATAGAATATCTTTGAACCATTCAAAATATTCTATCCGTATTTCATCAGAAACATGTTGAAAGTTCTCGAACCATTCAAGACGTTCAATATATATTCTTTTAGAAACACGCAACTAAGTCATGACAATTCATTAACTAAGTTACAGAGTAAAGAAAACTATCTAAGGCAATTTCTAATTCATTAAACTACATACATCCAATGTATTAGTCTAATAAATCTTGTGGTCCAATGACGATCATTGGTTAAATGAGATTTAATCACATCCTGAATACAATATTCATTAAATGGATAAGGATATATAATGTGATCTCGTATCAGACCATCCTTTACCATACTGAATAAACATCTTATGCTTATGTGATAAAATCTCATAAAGTATTGTTCTAAGTTATTTAGTTAACCGAACATTTTCTGAATGTTTCTTTTTTCATTAATGACACTACTAGTCATATTAAAATATGTAACAACTGTTTATATAGAACAAGTAACTATCCAATAGTCACAAGTTCTGATATCAAATATCAAAACAGTTATTAAATATTATTTTAAATAATTAGATGGAAGATCTAGTATCTAATACCTATAGTTGTCGTATTGTGATAATCAATATTCTCTATACACAACTATACACATCTCCTTTCTTTTAAGTCACGGAGGTCACGGAAAACAGACATCGGAAGGGGGAATTCAGAATAAACAAGGTTCACTGTTTTCGTTCGTGCTGCGTTCGTGTATACGTTCGAACGCCAAACAGATTTCGGGCGTTCGTACCGCGTTCGAGGAAGCGTTCGAACGGTGTCGGTAATTCTGGTTTTGCTGCTAGCCTCACATCAAGCCCAATTCGCCCAAGCCTTGGCCCACACGCCCAAGCCCACTTAAAACATATATTTAACACATGGTGAAATCAAAACAATCTAAAAATCACATACCAAATTAAAATAAACATTAAAATCAATCAAATATTTTAATTCCTTAATTAAGATATTCACCCACCAATTACACAAGATTCCTTCCTAACTAAACAAAATCACATACTAAATTAAAAAGATGTCATGCCAAATTAAAATCAATTATAACCAATTAAAATATTGACTTCCTAATCTAAACCAAATTTGTCCCCCCTGAATCCCTTGCTTTCCTTGTCTAACACCAAATCATATCTCTCTTTAATACCAAATATCTCTTCCTTGTGAGACAAGGTGAAGCCCTAGCCATTCTCTATATAAACAACACTTTTCCAAGCCATGCACTCCCCTAGCTCATTCATACAAGAAAAGCCTTCCCTAGCTCATACACACAACTCACACGAAAATCACAACACACAAGAAACACCCAAGCTTATTGACACAACTCTCCCTCACTCTCAATAACCGAAGATCACAAACCAAAGAACCCTCATTGCCTTGACCAAAACACATCCCGAACAGCCCATTTACCTCATCAAAACATCCCCCGAACCACACCAGAACACCACCGAAAATCACAGAAAAAACAGTAGCCAAAACATCCCAAGAACAGTAACTAAAATACAGCAGCAGAACAGTAGCAAAACGGCAGTGAATCGGAGTCAGAAGCAGCAGCAAAAGACAGAGAACGACGACTCAAAATAGTAAGACAACGAATGAGAGCAGTGAACCAGTGAACCGGAAGAGTTGCGGAGCATCCACCCTTTCGACGATCGTGTACCGTTCATCCGAGAGGTGATTTAAAAGGTTAGACCTGAGGGCACTTTTCTCATTAGTTTATATTCGTCTTTTGATTGTTTATTGAATTCTATTCGCATGAGAGTCGTTTGTGGATGCATGTTGTGGCTTGAATGAAATGGAAAATGTGTCGCCTCTTGTGGTATATATGATGGAAACCCGGACATAAATTTCATAGCCGATTCTGAATGGACGGTAGTATAATCTGTACTCAGGATACAACTCCACGTGCCACTTGAGTAAACGACACATTCTTTTATTTTATGTTGCTTTGATTTATTTATTTTTCGTTATTTGAATTATGCATGTTACTTTTGTATGTATGATACAATCGAGCGCATGAGATTAGTAAGTCGGATTAAAGGTCCCCTATTTGGAGGGGTTAAAATCTTTTACCGCAATACTTTGCCGCGCCGGTTGATGTGTGTTCGGTTGGATATAAGATATGTTCAATCGGATATACTAAGTTTGATATGATTGTCTTTATTCTTGTATGCATGATGTGATCGAGCGCATGGGCTTAGTAAGTGCGATGAAAGGTCCTCTAATTGAAGAGGTTAAAATCCTTTACCATGATGCTTTGCCGCGCCGGTTAACGTATATTCGGTTGAATGTAAGATGTGTTCAATCAGGTATATGAAGTCTAAGGTTATTGTCTTTATTTTTTATATGCATTGAGATAAGCGCATGGGCTTAGTAAGTGCGATGAAAGGTCCTCTAATTGAAGAGGTTAACATCCTTCGCCACGATGCTTCGCCGTGCTTCGTATTTCGTTATTTGCTTTTTTATGTATGTATTGCGTCACATTTTGTGCATCAAGTCTGTTCCTGTTCGAACGTGTTTTTGAACGCTATACGAACGCGAACCTTCTGTTTCCCGTTCGAACGCGTTTTACAAATGCTACTCGAACGCGCATGCATTTTGTTTCATCAGGTCTGGATCCGTTCGAACGCGTTATCGAACGCTATACGAACATGAACCTTTTGTTTCCCGTTCGAACGCGTTTTACAAACGCTACTCGAATGCTCATGCATTTTGTATCATCAGGTCTGGTACCGTTCAAACGCGTTATCAAACGCTACTCGAACGCGAACCTTCTGTTTACCATTCGAACGTGTTTACGAACGCTACACGAACGTGCACACACTGAACTGAGTCTGTCTCATCATATTTCATGCAAAATTGCCTTTTGGGTGATCCCCCTTGCATTATGTAGCCAATCATATTATTTGTATTTCTGCATTTATCCATTTGATGTGTTCTTGGGATGATATTCAAGCATGATTAGGCTGTTAGCATGTTATTTGGTTAATATATTCATGAGATAGTACTCAAGCATGATTAGATTGTTCTTAGTTTTCCCTACATATGATTGAGAAATGTTTGTGAGATTGACATGTGATGTTGCATGTTGTGATGATTAATTTCATGCATGTGGATTTAGAAGCATGATACTCTTGGAAATAAATGTTACTTAAACTTGATTAAATTATTACATAAATCCTTTCATTACAAGTGACATAAGTAAGAGACCATTCTGAACCCAACGGTTTGAGGTCTTCCCTTGCGAGGGGTGAGTGCGGCCTTAAATCTCATTTTCCTGGTTCACACCAGGTGGCAACTCCATTATTCTCCGGTTTAGTCCCCGTGGCTACTCCGTACTCCCGACCGGGCCGTGAGCCCGGGACAGCATGCGTCGCCCCAGATCCTGTGTCCCCACAGTGGGTCTAACCAACCTAGATGTCTTGATCATACTCTGTGATTACTTCTTCGTACTCAACATGTTATGGTTTTTTTTTCATCTCTTTCTTTTCTTTCTTTTCTTTTGAGCTTTTATTTTTTATTTTTTTTTTGACACACCTACCCTTTAAGGTAGCATTTCTCCTCATGGTGGTCCTAATAATCGCCCATGGGTAGCTTCACGCTTATCGGTTATAGGTGGTCCATTTTTTTTCTTCTTTTTTCTTTTCAGAGACTTTTTCTATGTTTCCAACCATATCATATATTGTAGCATAAGTAAACCAGGATGGGCATCTAGGCAAACGGTCATTCACTGATCCGCCATCTCTTTAACTAGTCATCTTGCCGACCACTCAGGCTTCTACTGCTAAAATCCCGTAATCAAGTGCTCGTGAGTCTAGCCGAGATCCATCCACTCAGAATACTTGATGAGAACATATCTCGCACTTATCGTTTCTAAGGTTTCCTTGCAGCAAACAATGTCATCACCAGACATATGCCTAACCATCAAAGACTTTTTTTTTTTTTACTCACTCACTCCACGGAATTCTTCTTTTCAACTGTTGATAATGTGGGATTCTTTCTCGAAACTGATACTGGTATGGGCCTCAACCATGAGACTCATCCTCGAAACTGTTGGGGTTGGTGCTCAGAGCGCCAATTCCCGGTTGTATTTCTTTTGAATACTTCTGTAAAACATTATTATTATGAATATTATATATGCAGTTTCTATAATATAATGTATCTTTTTATATGGTAAAGACGTAATGACCTTAGAATGATTAGTCATGGTACTGTTACAAAAGCGTCGCAACTGACATTGAGTAGTATCATGACGTTGTCATTCTCAGACAGTTCCTGGTCAAGGTTTACACTACTTGGTCAGTATAGTAAACCCGTTGAGACCGGTACATGTCGTATACTGGAATATATGATTCCAATGGTTTCTCAATGAACCATT
This sequence comes from Zanthoxylum bungeanum, assembly GCA_019454045.1. Taxonomy (NCBI): domain Eukaryota; kingdom Viridiplantae; phylum Streptophyta; class Magnoliopsida; order Sapindales; family Rutaceae; genus Zanthoxylum; species Zanthoxylum bungeanum. The sequence continues at coordinate 163,949 of SKCR01024044.1, forward strand.
AGTCTTGGATACTAGTATAGACGTGTGGGTGTTTATAGCGGATAAACACTGAACGACTCACCGAAGATTCTTAATGGATGATACACCAACGTCAATAAGAATCTTCTCGGGTTGAGTAGCACTTGTGATTCTTAGACTTGAGATGCCATTGTGGGCACATGAGACATCTTCTACACTTAGATGGCAGTCACGTCACCGATCTATTTAGATCAGACCTCCGCCTGTTCGTTGGGTGTAGATAGATCCTCGGGGTGTCCTATGTGTATCAAGATAGGATCCGCCAGTTCTGTGTACCAGAGCATAGGTAGTCCAGATGATTAGCAATCAGATAAAACCATGGGCCCGTGGTAAAGTTTAGAAGCTAGTTCTAAACATTCTTTTAGAGATTGCTAATAGAATAGTCGACTGGAAAATTCCCATAGAGATTTGACGTTTACATCTATATCTCTGGGATATATCCGGATACCTGTGACAGAGGAATTATACATTTGCCTTGACCTCGACCTGTATGATTCAGCGAGCTTATCCGTGATCGTCATAATTTACGGGTGGATAAATTATGGACACGAAATTGGATTTCGTGATGGATATACCTGAATCTAGAGAGTCTCAATAATGAAACATACTAGTAGAGCACTAGAGCAATATTTATAAATAATATTAATTATTTTTAAAGTCGTTTAAAGGTTAAACGCAAGATACATGCTAAAGGGACCCGATAGTCATTTGCTTAATTATTGTGTATTTACATTTAATACTTGATTAATTTAAATACACATTAATTAATAGTCAAATTGAGATATTTGACTAATATCCTAAATGAATATATGTATTTGATATTTAATGTAAATATTATACATATATTTAATATATTTGTATTTAATTAATTAATTAATTAATTATTTAATTGTTAAATGATTAAATTAATTAAAATATAAATATCTTAACATTTGGATATTTGGATTAAATGATTTAGTTTCCTTTGTTGACTTAATTAAAATATCTATAAAGTGTTATTAGATATTTAAATCAAGTTGATCAAATGAAAATCAAATGAAATTGAAATTACATTTCCTAATATATATGCTTGTGAATTTCGGCCAAGGCCTTTGTGTAACAAGTATATATTGTTTTCTTTTTCATTTGGTATCTAACCTAATACACTTTCTAACCTAAACTCCATTAAAGAAAACAAAAGAAGCTAGAGAGGAAGAAAGGAAAAACAAAGGAAAATGCTTGGATTTAGTAAGTTTTCTTAACTTGCTATTAGAGAGGAAATTGTTCCTTATGTTCTAGGCTACTTCTTGTGATGTTATCATGTTGTTCTTTTCTTTATTCTTTGTGTTTTTGATGAATGGAAGTTTGGTGAAAGTGTTGAGCATGTATAATGATGGAAGCTTGTGACTAGTGTAGTTATAAGTATTCTTTTAAGGTTTTGGAAACTTTGTTGCTAATCTAGAGTTGTTGACCCACTCTTAGATGACCTAGATTTGATCTAGAGTTGTTTCATTGTGTTGAGACTTTGGTTGGATGGAAGAATGATGATTGAAGCTTTTCATTTATGTTGTGTATAAGGATGTGTATATGATGCATATAAATTTTCATGTTGATTGGATTTCATTTGGATGTGTCTTGAAGCATGGAATTGAAAAATGCACAATCCCCCCCTTTGGAGGCTCTCGGCCAAATGAACAAAATTGGGGATTTTTGTTGCTTTTGGTGTTTTGATGTTTTGAACATGCTAAGTTCATCTTAGAAATTATTTAGAATCATTCAAAATTGATTTGATCAATTTCGGACCAAAATGAACAAAATACCAAGTGTAAGGGCAATTCAGTAAATTCACTTAAATATGATTTATTGAATTTTTATTTCATAATTTGATTATTGGATAATTAAATAAATATGTTTATTTAATTAATCCAAGAAAAAGTTTTGAAATCGGAAAATTTGATTTTCCATCGTTTCCGTTGCGTTACCGGATTTAACCTCTAAAACCCCTACAAAATGGTATCAGAGCGAGTCTGATTCGAGGCCCCATAAAATGATTAGCCTTTATTAAATCAATGTTTAATCATTCTTTCTTGACTTTATACATGCTTATTAGAATCTAATTTGATTAGATTTAGGGTGTATGACACTTAGCGGAAAATCCCTGATTAATAAGGTTTTAATGTAATTATGTATTTGATGCATGTTATGTGGTCCGTCTCATCAATACGATTTATGAATACTTCTCTGTGACTACATCCGATATTGTGCCTCTTCTGTGAGGGTGTAGCCGAAAGAGATTTATTTATACCGGATGTATATCAGATACTAGATAAATTCAAGCGAAAGCGGAATTCTGAACGTGCCCTAGCTGTCAGGATTACGTAAGTAACTTGAGTTTATCATTGACGAGTTCAACCTTGGTATGTCTCCTTGTGGGCCTGCCTTCACAGCGACAACGAGAAACGACCATGACCGGAAACCCAAGAGTCATTAGTGAATGATTGACAAATTATTTGTCTACCTGATGAATATACGTAGGCGAGACCGTGCCTCTGCTGTGAGCTGAAATATATTCACGGGATCCACTTTTCAATATTTGTATTTAATTTAATTATTAAATCTTTGTATTCTGTTAGGGGATTACAGTATTGCATGATTTAGTGGGATAGGCATTTTTAGATTAAAAATCCATGATCTAGTTTATGTTTTTGATATTATATAAACTGCTTAATTTCTGCTAACCGTTTTTCGTGATCTATATGATAGATTTGCGATGGCGGCACCATCCAAAAATCAGTTTGCGCGTATGCTTGATGCGAACAAACTCAAAGGCGCTGAAAACTTCGCTGACTGGGACTTGGATTTGAGGATTGTCCTCGATTCTGAGAAACTGGGATATGTTCTTGAGGGTCCGTTGCCTCTTGCTATTGGTGCGGATGCTACGGAGGAGGAAGACCAAGTTTTTGAAACTTTGAAGAATGATGATTTAAGAGTTAAATCATACATCCTTAGTTCACTATCTCCGGGACTCAAGAAACAGTATTATGGCATGTCAGATGCCTATACAATGATGACTCGATTGAGACAGTCATTTGAGAACCAAGAACAAGTGATTGTTCACAAAGTCGCAATGGAACTGTTCCATGCGCGGTTGGATGAGGGGCAAGCTGTTAGCCTGCATGTTCTTCAAATGATCGATTTGATCGATCAATTGAGGCTACATAATCTCATTCTAAATGACATTCTCGGTAGGAGTGTCATTCTTGGTTTTCTCACAGCTTCATATCGCCAGTTCGTGATGTATTTCAACATGAATGAGACTATCTGTACATACCATGCGTTACATAGGATGTTGCTCACGGCGGAGGAGGACCTTAAGAAGGGAGTACTGACTCGCCCTCCTAGACCCACTTCTCTTTCCACTTCTTCCCAGGCCTGTCCAAAGGGAAAGAAGAAGAAAGGGAAGAAGAAGAAGGGTTTTGGTCCTCAACCGCAGGCAAAGATAGCTAAGCCCAAAAGGGCTTCTGAAGACAAGTGCCATCACTGCAGCAAAGTCGGGCACTGGAAAAGGAACTATCCTGACTACATCGCCCAGCTGAGGAGGGAGAGAGCATCTACGTCAGGTACATTTATTTTTCCAGTTATTGATATATCTTTGGCTTGTGAAGCCGTTACATCCAACTAGATTTTAGATTCTGCTTGTCCCATTCACATTTGCAATTCGTTGCAGGTGCTGAAGGAAAGTAGGAGGCTGAAGCCCGGAGAGATGCAGTTGCGATTCGGGAGTGGAGACTCTTTTGATGCAGTTGCAGTGGGAGTATGCGAGATCTCATTGCCGAATGTGACACTTTTGTTAAATGAATGCCATTTTGTACCAGGATGTGTAGCTAATATTATATCACTTTTTATATTGGATACAGAAGGCATTTGTATTAATATTAAGAACAATTCTTTATATTTATATGATAGAAATAATATTCAGATCCTTAGTTGTCCAAACCAGCATGGTCATTATACATTGCAAACTTCAAAAGATATTTTAAATACTGGAGTTAATAAACGTAGTTTACCTGTAATTAATGATACTGAACTTTGGCATATGCGGCTTGGTCACATTGGCGTTAAATGCCTTACCCAATCGGTTAGGAATGGTTTGATACCAGATCATACCATTGAATCCTATCCAACTTGTGAATCCTGTATTCAGGGTAAGATGACCAAAGCCCCATTTTCTAGTGTTGGACACCATACCACCAACTTACTGGAACTCGTACATTCTGATGTGTGTGGTCCACTAAGTCAATTGATTGGATTTCATGTTGATTGGATTTCATTTGGATGTGTCTTGAAGCATGAAATTGAAAAATGCACAATCCCCCCATTTGGAGGCTCTCGGCCAAATGAACAAAATTGGGGATTTTTGTTGCTTTTGGTGTTTTGATGTTTTGAACATGCTAAGTTCATCTTATAAATGATTTAGAATCATTCAAAATTGATTTGATCAATTTCAGACCAAAATGAACAAAATACCAAGTGTAAGGGCAATTCGGTAAGTTCACTTAAATATGATTTATTAAATTTTTATTTCATAATTTGATTATTGGAGAATTAAATAAATAAGTTTATTTAATTAATCCGAGAAAAAGTTTTGAAATCGGAAAATTTTATTTTCCACCATTTCCGCTGCGTTACCGGATTTAACCCCTAAAACCCCTACAGAAATTGATACCGATATGGGCCTCAACCTTGGGATTCCTACCCAAAACTGATACTGTGATGTTACTGCTTCTGGTTGGCTTGCCTTTGCCACTTTCTCTTTTTCTTCTTCGAAACCTGTGAATACAAAACAAAACAAACACAAAAAGAACTGCAAAATAGGTTACGTGTATGCATGCATGCATGAATGAGTTTCCTATCCCGTTGGGTTAGGTCTTCCGCCAATTCCCTTGGGGACTGCTCAGTCTTCTCTTCCTCAGGCAAAGTACTGCTTCAATCTATCCACATTGATCGGCTCGGTGAACTCGTTCCCTTCCAAATATGACAGTCTCACTGCCCCATTTCCCATTACTTTCTGGATGATGTAGGGTCCTTCCCAGTTTGGTCTGAACTTTCCTCTCGGGTCTGTTGTCAACGGCTTCGACTACTTAAGCAACAAATCACGTTTTCTGATTTTGGTAGGACTCACCTTCTTATTGAATGCTCGAGCCAACCTCTTCTGGTATATCTGCATGTGATGTAAGGACTTCATTCTCTTCTTATCGAGCAATGCCAACTGTTCGAATCTCTGTGAGGCCCATTCTTGTTCAGGTAACTCTGTTTCTGCTAATACCCGCATGGACTGTATCTCAACTTCCATTGGCAGTACTGCTTCCATTCCGTAGATCAAAGAGTAAGGCGTGGCTCCTGTTGCTGTTCTCACTGACGTTCTGTACCCCCACAGGGCGTATGGTAGTTTGTCGGCCCAATCTCTGTAGTTCTCTGTCATTTTGGCTAACATATTCTTTATTGTCTTATTGGTTGCCTCGACTGCCCCATTTTCCTGCAGTCTGTAAGGTGATGACTTGTGATGTCCTATCCCATATTTCTGTAGCATTGCCTTTGTTTCTCCTTGAAACTGAACTCCGTTGTCTGTAACTACGTGATGCGGCATTCCATATCGACATATGATGTTCCGAGCTATGAACTTCGCCATCTGCTTTGCTGTGACATTACGAAATGACTCGGCTTCCACCCATTTTGAAAAGTAGTCCACTGCCACTACTATGAAACGATGTCCATTCGATGCGTGCGGTCGAATCTCTCCGATCATATCAATTCCCCATGATGAGAAAGGCCATGGCTCTGATAGCCCGTGCAACTCTGTGTGCAGTAAATGGTTCAAGTTACCGTGCGCTTGACAATCATGACAATGTTTCACCAGCTTTACACAGTCTGTCTCCATGGTCAACCAATAGAAGCCTTGTCTTACAATCTTGCGAGAAAAATTCAACCCATTCATGTACGGTCCACATACTCCGGCATGTACTTCTTCCATTACTTTCTGAGCCTCTTCTTTTCTTAAACATTTCAACTGAATGCCATTTGCTTGCCTCTTGTAGAGTTCTCCTTTCAAAATCACATACTGAGAAGCCAACTTCTGAATGGCTATCATGTCTTTTCTGCTTGCTTCTTCTGGGAGTTCTTTGTGTTCCAGGTATCACTGAATATCATGGTACCAAGGTTTCCCATCATCGACCTCCACTTCCAAAACTCTTTCTATCTCATAAACGGGTCTGCTCGCTGTTGTCAACACCAACGGCCTCATCACTAACTTCTCTGGATTTTCCCAAGTCGCTGCAAGTGTAGCTAACGCGTATGCCATCTGATTCTCTTCTCGCAACAAGTGCTAGAACTTACAATCCGGGATAGCCTGCGCCAATTTTCTGAGGTGAAACAGGTAAGGCTTCAATCGTTCTTCCTTCAATTCCCATTCTCCCTACATCTGTTGGACTACCAATATCGAATCTCCGTAGACCTCCACGCTCTCAACCTTCAAGGCTATCAATGCAGTCAGTCCAAAAGCACATGCTTCATACTCGGCCATGTTGTTAGTTACTCCGAACGTCAACCTCTTAGCCATAGGCAAGGTTTCTCTTTCGGGGGTTACTATTACGATTCCAATTCCGGCTCCTTTACAATTAACTGCTCCGTCGAAATACATCTTCCACTCTTGAATCGCTATTGCTTGGATCTCTTCGTCTGGGAATTCAAACTCGTACTGATCCCCTTCAATGGGTTGCAATGCCAGGAACTCTGCTACAGCTCGCCCTTTGATTACTTTGGACGTGAGATACTCAATGTCAAACTCTGTCAGCAACACTAACCATCTGCCCAACTTCCCCACTAGCGAAAGTACTGAATGTAGATACTTCAAGGGATTCTCCTTTGCTACCACCTGGATCTTGTAAGATTGGAAGTAATGACGTAATTTCATGGATGCCCATACCACTGCCAAACAGATCTTCTCTACTTCTTGATAGCGGGCTTCGTACAGAAGCATCTTCTTACTGAGATAGTAGACCGCATGCTCTACTCCCGTCTCATCTGCATGTACCATCATTGCCCCCAGTGCTTCTGATTCTATGGCCAAATACAGTACTAAGGGTTTGCCCAAGTCTTGGAGGTTTCAATACATGAGGCTTTACCAAGTATTCTCTGATCTTGTTGAAGGCTGCTTGACATTGCTCATTTTATTTCACTGGTTGGTCTTTTCTCAGCAGTTTGAAGAGAAGCTCACATACTGACGTCAACTTGGCGATGAACCGACTGATATACTGAATTTTCCCGAGGAATGCTCTAACTTCTTTCTCAGTCTTCGGTGCGAGCATTTCGGTGATTGCTTTGATTTTCTCAGAGTCTACTTCTATCCCTCTCATTCCTACTGTATGTCCCAACAATTCTCCTGATGTTACCCCAAACACACATTTCTTGGGATTAAGCTGTAAGTTATATTTGTCAACTCTCTGAACGAACTTCTCCAGTGCTTCTACATGCCCGATTCTTGTCTCTAATTTCACCATCATGTCATCCACATATACTTCAATCTCTTTGTGCATCAAATCATAGAACAATGTAGTGGCCATCCGCTGATAAGTAGCTCCTGTATTCTTGAGCCCAACCCCACTCGGTGACAAAGGCAGTCTTGTGCTTGTCTTCTTCAGCCATGAGAACCTGATTGTATCCTGAAAACCCGTCTGCAAATGAATACATGGCAGATAAAGCCGCACTATCAACTAGTACGTCTATATGAGGTAGAGGAAAATCATCTTTCGGGCAAGCCTTGTTAAGATCTATGTAATCCACACACATTCTGACCTTCCCGTATTTCTTCGGCACTGGCATAATATTTGCCAACCACTCATGATACTTCACTAATTCCAGGAACCCCACATCTATCGATTTCTTGACTTCCTCTCTGACCTTCTCGGCCCACTCAGGTCTCATTCGTCAAAGTTTTTGTTTCACTGGCTTCATATTTGGATAAGTTGGTATTGTATGCTGGGCGATGCTTCTGTCTACCCCAGACATGTCCTCATAGGACCAAGCAAATACTTTGGCATATTTGACTAATATTTCTTCTAATTTCTCCTGCTCCTCAGAGGTAACCTCACTTGCAATTAGAATTTCCTTGGGGCTCTCAGGTGTACCAATGTTAAATGCATTTATTTTGGTGGAGCTGATATCAAATATACTCAAGTCGTGCAAATTGAAAGGAAGAGACTCAGGCAAGTAAGCGAAATGATTGTCTTTATTACTAGCAAATGCGGGAGTACACTCAAATAAATCAGGAAGATAAATATCCTCGTTATCTACAGACACTTCATCCTCCGCAACTGGGTTTTTCTCAGCCTCTTTATTCTCCTTGAGGGTTAGGCTTTCCAGCTTCATCAACTCTTCTTCCCACTTATCTTCTTCCTTCGCAACTTCTTCCGTCGGCGGTTTCTCACCCAGCACATCTTGGAAGATCTCAAACCCCGGTATCATGACCCCATTAACTTCTACTGGTTCGGGCTCTCCTTGATACCCCGTAGCCTTCACAAAGCATTCCATCAGCTTCAAACATTTCTTCTTAGCCTTCGGCTTATCCTCATCAGACTTGTACCCTAGTCCTCTCCGAGTGGTCTTCCCTTTAAAGTTTGGCAAGGTTCCTCCTACACCTGAACCTTTACCCGGCTCGAACTTCATTTTCTCCATGATCCTTGCCACCTTAGGATCCACCCATTCTTCAAAGGTTGCCGACACCTGGAACCTCGTGAAAGGTTGTATCTCTAAAGCAGCCACAACATTATCTACTTCAGCTTTAATGGTGATGATCTCTCCTCCATATGGAAACTTGATGGCCTGATGCAGAGTGGAAGGCACGCCCCCAAGCTTGTGAAACCATGGCCTTCCCAACAACAAAGCAAAAGTAGCTGGGATGTCAAGCATATTGAATTCAACCTCATCCTCAATCGGTCCCACCTTAACTATTGCAGCGAAAGTGCCCTCAACTCCTCGCTTATTGTCATCATATGCCTTGATAGTCATATTGGAGGGATCCAGAGCTGTCGCCTTCATTCCCAATCTCGATAGGATCTTCAAAGGGCACACATTGATGGATGAGCCATCATCCACCATTACACAGGACGTCTTCCTTCCTCTTACTTCAGCTCTGATGAATAGTGGCTTATTGTGATTTCTTCCCTCTGCCGGGAGTTCTTCCTCAGAAAATATTATTGCTTGCAAAGCTTCATTCTGTACTGATCCCACAAACATTGCAAGATTAACATCTTCTGGTATTATAATTTTGCTCAAGGCTTCAACCAAAGCACGTCTGTGCTCCTGTGATGAACACAACAATTCCCAGCTACTGACATGTGCGCGTGTCTTCTTTAGCTGGCGCAGCACTGCATCCCCTTCAGTATTATCCGCATTTTCTGCCACTTCTCTTCTTCTGTCAACATTTCTTTACCCTTCTCAGCCGTGTCACTGTAGAAACGCCCGCTGCGTGTCATTCCTCTCACCTCTTCTTCATCACTACTGGAGAAGTCCTCCTAGAAATTCTTTCCCTTCTCTGTTTCATTCTCACTGTTGCTATCCCAAATCCCCATGCAAAAGGCTTAATGGTCAAAGGACTTGAGGACAAGGTTCTCGGGTAGGCCAGAGTTGATCATATAGGTGGGTGGTGGAACGGAGTGGTAGTTCGGTAAGGGGTTTTTTGTGTGTTGGGCTGTTCTTTTTCAAGGTTGGGTATTTTGTGGGAGTCTATGAGGTCCTGGATTTTATGCCGGAGGCGGGCATAGCTGTTAGTGTCATGGCCATTTTGCTGGCGAAAGTGACAATAACAGTTCATGTTAAAGTGTGGTGAGGGAGGATTTGGGAGTGGTTTAGCCTCTAAGGGTTTTAGGAGTCCTTGCCTTGCCAACTTCTCAAGTACTTTAGATAGATGTCTACCCAGGTTGGAGAAACGCCGATTCTTGATAGCAGCAACCTCAGCAGAAATAGGCTTGGCACCTGATGGTCCCCTGATAGTCCTCATGTTCAGGCTATAGAACTTTCTATTTTTAGCCTCTTCTTTCTCAATATCCATGACAGTTTCCCTCAACTATCAAAAATCAGTAATCATGGAGGTCATTCTCCTCAGCTTGCCATAAATGGAGAGCTTGGTGCCCTTGATGATCATCTTGATTTGGTCATTCTCTGATGGCCGAGTCTGCTTCTTTAGAAGCTGGCTCCTCCAACGGTCTACATACTATTTGAAGCTCTATCCGGCTTCTGCTTGGTATTCTCCAAGTCGCGGAGCGACAAGTCGATCTCCAAATCTGTGACATATTGACTCAGAAAAGCCTCTGCCAATGCTCTCCAATCATCCTTGACTTTCCTCTCAAGGCCATGATACCATACCACGGGTGCCCCCTCAAGCGACATCCCGAACATTTTCTGAACCTGACGCTTTGATAGACTCACTGAACTCATAACTGAAACATATTGTCGGAGATGGACCCTTGGATCCCCATTCCCGTTCAACTTGGCCATATCAGGCATCTTGAATTGAGCTGGCAACTGTTCTTCAAAAGTTATTGCCTCATAATCTAGCAAGTCTTCATGATTACCCCTCATCTTGCGGGTAACCGATTCCACCTAATCCCGGAGCTTCTGCAACCCTGCTAGAGGCCCAATTATTCTTCATGCCGCATATTCAGCCATGTTATCATCAAAAGCGGGGATGTCATCCCCAAACCTGTTCGGAGGCTTCTAACGCCTCACATTCTCAGAGTTTCCCCAGCACGGGGCACAACCATATTAGCCATAGCAGTAGTCAAGGCTTGCAACTGTTCAGTAACCTTGGTGAGAATGATGTCCAACTGATCCATACGGGATACCTCGTTCTCTGATTCGCTCATGTTTGTTATCGGTCTTTTGAAGAGTCTTCCCTCTTTCCTAACCCAACGAGAATCTATGGTGTCTTTTAAAATTCTCAGTCATCATGTATGCGTGCAATGCATGGAATATATAAGTCGGCCTCTTGTCATTTTAAAGCTTTAATCACATTATTGCAAGGTGCAAACTTGTCCCAGTTGAAAAGGCCCAACAGGTTTACACATTTGCGATAACATGGCTAAACAACTTCAAATGATAAGGGGCCCAAACACAGGATGGCCCATCAGAATTTTAGAAACTTTTAGCCTAATTGTCATAAGATACGAACTCATCCCAGTTTAAATGGCCCAACAAGTTCGCCTTTCTGACAAGAAGTCTAACTGAGTCCAAATGATGATGGTCCTAAGCATAAGCATAAAGAAACAATTTCTACAGAGTGGCCCATCGACATTTTAGAAATTTTTAGCCCAATTGTCATAAGATACGAACTCATCCCAGTTTAAATGGCCCAACAAGTTCGCATTTCTGACAAAAAGTCCAACTGAATCCAAATGATGATGGTCCATAAACACAAGCACAAGGAAATAGTTTCTATTGGTCATACAACTATGGTCTACGTGTGGCTTTGTGGGAGTGTAGACAAAGGCTCTCGCTGGTGAAGGATTGTCCACAACTAGGTCTCCCCACTCAAGGGTTCGAGTGACCAAGTGAGCGCACCTTTTTTATACCTTACGGTACGTGCCAACGAGTTATGGTGCGTGATTGACTGTCAAATGGATTTCCTATTGAAGATTCCCCAGAGGGAGGGTGGAGTGAACTCTCTTAAATACCCAAACCTCTTAGGCTTTTATCGCCTTGGTGACATGAATAACCAATAGGTCCTCCAACTTAGTCCATCACGATAAGCTTCGGGTAAATGATTATCTAAGTGCCTTCATAGCTTTTCCTCCCAGCTATGGAAAGGTAGTGAATGAAGGAAGACACCAAACCACTACATAGCCTTAATAATGCCTTTGGATAAACCCCTTTCAACCCACGGTAGACACGGTCAACTAATAGCAAAAATCCAAACATTACAAGACATTATTTCGGGGCTGATTCTCTATCCCCAGTGGAGTCGCCAGACTGTATGACACAGAAATCGATGACGCTATTCCAGGCTCATGGCCTGGTTGGGAGTACGGAGTAGCCCGCGGGGGACTAAACCGGAGAACTAAAAATGGAGTCGCCACCCGGTGTGAACCAGGAAAATGATTTAAGGCCGCACTCACCCCTCGCAAGGGAAGACCTCAAAACGTTGGGTTCGGAATGGTCCCTTACTTATGCCACTTGTAATGAAAGAATTTGTGCAATAATCTAACCAAGTCTACGCAACATATATTCCCAAGAGTATCCTACTCCTAAGTTTGCATACAACCTACACCTAAGTTCGCATGCATTGAAGTAAATTGACATAACGACAAGCACACAATTTATAAACATATTAAATAGATAAATGCGGAAATGTAAATAGATGATAATTTCCTAAGCGTAAATAATGAAATGATATGATTAATCATATAGTGCAAAATAAATTATCAAAGAAGAAAACATGCATGAAATATGATGAAAAGAAGTCTGTGCACTGTATGTGCGTTCGTGTAGCGTTTGAAAACGCGTTCGAACAGTAAACAGAAGGTTTGCATTCGTATAGCGTTCGGAAACGAGTTCGAACGGGATAAGACCTGATGCATTGTAAAGCAGAATACGTGTGCGTTCAAGAAGTGTTCTTAAACGCATTCGAACGTAAATGAAACAGAATGTCCGGGTTCGTATAGCGTTTGGAAACGTATTCGAACAGGGTAAGACCTGATGCATGATAAAATAAAATAGATGCGCGTTCGAGTAGCGTTCGTAAACGCGTTCGAACGGAATGAGGTAGAATGCATACGTTCGTGTAGCGTTCATAAACGTGTTCAAACGGAATGAGGCAGAATGCATACGTTCATGTAGCGTTCGTAAACGCGTTAGAATGGAATGAGGCAGAATGTATACGTTCGTGTAGCGCTTGGAAATGCGTTCGAACGAGATTGCCAAAATGGCATCTGAAATGACACAAACACATACATGGATAAAAAATACACGATGTAGGACCTCGTATGCCCGATTGAACATATTTCTCATTCAATCTAGTGTAATTCGTCTGGCGCGGCAAAACGTCATGGCAAAGGTAGCCCTTAGGCTTTTCATCCCTCAAGGTGGAGGACCTTTAATCCAACTTGATTTGCCCATGCACATTACACTATGATGCATGATTTAACAAGGAGATGGCATACAGAAAGCAAATAACGGAATAATAAAAGGCGCGGCGAAATATCATGGTAATGGTAGCCTTTTAGGCTTTTCTTCCCTCAAGTAGAGAACCTTTAGACCAACATAATAAGCTCATGTGCATTACATTACTATGCATATAAATAAATAAGACAATGATATGGGACTCCGTATGTCCGATTAAACATATCTCACATTCAATCAACCATACTTCGTCCGACGCGACAAAACGTCGTGGCAAATGTAGCCCTTAGGCTTTTCATCCCTCAAAACGGATGACCTTTAATCCAACTTGATTTGCCCATTCGCAGTACATTACAATGCATAAATAAGAAACATGCGGAAAGTAAATGGCAGAATAAAAAAAAATGCGAATAGTAGATGAACAAGATTAAATAAAGAGAAACACATGATGTTTGCTCAAGTAGTACGTGGAGTTGTTTCCCAAGTACTGACCTGTTGGACAATTATGACCCATAGCGTCACTATTTATACAGATCATGGTGTTGTTTTACAAATTAACTATGTGACAAATGAGATTATACTCTTATCATTTGTGATTAGATCACCTAGATGTATAAATAATATGAGGTCCCTATGATTTGTTCCTGGATGAAGAATGATATGAGACAGTATCAGTCCACGAAGGATAAATCATTAAATATCCCTAGTCAGAGTATTATCGAGATTGAACATCGATAAATACGTAAAAGACTAGTATTGCACTTGTGCGCGTTGTGAGGGCACAACGGCATAGTTCTCATATATTTGGGTATAGGATACTCATGCAAGTGTAATAGGAGGTTGTGTTTTACCGATGGTACGGGAAACAGCTTCGCTCTGCATAGACCCCCTCGGAATTCCATTGGTAGTATGACTATGTGTCTATGGAAGTCCGAAATTAGGGTAGGTGTATTTGGTCTTAACCTGAGACTTGCACCACTAATACTTGCGACAATCAATATACTTTGGTTGCGGTCGTCCAAGACTTTAACATGTTCTGTGTACGCCAATGCTGGGTATATTGAGAATCGTAGTGTGTTGGGTGTGATGCCAAGACGGAAGTGTCACTCCAGTCATATGGAGATGATGGTCACGTAGGATACTGTACTAGTACTCTTAAGTACTGCAGTCATCGGGATAAAATGACAAGGTCAGGTTTATCCGATTATAGAGACTGGTTACCAGACATCCGACATATGCTTAGTACGTGGCAAACACAAATCCAGCCCCAGGCCAAGCACGTGATCATCCGATACTGGACAGAAATACGCGATACTACGTATACTACGCCTGATATAGATCTTTTATTCCTCTAAGGATATTTCTGGAGAATTGGGTAGGCATGGCGCTTCGCTAGAAGCCAACCTTGTATTGTAAATCAGTATAAACGTAATACGAGGTACTTACGTGTTCCGATAGTCCGACGACCGAATTTACTGCCAACATATCCGGGGATCTCATGGGTCGCTTCCCGAAGATTCATCGATGACGTATGACTCGCACTCTAAATTAATCTGGGATTATTAGATGAGAGAGAAAATTAATCTGGGATTAATTACGGAGATATTTTATCTGGGATAAAATATCATTTAAAGAGAGATAACGATTAATTGAAATTAATCGATTAATTAATATATTCGATATATTAAATGAAATTGGATTTCGACGCGGAATTAAAATTAGATTTTAATTCGGCGAACGAATTAATTTAGAATTAATTCGTTAGCGTTGTGATAATGATTTTGCTAGGCGTAATCATTTAATTACGTCGCAACGGAAAATTCGTTAATTTGGAATTAGTGAACCCGAGCCCGAGATTATTTGCGAGCGCATTCATATTTCGAATTCGAGTGCGGCACGCAAGTCAAATCAAGCGTCAAATCGCTAGTCGCATCTAGTGTCACATCATTCGTCAATCAAGTGATGGATGTCTTTCACTTGAGTGATTGACGCCAGTCATTATTCACTAATTGATGGGAAGTGATGTGTGTAGTTGATGGTAGAGTGTTTAACACTCAATTGTGATGTTTGAAAGACATATACAAATATTTTAATATTTGGTATTTGATTTTCAAATTTTTGGTATATGTTTTTAGAAAACAAATACACAAATCACTTTACACATTTTTCATCTCTCTCTCTCTCTTTCCTCTCTTCATCTACACGCCCAAGGGGCTGAAAATACTTACTGGTTTTTGTCTAAAAACCATGAGAAGTGAAGCTTGAGTGTGTAATTTTTATGGCAAAAAACACAAGAGCTAGCACTCCGAGAGACATGCGAAGGTGATAGGGAAGTCCACCCATGAGCCAGGAATCGTTCGACGAAGCTTGGAGCTTGACGAAGGACCAAAACCGAGCCAAAACCAGTGAGCTGTGACAGTCACTGCCGTAAGCTGCTACAAGGGCAGAAATTGATTTTGTTCGTCAAAGCGTCGCTCAACCGATCGATGTGAGTATTCCGCAACTTTGTTGATTTGTATTCGCACTTATTTCATACTTGTTTATGATCTTGGGACCTTAGCAAGCACCAACAATGGCATCAAGAGCAAGGTTAAAGCATGAAATGTTTAGGGTTAAAATTTGGATAAAATGATTTTGAGCATGATTTTGTGAAATTTGATGAATGAATATGCTTAAATGTGTTTTAATTTAAGATTGATTGGATCAATTTGATCAAATGTTGTTTGGAACAAATTTGCCCAAAATATTAGGCTTGGCCGAATACACTAGCCCTAAATGTCTTGGTGATTTTTTGATTTTGATTCATTGGATGAGTTGGAATCATTCGGGAATGTTGAATTAATGTCGATTGATGATTTAATTGGATTTAAACCTAATTGGACACAAATTGCCCTACATTACCGAGACAATAGAAGCATGAATTGGGTTTGATTTTTGTTAAATTATGTTGGACATGATTTAATATTGATAAGCATGATTAATTATGCTAATTTGATATTTTGGAAATATTGATTTGATGATTATTGTTTATACACTTTAGGATTAATTAGATTATGAAATGGACTTTTATGATTTAATTAATTGGGCCTTAAAATTGGATTTGGGCTTGTTGTGTTGTTATTGGGCTTATGGGCTTGGTTGTACTAAGTTAGGTTTAGGCCAAATGGATTGGATCAATTGGGCCCAAAACCGCATCCATAAAGCCCAAATGCGACTTAATGGACCTTTGAAGTTTAATTGGGCCTAATGGGCCAAAATTGATTATGGGCTTATGGGGTAATTCCCGGATTGGATTTTGGTTATTCGGTTTGACCCGAGTTGACCAAAAGTCCACGCCTTAAGAAATTAATTAAAAGCCCATTGGACTTCAATTGAATTGACGTTGGACGTTAATCGGGCTTTGAGACCCGTAACGATTAAATTTGGAATTTAAATCGTAAAAGGTTTATTATTAAAGTGTAATGTTTAATTTGGAATTAAATAAGCGAATTAGAATTAAATACATATTGAATTGGATTTAATTATGTAGTTTAATTTAATTCGAGAATTTGTACTTTGAGTACTTCTTCGCAAAACGAGTTTGACTCGAGCAAAATCAAATCGTTGTTTGAACATTGGATGGTCACTAATTATCAGATTAATTAATTTGATTAGATTGATTGATAACATGCTTGTGTGAATACATGGTTGCTATGCATGAATAATGTATATCGGATGGATATTAGAAGGGTGGGACAATTTTAGAAATTGTTGTAATAAATTTGATTTATAAATTGGACCTGCGTGTCCAGCCTTATCACCTCCATATTCTTTGTATTCTCTTCTCACCTATTCCCCTCAATGTAAATGAGGTTTCTTTAGAAGTGTAGTGTAGTAAGTGAGTGGTAGAAGTAATACATGTGCTAGCGGAGAGAAAGGGAGAGAGATTTGATCTAGGATCAATGTGTAAAGTATCCATCCGCATATCATTATTATTTTACATACGCGCTTTATTATGTGTTTAGAATGCATGTTTAAGGGTTGATGATAATGAGACCTTAACAAAGATAATAAATTGGTTGCCAATTTGCACTCGAAAAACCCTCGCAAAAATATTAAACGCCTTTCCTTCCATTGAGTGATTCTCACTCAAGATCCGAGACTGGCATTGGCTTGTTGGCCAAAGTCAAGGCCTTTGTCCGTCGAGGATGTGTTTGAATCACGAGAGCTTTGTTCCATATTGGTGTCTTGTCCAATTTGTGGTTTGTTGGCCAAAGTCAAGACCACTTCTTGTCCATCGACATTGATTACGAAGCTTTCCATGGTCAATGGGTCGCGCTTAACTGGGATCACTAAGTTTGTTGTGCCAAAGCCAAGGCTTAGTTGATTCAGAGGAAAAAGGTTAGGTAATAATTGGATGTATTGGCATATATAAGATATATGTTTCGGACTTGGATGTCCCCCTACCGGATCTAGGAATTGGATTGGATCCAATCGATCTTAGAGATCTACCTAGTTAATTATCATACAATTTGTTGGCCAAAGTCAAGATTGTGTGATATTTAACGGGATCCTAGCCCACTAGGAAACACGGTTTCCCGAGTACTCGACAGAGGGTTAGAGGCTCGCCGAAAAATAGTGGGAGGCAAGAATTGAATTTGCAATATTCGTTTAATTACTTGCCATACGCGCTCATTCAAATATCATTCGTCAAATAAATTAAATGTTAGTTGGACTAATATTTAAACGTTGTTTTAATAAATAGTTGGACTATATTCAAACTATTCATTTATAGTTGATTTTATAATTGGATTATAGTAATCAATTAATGATTTTAATCTATTAATTATAGTTGATTAAATAGTTGGACTATTGTAATCATTATAATAAATAGTACCGAAATCGTTGATTAATAGTTGGACTATTAGAATCAAGATAAAATTGAAAGATTGACATTTAAAACATAATCCTAGGGAAAATGTATTTAAATGGTTTAATTTTCAAAATTGGGAATAAATTTCAGGATGGTCCTGGAATATAAATAAGTTACTTTATTTGATAAAATAACATATTATGCCTAAAGCCCGGAGTTAAGCAAATAGTCGAGCATAATCTTTGGAAGATTTATGTGATGATAACTTAAGTGTTTAATCCATTAAACTTGTCGCAGTAGACTCCTTTATTTCTGAATCAGAACTAAGGATTAGATCCTTAAAGTATGATATTGAAATTGAAGGATCTTCAAAGATCTAATTATAGATTTTAGAAGTACTAAAATTGCAATAGTGAACTCTTGGAGAGTTAATGACTATTCTCAAGGAGACAAAGTCAAACTTTGCAATAAGGCAAGTAGCGCAAGGCGCACCTTACTTCGATATTCTAGAAACCCGAGGCTTGGCCAAAGGCTTCTGGAGTATTGAAAAGGGCAAAGGCAAAATCATTATAATCTTCTGGGAAGATAAAGGACATATCCCAAAATGTCTGCCTAAATTGTGGCAAACGGGATCGCGGAAGCGTGACTGCCGTTTGGACAAAGCAGACATGAAGGAATTGAAGACGGGGCAAGGCTCTGACTTCAAATATGTTTGTCAACATTATGTTCACTACTAGTATTAAAATTGGATTTTAAATACTTAGTATGATACATAAATATGTACTAATGTTCAGAATCTGCTATATGCAGGATACTGACTTCAGATTGAGATTAGTCTGCGAATTGGAAACAGGATAAAAATCGTTGTTTCAACCGTAGAAACCTAAGTTTAGGAACTACCCTTCGGGTGTGTACCTAAATTTGGAAACTGTTATAATGTAACTAGTTTGACTAGATACATTATCTCCATATCATGGTTTAACCCGTTGCGGGTATACCTTTATATTCTAGAACACTAAAGTGTTTTATTATATAAAGATGATATTGAGATGAACACATTAAATGTGAATAACAGAATTTATATTTTGAATATAAATATATCTCAAACATCTAACATGACAAACAAATAGCTCAAACTGATTTGATCAGAAGAAACCTAAATTGTGGCATTATTGTCTGGGACACAATCAAACAAGAATCCTATATCCGCACTTTTGAAGAGTGGGTACTAGAACTGATTTGATCCCATTCAAATAAAGTCTATGAATCTAATTTATTGGGCAAAGTGCCTAAAACACATTTACTTGGTAAAAGTGCAAATGCCACAGATCTGTAAGCCCTAGTTCATAGTGAAGCAAGTGGGCCCATGTCTAGCTAGGCTAGAGGTGGATATGAATGTTTCGTGACCTTTATGGATGTGGCATCGCGTTATGGTTATGTGTTTCTTTTGAAGAACACAAATCGGAAACTTTTACAGTTTTCGACGCGAAATAGACAAACAGATCGGCTAAAGTATTATACCATCACGGGTAGACCGTAATGGAAAATACTTAAGCAATAAGTTTCTAATGTACTTGAAAAAGTAAAGTATTCTTTCAAATGAGGACTTCTCCCGGAACACGTCAGTTAGACGGTGTATCCGAACCGAGTAACCGAATTTTGTTGGACATGATAAGGTTAATCATAAGTCGCTCTGAGCTACCATTTCCTTCAACGGATAAGCATTAACAGTGCAGAACTTATTTAGAATAAGGTTCCATAAAATATGTTTGACAGATTTCATATTAGATATGAATAGGAACGAAACCGGGTTTCACATTCCTGAATATTTGGGTATGCTAGGCATATGTTTGGATGATACCAAACTAAAACCCAAATTGGATAAGTGCCAATTGTAGGTTATCCAAGGGATACCATAAGTATAATACTTATACAACTCACATGAGAACAATGTAATTGTTGCTCGCCATGCGGTTTTCCTAAGAGGAATACCGATATGCAGTGGTAAGTGGGAGGATAGTAAAACTCGAAGAAAATCGGAGTAATACTATTCCAAGCACCGAATCTTAATGGATCATAAATAGTTCGTCAAGGATGAAACTATTCCAATAATCTTCGAATACACAAGAACCACGTAAGTCGAAGAGAGTCAGAAAACAACCTGGGGTATGGGTTTCTGATCTCACCTCATTAAGATGTCAATCTTTTGAGGAATGCCAACTGACTACGTATGAGGAAGTGATACAAGGTATCAACTCCCTTATCATGGCAAAGTGCCATGAGTCCGAAATGGATTCCATATATATCAACATGTTTAGAACTAGTTGATGTACCGCAAGGCATTGTGCCTACTGGTACTTTATAAGTCTTCAAGGAAGACATACATGGATGGCAATATACCAACGTATAAAGCTAGGCTTTTAGCGGAAAGGTATCGTTATTAACATTGTGTTGATTTTGATTCAACCTTTTAATTGTTGCCACGGTAAATCCATTTGGATAATGCTTGCTTAAGCTGCATGTTTCATTTATGAAATATGACAGCTTAACGGGAAAATCACTTTCCTGAAAATGAAACCTTTTGGAGGATGTTTATAACATCCTGTCGGTTTTGTCGTACCATAACTAGCAAACAAGGTTTGCAGGTTATTCGATCCATGATTGGATTGTAGCAAGCACATGTTCTTAGAATTATCATTTTGATGTAATCATAATGCTTTATGATTTAATTCAAAACGAAAATGATTCTTGTGTATATAAGAAGGTTAGTGGGAGCACACTGACAGTGGTTGTCCTATATAAAATAATGATAATATGTCATTTCTTGGAAATGATATTCCCATAAATACAATCGGCGAAAGCTTGGCTTTCGAGAAAAATCTCCGAGAAATCGTACATTGAAAAATGTACACGACCTGGTGTCTCATACGCTTTGAGCATATGGATTCACAATCAGGACAATCCTAGTGATAGTCACTGGATTGATGTTTAGAACATCCGTTAGTATCTTAGAGATCAAATGATGATATCTTAATCTATAAAGATGGAGAACTTGAAGTGACTGGGATCATTGTAGCAAGTTTCTTAACCGATAAAAACGACTATAAGTCGCAAACGGTACTATACAGTTTGAATAACAATACAGTGAGCTAGAAATCTTCCAAGCAAGATACTGTTACCGTATAAACAACAAATGCGGGTTATTGCTGCAGTTGAGGCAGCGATAGAAGCCTTATGGGTCGATATAAAATCTAATTAGATTAGATATAATTCTGTTAGCAGCTGAGCTAGGCGTCAACACAGGCTAAAGAATTAATGGTCTCATCAACGATCCATATACATACTTCGACTATTGATCTGATTCGTTCGGATCATACATCGTGGCGATGTGATGATCGAATAAATCGCATCAGACGATAATCATGAAGATCCGCCGACGAAAGTCTTTTCCTCAGCAATTTGAGTCAACCGTACATAGTTCGGGTGTCAGACACTCGAGTGACTAGCTATAGGCCAAGTGGGAGATTGTTGGACAATTATGACCCATATCGTCACTATTTGTACAGATCATGGTGTTGTTGTACAAATTAACTATGTGACAAAGGAGATTGCACTCTTATCATTTGTGATTAGATCACCTTGATGTATAAATGATAGGAGGTCCCTATGATTTGTTCCTGGACGGAGAATGATATGAGACAGTATCAGTCCACGAAGGATAAATCATTAAATATCCCTAGTCAGAGTATTATCGAGATTGGACATCGATAAATACGTAGAAGACTAGTATTGCACTTGTGCACGTTGTGAGGGCACAACGACATAGTTCTCATATATTTGGGTATAGGATATTCATGCAAGTGTAATAGGAGGTTGTGTTTTACTGATGGTACGGGAAACAGCTTCGCTCTGGATAGACCCCCTCAGAATTCCATTGGTAGTATGACTATGTGTCTATGGAAGTCCGAAATCAGGGTAGGTGTATTTGGTCTTAACCTGAGACTTGCACCGCTAATACTTGCGACAATCAATATACTTTGGTTGCGGTCGTCCAGGACTTTAACAGGTTCTGTGTACGCCAATGCTGGGTATATTGAGAATCGTAGAGTGTTGGGTGTGATGTCAAGACGGAAGTGTCACTCCAGTCATATGGAGATGATGGTCACGTAGGATACGGTACTAGTACTCTTAAGTACTGCAGTCATCGGGATAAAATAACAAGGTCAGGTTTATCCGATTATAGAGACTAGTTACCAGACATCTGACATGTGCTTCGTACGGGGAAGACACAATTCCAGCCGCAGGCCTAGCACGTGATCATCTGATACTGGACAGAAATATGGGATACTACGTATACTACGCCTGATATAGATCCTTTATTCCTATAAGGATATTTCTGGAGAATTAGGTAGGCATGACGCTTTGCTAGAAGCCAACCTTGTCTTGTACTTACGTGTTCAGATAGTCCGACGACCGAATTTACTTCCAACATATCCGGGGATCTCATGGGTCGCTTCCCAAAGATTCACCGATGACGTATGACTCGCACTCTAAATTAATCTGGGATTAATTAGATGATAGAGAAAATTAATCTGGGATGAATTGTGGAGATATTTTATCTGGGATAAAATATCATTTAAAGAGAGATAACGATTAATTTAGAATTAATCGATTAATTAATATATTCAATATATTAAATAAAATTGGATTTCGACGCGGAATTAAAATTAGATTTTAATTCGGGCGAACGAATTAATTTAGAATTAATTCGTTATGGACGTGAATAGTGATTTCGCTATGCGTAATCATTTAATTACGTCGCAACGGAAAATTCGTTAATTTGGAATTAGCGAACCCGAGCCCGAGATTATTTGGGAGCGCATTCGCATTTCGAATTCGAGTGCGGCACGCAAGTCAAATCAAGCGTCAAATCGCTAGTCGCATCTAGCGTCACATCATTCGTCAATCAAGTGATGGATGTCTTTCACTTTGAGTGATTGACACCAGTCACTATTCACTGATTGATGGGAAGTGATGTGTGTAGTTTATGGTAGAGTGTTTAACACTCAATTGTGATATTTGAAAGACATATACAAATATTTTAATATTTGGTATTTGATTTTCAAATTTTTGGTATATGTTTTTAGAAAACAAATACACAAATCACTTTACACATTTTTCATCTCTCTCTCTCTTTCCTCTCTTCATCTACACGCCCAATGGGCTGAAAATACTTACTGGTTTTTGTCTAAAAACCGTGAGAAGGAAGCTTGAGTATGTGATTTTTGTGGCAAAAATCACAAGAGCTAGCACTCCGAGAGACATGCGAAGGTGATAGGGAAGTCCACCCATGAACTGGGAATCGTTCGAAGAAGCTTGGAGCTTGACGAAGGACCCAAACCGAGCAAAAACAAGTGAGCTGTGACAGTCACTGCCGTGAGCTGCTACAAAGGCAAAAAGTTGATTTTGTTCGTCAAAGCGTCGCTCAACCGATCGATGTGAGTATTCCGCAACTTCGTTGATTTGTATTCACACTTATTTCATGCTTGTTTATGATCTTGGGACCTTAGCAAGCACCAACAAGACCGTACTACCATCCATTCAGATTCGGCTACGGAATTTACGTCTGGGTTTCCATCCGATATACCACGAGAGACGACACATATTCCATTCATCCAATAGCCATAGCATACTTTAATCAACAATACCCATGCGAAGAAATATTGGCAAAATAAAAGAAATAAGCGGAAATAAATAAAAAGGGGTGCCCTCAGGTCTAACCTTTTATGTCGCCTCTTGGAAGTGCGTTACACGGGCGTCGGAAGGGCTAAAATCTTCGCAACTCTTCCGGTTCACTGATTTTTCGTTTTTCTTCGTCGCTTCGTTGTTTTGGGTCGTTGTTTCCTCTGTTTTTGCTGCTGTTTTCTAGTTGTATTTTTCGGTAATTTGGGAATTTTTTTTTACTATTGTTTTTCGGTATTTGGGGTGTCTTAAGGTGCAGTTTTAGGTCACTGTTTTCAGTAATTTAAGCTACTGTTTATGGGTGTTTGGGCTGCTGTTAATGGAGTGCAGTTTTAGGGGTGATTTTCGGTGATGTTACAGTGCAATTTCAGGGGTGATTTTTGGTGATGTAAGGACTGTTTTGGGCTGTGACTTTCGGTGAATGGAAGGGTTGTTTCAGGGGTGTGTTTCGGTGATGATGCTTTGGGCTTTGTTATTCTCGGTGGTGAGGGTGTTTAGGCGTTACGATTTCGGTTGTTAGGGAGGAGAACAAGAGTATTATTTATTTGTCTCTTGTTGCTTTGGGCGTGAGTGTTCGGAAGGTGAAGGGTTGGTTTATGTTTCTTTTTATAGGAAAAAGCTAGGGTTTTCCTTGCATGGGAATGAAAGAGATCATGCAATCAATGGTGATATCTCCTAATTAGCATATCACAAGGAAAATATCTACTTAATTTAGGGAGGTGATTTGTTTAAATTTGATTTGATTTCTTTTAATTAGGAATATGATATATCTTGATTTGATTTGATTTCTTTTAATTAGGAATATGATTTATCTTGATTTTAGCATGTGTTTAATGTGTTATTTGTTATTTTGGATGTGTTTTATTGGGCTTGGGCGTGTGCTAGAGGATGTTTGGGAGTGTGGTTGGTCTTTTTGGTGGGCTTGGTGTGTGGCTTGGTGATGTGTGGGCTTGGTGTGTGGCTTGCGGGGGTTTGGGCCAAGGATGAGTTTAAAACATAGATCTAACAAGCAAGCCTGAAGCTAAGAAAACGAATTGAATCAAGGTGTCAATTTCTGATTTCTTCCTTCCGACGTCCGTTTCCCGCGACTTCTGCAACTTAAAAGGTAGTGCCTCTAAATGAGGCTCATCAACGGGACTTATATGAAAAAATGTAGTGCCTACAACCATCATTCAGAGGAAACTTCCCCCGAAGTTGAAAGATCCGGGCAGATTCACTGTCTCATGCACCATTGGAGAACATTATATCGGTAAGGCCTTATGTGACTTAGGTGCAAGTGTTAATTTGATGCCTTTTTCTATTTACAGGAAACTACAAATTGAAGAAGCAATGCCTAACTCAATATTTCTGCAACTTACTGATCGAACACTCGTATTTCCAAGAGGTGTTGTTGAAGATGTGCTGGTCAAAGTCGACAAACTTATTCTCCCAGCAGATTTCATTATCCTTGACATGGAAGAAGACAAATATGTACCTATCATCATTGGAAGACCATTCTTGGCTACAGGTACAACTGTGATAGATGTGCAAAAAGGAGAACTAACCAT
The DNA here is from genome assembly GCA_019454045.1 of Zanthoxylum bungeanum. Taxonomy (NCBI): domain Eukaryota; kingdom Viridiplantae; phylum Streptophyta; class Magnoliopsida; order Sapindales; family Rutaceae; genus Zanthoxylum; species Zanthoxylum bungeanum. The sequence goes on from SKCR01024044.1 coordinate 189,257, forward strand.
GAAAGTGCGGGACCAAAAAGTTACCTTCAATGTTTTCAAAGCCATGAAATTTCCAAGTGATTAATAGGAGGAAGAATGTTTCATGATTGATGTTGTTGATAGTATCGTTCAGGATACTGATACAACTCCCATGGACAAACATGAAGCTTGCATCACCAACATGACTGACAGCGAGCTAGATGCTGAAATTCTGGAATGTATCAACTATCTTGACAAGTTGTTTCGTTTCAAAGCGACACCACAAATGGAAAGCCTGGAACTGCCAAAGAAAGATCGAATCAAGCCTTCGATTGAAGAAACACCACAGCTGGAGTTGAAGTTACTTCTGAGCCATCTCAGGTATGCATTTCTTGGAAACTCTTCTGAATTACATGTGATTATTTCTTCTTCGCTAACATTGGAGCAGGAAGAAAAGTTGTTGAGAGTGTTACGAGAACATAAAAGAGCCATTGGCTGGACTATAATAGACATTTGAGGCATTAATCCATCATTTTGCATGCACAAGATTTTGATGAACGATGAATACAAACCCACAGTGGAGCATCAACGGAGACTCAATCCAATCATGAAGGATGTCGTAAAGAAAGAAATAATCAAATGGTTGGATACTGGTATCATCTACCTCATCTCAGATAGCACTTGGGTGAGTCCTATGCAGTGTGTGCTAAAGAAAGAAGGAATCACTGTAGTCACAAATGAAAAGAACGAGCTAATTCCAACAAGAACAGTGACTGGATGGAGAGTATGCATAGACTACTGAAAGCTGAACAAAGCCACGAGAAATGACCATTTTCTGCTGCCATTCATTGATCAAAAGCTGGACAGACTGGTGGGACATGAGTTTTATTGCTTTCTGGACGGATATTCAGGATACAATCAGATTGCTATCGCCCCAGAAGATCAGGAGAAAACCATATTTACATGTCCGTATGGTACTTTTAATTTCCGCATGATGCCATTTGGACTATGTAATTGTTGGAGTTTCTACGGCCCCGAGGATCGATTAACAAGCAATGAAATAAGTGCGAATACAACGAGGGAGTTGCGGAATACTCATATTGATCGGTTGAGCGACGTGGCAACGAATAAAAATTCAGTTTTTTGCCCTTTAGTGCATTCGGCAGTGAGCTGCAGTTCCCTCTCCATTTTCGGCCTCAATCCATCTCCATCAAGCTCCAAGCTTTGCGAAATGATTCCAAGCTCATGGGTGGACTTCCTTATCACCTTCGCATGTCTCTCGGAGTGCTAGCTCTTGATGATTTTGCCACAAAATCATCACATTTTGCTTCCCTATGTCTCTCTGCATTTTGGGTAGAAACCAGGGAAGAACACAGCCCCTTTGGCGTGTTTGAGAGGAAGAAGAAAGAGATGAGAGAGAGTTGGAAATGTGTTATGTTAAATTGATTTCCAAAATCAATAAATAAAACATTTACCAAATTTTGTGAAAAAGCTTTCAAAAAGTCAACACAAATTTGGCTCCAAATTTGGCATTAAATGCTATCCACCAACTCACATCAATCACAAGTGACATGTTGTCAATCACTCAAAGTGACTTATGATTTGACGCTTGATGCGACTAGCGATTTGACGCTTGATTTGACTTACGTGCCGCACTCGAATTCGAAATGCGAATGCGCTCGCAAACAATCCCGGGCTCGGGTTCGCTAATTCCAAATTAACGAATTTTTCGTTGCGACGTAATTAAATGATTTTGCCTAGCGAAATCATTATTCACGTCTCAAACGAATTAATTCTAAATTAACTCGTTCGCCCGAATTAAAATCTAATTTTAATTCCGCGTCGAAATCCAATTTCATATAATATATCGAATATATTAATTTAATCGATTAATTCCAAATTAATCGTTATCTCTCTTAATTGATATTTTATCCCAGATAAAATATCTCCGCAATTAATCCCAGATTAATTTTCTCTCTCTTCTAATTAATCCCAGATTAATTAAAGTACGAGTCATACGTCATCGGTGAATCTTTGGGAAGCGACCCATGAGATCCCTGGATATGTTGGCAGTAAATTCGGTCGTCGGACTATCCGAGCACGTAAGTACCTAGTACTACGTTTATACCGATTTACAAGACAAGGTGGCTTCTAGGCAAAGCGCCATGCCTACCCAATTCTCCAGAAATATCCTTACAGGAATATAAGGATCTATATCAGGCCTAGTATACGTAGTATTGCGTATTTCGATCCAGTATCGGATGATAACATGCTAGGCATGGGGCCGTTACAGTGGCTGCCCCGTACGAAGCATATATCGGATTACGAACAACTAGTCTCTTTATTATCGGATAATCATGACCAAGTCATATTATCCTGATGGTTGCAACCCTTTAGAGAACCAGTTCTGTATCCTTACGCGATCATCATCTCCATATGACTGGAGTGATACTTCCGTCTTGACATCACACCCAACACACTACGATTCTCAATATACCCAGCAGAGGCGTACACAGAACTTGTTAAAGCTCTGGACGACCAAAACCAAAGTATATTGATTGTCGCAAGTATTAGCGGTGCAAGTCTCAGGTTAAGACCAAATACACCTACCCTGATTTTGGATTTCCATAGACACATAGTCATACTACCAATGGAATTCCGAGGGGGTCTATCCAGAGCGAAGCTGTTTCCCGTACCATCGGTAAAACACAACCTCCTATTACACTTGCATGAGTATCATATACCTAAATATATGAGAACTATGTCGTTTGTGCCCTCACAACGCGCACAAGTGTAATACTAGTCTTTTACATATTTATCAATGTCCAATCTCGATAATACTATGACTAGGGATATTTAATGATTTATCCTTCGTGGATTGATACTGTCTCATATCATTCTCAATCCAGGAACAAATCATAATGACCTCCTATCATTTATACATCTAGGTGATCTAATCACAAATGATAAGAGAGCAATATCCTTTGTCACATAGTTAATTTGTACAACAACATCATGATCTGTACAAATAGTGACGCTATGGGTCATAATTGTCCAACAATATCCCACTTGGCCTATTGCTAGTCACTCGAGTGTCTAACACCCGAACTATGTACGGTGGGCTCAAACTGCTGAGAAAAGGCTTTCGTCAGCGGATTTGCATGATTATCATCTGATGCGATTTATTCGATCACTACATCGCCACGATGTATGATCCGAACGAATCAGATGAATATCAAAGTATGTATCTGGATCGTTGATGAGACCATTAATTCTTTAGCCTGCGCTGTAGCCTAGCTCAGCTGCTAACAGAACTATATCTAATCTAATTAGATTTATTATTAATCCAGAAGGCTTCCATTGCTGCCTCAGCTGCAGCAATAACCTGTGTTTGTTGTTTATTCGGTAACAGTATCTTGCTTGGAAGATTTCCAGCTCACTGTACCGTTATTTAAACTGTATAGTACCGTTTGTGACTTGCAGTCGTTTTTATCGGTTTAGGAAACTTGCTACAATGATCACAGTCATTTCAAGTTCTCCTTCCCCATAGTTAAAGATAGCATCCTTAGTTCTTTAAGATACTAATGGATGTTCTTAATATCAATCCAGTGACCATCACTAGGATTGGCCTGATTGTGACTCCATATGCTCAAAGAGTATGAGACACCAGGTAACGTACATTTTTCAATGTACGAATTCTCGGAGAGTTTTTTCCGAAATCCAAGCTTTCACCGATCGTTATTATGGGAATATCATTTCCAAGAAATGACATATATTATCATTATTTATAGGACATCATTGTCAGTGCGCTCCCACTAACCTCCTTATATACAGAAGAATCATTTCGTTTTGAATTAAATCATAAACTATTATGATTACATCAAAATGATAATTCCAAGAACCTAATGCTTGCTTCAATCCAAACATGGATCGAAAAAAAACTGCAAACCTTATTTGCTAGTTTTGGTACGGCAAAACCGACAGGATGTTATAAACATCCTCCAAAAGGTTTCCCTTTCAGGAAAGCGATTTCCCCGTTCGGCTGACATATTTCATAAATGAAACATGCAGCTTTAGCAAGCATCATCCAAATGTATTTACCATGGCAACAGGTAAAAGGTTTCGTCGTAATCAACACAATGTTGATAACGATACCTTTCCGCTAAAAGCCTAGATTTATACGTTGGTATGTTGCCATCCATGTATGTTTTCCTTGAAGACTTATACAGTACCAATAGGCACAATGCCTTGCGGTACATCAACTAGTATCCAAACATAGTTGATATACATGGAATCCATTTCGGATTCATGGCACTTTGCCATAATAGGGAGTCGATACCTTGTATCATTTCCTCATACGTAGTCATTTGGTATTCCTCAATAAGATTGACATCTTTACGAGGTGAGATCAGAAACTCATACCCCAGGTTGTCTTCTGACTCTCTTCAACCTACGCGGTTCTTGTGTATTCGAAGATTACTGGTATAGTTTCATCCTTGATGAACTTTTTGTGTTCCAATAAGATTCGGTGTCTAGAATAGTAGTACTCTGATTTTCATCGAGTTTTACTATCCTCCCACTTACCACATCATATCGGTATTCCTCTTAGGAAAACCACATGGTGAGCAACAATAAAATTGTTCTCTTGTGACATGCATAAGTACTATACATTGGTATCCCTAGGATAACCTACAACTTGGCACTTATCCAATTTGGGTTTTAGTTTGGTATCATCCAAACATATACCTAGCATTCCCAAGTCTTCAGGAATGAGAAACCCAGTTTCTTTCCTGTTCATATCTAATATGAAGTCTGTCAAACAGATTTTATGGAACCTTATTCAAAATACGTTTTGCACTGTTAATGCTTATCCGTTGAAGAAAATGGTAGCTCAAAGTGACTCATGATTAACCTTATCATGTCCAACAAAATTTGGTTTATCCTGTTCAGACACAATGTCAAATTGACGTGCTCTGGGAGGAGTCCTCATTGAAAGAATATTATAATCTTTCAAGTATTTGAGAAAATTATTGCTTAAGTATTTTCATCATGGTCTAACTGTGATGGTTTTATACTTTAGCCGATATGTTCGTCTATTTCATGTCGAAACTCTAAAAGTTTCCGATTTGTGTTTCAAAAGAAACACATAACCATAACGCGATGCCACATCCGTAAAGGTCACGAAATATTCATATCAACATCTAGCCTAGCTAGACATGGGCCCACTTGCTTCACTATGAACTAGGGCTAACAGATCAGTGCAATTTACACTTTTACCAAGTAAATAGTGTTTTAGGCACTTTGCCCAATAAACTAGATTCGTAGACTTTATTTGAATAGAATCAAATCAGTCCAAGTACCCACTCTTCAAAAGTGTGGATATAAGATTCTTGTTTTAGTTGTGTCCCAGACAACAATGCCACAATATGTTTCTTCTGATCAAATCAGTTTGAGCTATTTGTTTGTCATGTTATATGTTTGAGATTTATTTATATTCAAAATATAAATTCTGTTATTCACATCTAATGTGTTTATCTCAATATCAACTTTATATAATAAAACACTTTAGTGTTCTAGGATATAAAGGTAAATCCGCAACGGATTAAACACTGATATAAAGATAATGTTTCTAGTCAAACTAGTTACATTATAACAGTTTCCAAATTTAGGTACACACCCTCAGGGTAGTTCCTAAATTAGGTTTCTACGGTTAAAATATCGACTTTCATCCCGTTTCCAATTCGCATATTAAATCTCAATTGAAGTCAGTATCCTGCTCATAGCAGATTCTGAACATCAGTATATTTATGTATCACACTAAGTATTTAAAATCCAATTTCAATACTAGTAGTGAACATATTTATGACAAACATATTTAAAGCCGAAGCCTTGCACCGTCTTTAAATCCTTCATGTCTGCTTTGTCCAAATGGCAGTCACGCTTCCGCGATCCCGTTTGCCACAATTTAGGCAGACATTTTAGGATATGTCTTTTATCTTCCCAGAAGATTATAATGATTTTACCTTTGCCCTTTTCCACATTCCATAAGCCTTTCGGCCTAGCCTTGGCATTCTGGAATGTCGATGTAAGGTGCGCCTTGCGCTTCTTGCCTTATTGCAAACTTTGACTTTATCTCTTTGAGAATAGTCATTAACCCTCCAAGAGTTTACTATTGCAATATAGTACTTCTTAGATCTAATGATAGATCTTTGAAGATCCTTCAATTTCATTATCATACTTTAAGGATCTAATCCTTAGTTCTGATTAAGAAATTAAGGAGTCTACTGCGACAAGCTAAATGGATTAAGCATTAAAGTTATCATCACATGAATCTTCCAAAGGTCATGCTCTACTATTTTCTTAACTTCGGGCTTAGGTCAAATATGTTATTTTATCAAATAAAGTAACTTATTAGTTTCCAGTACTATCCTGAAACTTTATTCCCAATTTTGAAAATTAAACCATTTAAATACATTTTCCCTAGGATTATGTTTTAAATGTCAATCTTTCAATTTATATCTTGATTCTAATAGTCCAACTATTTAATCAACGATTCAGGTACTATTTATTATTATGATTACAATAGTCCAACTATTTAATCAACTATAATTTAATAGATTGAATACAGTCCAACTGTTTATTAAAACAACAATTTAAATATTAGTCCAACTAACATTTAATTTATTTGACGAATGATATTTATTTGAGCGCGTATGGCAAGAAATTAAACGAATATTGCAAATTCAATTCTTGCCTCCCATTATTTTTCGGCGAGCCTCTAACCCTCTGTCGAGTACTCGGGAAACCATGTTTCCTAGCGGGCTAGGATCCCGTTAAATATCACACAATCTTGACTTTGGCCAACGAATTGTATGATAATTAACTAGGTAGATCTCTAAGATCAATTGGATCCAATCCAATTCCTAGATCCAGTAGGGGGACATCTAAGGTTCGAAACATATATCTTATATTGCCAATATATCCAATATATTACCTAACCTTTTTCCTCTGAATCAACTAAGCATTGCTTTGGACAACAAACTTAGCGCATCCCAGTTAAGGTGCCATTGACCATGCAAAGCTTCGTAATCAATGTCGATGGACAAGAAGTGGTCTTGACTTTGGCCCAACCACAACTTGGACAAGACACCGATATGGAACAAAGCTCTCGTAATTCAAACACATCCGCGACGGACAAAGGCCTTGACTTTGGCCAACAAGCCAATGCCAGTCTTGGATCTTGAGTAAGAATCACTTAATGGAAGGAAAAACGGTTAATATTTTGTGAGGGTTTTTGGGTGCAAATTGGCAACCAATTTATTATCTTTGTTAAGGGTTCATCATCATACACCCTTAAACATGCATTCTAAATACATAATAAAGCGCATATGAATAAAATAATAATGATATGCGGATGGATACTTTACACATTGATCCTAGATCAAATCTCTCCATTTCCTCTCTCCCGCTAGCACAAGTATTACTTCTACCCGTTACACTACACTTCTAAAGAAACCTCATTTACATTGAGGGGAATAGGTGAGAAGAGAAATACAATGAGAAATGAGGTATAAGGCTGGACACGCATGTCCAATTAATAATTTCCAAATTTATTACAACAATTTCTAAAATTGCCCCACCCTTCTAATATCCCTCTGATATACATTATTCATGCATCACAACCATGTATTCACACAAGCATGTTATCAATCAATCTAATCAAATTAATTAATCTGATAATTATGACCATCCAATTTTCAAACAACGATTTGATTTTGCTCGAGTCAAACTCGTTTTGCGAATAAGTACTCAAAGTACGAATTCTCGAATTAAATTAAACTACATAATTAAATCCAATTCAATATGTATTTAATACTAATCCAATTATTTAACTCCAAATTAAATACTACACTTTATTAATAAACCTTTACGACTTAAATTCCAAATTTAATCGTTACGGGTCTCAAAGCCCGATTAACGTCCAACGTCAATTTAATTAAAGTCCAATGGGCTTTTAATTAATTTCTTTAAGGCGTGACTTTTTGTCAACTCGGGTCAAACCCAATAACCAAAGTCCAATCCGGGAATAACCCATAAGCCTAGAAATCAATTTAGGCCCATTAGGCCCAATTAATATTTAAAGGTCCATTAGTCACATTGGGCTTTATGGAAGCGGTTTTGGGCCCAATTGGATCCAACCATTTAGCCTAAACCCAACTTAGTACAATCAAGCTCAATAAGCCCAATAACAACTTTAAAAGCCCAATTTCTAAAATAGGCCCAACATAATTAAATTACAAAAACCCAATTTCACAATTTAATTAAATTAAGTGTATTACACAATTAATTACCCAAATCAATATTTCCAAAACACAAATTTCTATAATTAATCATGCTCATTAACAACAAATAGTGTCCAACACAATTTAATCAAAAATCAAACCCAATACATGCTATCATAGTCTCGGCAATTGAAGGGAATTCATGTCCGATTCGGTTTCAATCCAATTAAATCCACAATCGACATTAAATCAACATCCCAATTGATTCCAACTCATCCAATGAATCAAAAAATCAAAAATCCAAGACTTTAGGGCTTCTCAAACTCTCGGCCAAGCAAGATAAATTGGGGAAAATTGTTCCAAACAACATTTCATCAAATTGATCCAATCAATCTTCAATTAAAACACATTTAAGCATATTCATTCATCCAATTTCATAAATTCATGCTCAAAATAAATTTACCCAATTTTAAGCCCTAAATCATATTTCATGCTTTTACTCGCTCTGATACCATTGTTGGAGTTTCTACGGCCCCGAGGATCGATTAACAAGTAATGAAATAAGTGCGAATACAACGAGGGAGTTGCGTAATACTCACATCGATCGGTTGAGCGACGCGGCAACGAACAAAAATTCAGTTTTCTGTCCTATAGTGCATTCGGCAGAGAGTAACAGTTCCCTCTCCATTTTCGGCTTCAATCCATCTCCATCAAGCTCCAAGCTTTGCGAAATGATTCCAAGCTCATGGGTGGACTCCCTATCACCTTCGCATGTCTCTCGGAGTGCTAGCTCTTGATGATTTTGCCACAAAATCATCACACTTTGCTTCCCTATGGCTCTCGGCATTTTGGACAGAAACCAGTGAAGAACACAACCCCTTGGGCGTGTTTGAGAGGAAGAAGAAAGAGAGGAGAGAGAGTTGGAAATGTGTTATGTTAAATTTATTTCCAAAATCAATAAATAAAACATATACCAAATTTTGTGAAAAATCTTTCAAAAAGTCAACACAAATTTGGCTCCAAATTTGGCATTAAATGCTATCCACCAACTCACATCAATCACAAGTGACATGTTGTCAATCACTCAAAGTGACTTATGATTTGACGCTTGATGCGACTAGTGATTTGACGCTTGATTTGACTTGCGTGCCGCACTCGAATTCGAAATGTGAATGCGCTCGTAAACAATCTCGGGCTCGGGTTCGCTAATTCCAAGTTAACGAATTTTCCGTTGCGACGTAATTAAATGATTTTGCCTAGCAAAATCACTATTCACGTCGCAAACGAATTAATTCTAAATTAACTAGTTCGCCCAAATTAAAATCTAATTTTAATTCCGCGTCGAAATCCAATTTCGTATAATATATCGAATATATTAATTTAATCGATTAATTCCAAATTAATCGTTATCTCTCTCAATTGATAATTTATCCCAGATAAAATATCTCCGCAATTAATCCCAGATAATTTTCTCTCTCTTCTAATTAATCCCAGATTAATTAAAGTGTGAGTCATACGTCATCGGTGAATCTTCGGGAAGCGACCCATGAGATCCCCGGATATGTTGGCAGTAAATTCGGGCGTCGGACTATCCGAGCACGTAAGTACCTAGTACTACGTTTATACCGATTTACAAGACAAGGTTGGCTTCTAGCAAAGCGCCATGCCTACCCAATTCTCCAGAAATATCCTTACAGGAATTTAAGGATCTATATCAGGCGTAATATACGTAGTATTGCGTATTTCGATCCAGTATCGGATGATCACATGCTAGGCCTAGGGCTGGTATAGTGTCTGCCCCGTACGAAGCATATATGGGATTACGAGCAACTAGTCTCTCTATTATCGGATAATCATGACCAAGTCATATTATCCCGATGGTTGCAACCCTTTAGAGAACTAGTTCTGTATCCCTACGCGATCATCATCTCCATACGACTAGAGTGATACTTCCGTCTTGACATCACACCCAACACACTACGATTCTCAATATACCCAGCAGAGGCGTACATAGAACCTGTTAAAGCCCTGGATGACCAAAACCAAAGTATATTGATTGTCGCAAGTATTAGCGGTGCAAGTCTCAAGTTAAGACCAAATACACCTACCCTGATTTCGGATTTCCATAGACACATAGTCATACTACCAATGGAATTCTAAGGGGGTCTATCCAGAGCGAAGCTGTTTCCCGTACCATCGGTAAAACACAACCTCATATTACACTTGCATGAGTATCCTATACCCAAAATATGAGAACTAGTTTGTGTATGCCCTCACAACGCGCACAAGTGTAATACTAGTCTTTTACGTATTTATCGATGTTCAATCTCGATGATACTCTGACTAGGGATATTTAATGATTTATCCTTCGTGGATTGATACTGTCTCATATCATTCTCAATCCAGGAAAAAATCATAAGGACCTCATATCATTATACATCTAGGTGATCTAATCACAAATGATAAGAGAGCAATCTCCTTTGTCACATAGCTAATTTGTACAACAACACCATGATCTGTACAAATAGTGACGCTATGGGTCATAATTGTCCAACAGTAATGCCCCTTCCACATTTCAGCGTTGCATGATGTCCATCTTCTTAGACATGCTAGAACAAAGTATGGAGGTTTTTGTGGATGATTTCTCTGTGTTTGGAGACTCTTTTGACCACTGCTTGCAAAATCTGGAACATGTGTTACAAAGGTGTGAAGATACAAACCTGGTACTCAACTGGGAGAAATGCCATTTCATGGTGCAGGAAGGCATTGTTCTTGGACACCGGATCTCACAAAAGGGAATCGAGATAGACAAAGTAAGGATTGAAACAATTGAAAAACTACCTCCACCAACATCTGTCAAAGGGATTCAGAGCTTTCTTGGACATGCTGGTTTTTACAGGAGATTTATCAAAGACTTTTCCAAAATTGTAAAACCTCTTTGCAATCTTCTGGAGAATGATATGCCTTTCAATTTCACCAAAGAATGTCGGGAAGCTTTTGAGATCTTAAAACAGAAGCTGGTCTCTGCTCCTATCATTGTAGCACCAGACTGGACCCTTCCATTTGAGGTGATCTGTGATGCTAGTGATTTTGCTGTAGGTGCAGTTTTGGGACAACACAAAGCAAAGATTTTCCACACCATTTACTACTCCAGCAGAACTTTGAATGAAGCTCAACTCAACTACACAACAACTGAAAAGGAGTTGCTCGCAGTTGTGTACGTTTTTGACAAATTCCGCTCCTATCTGCTGGGTCCCAATGTGGTGGTCTACACAGATCATTCAGCAATCAAATACTTGATCACAAAGAAAGATGCCAAACCCAGATTGATCCGTTGGATACTTCTTCTACAAGAATTTTACGTGGAGATTTGAGACAGGAAATGGACAGAAAATCAAGTGGCAGATCACTTATCGAGGCTCGAGAATGGAGAAACAGCTGGCAAAGAACTGTCAATCAAATAAACTTTTCCAGATGAAAAGTTGTTTGCCATGAAACAGCAGGATGCCCATTGGTATGCTGACTATGTCAACTTCATTGTATCAGGAAAATGGCCGTTGGAATGGACAACTCAGCAAAAGAAGAAGTTTTTCAAAGAAATCAAGCACTATGTCTGGGATGAGCCGTACATGTTCAAACGTCTGTGCTAATCAAATATTGAGACGGTGTGTTCCACAGGAGGAGTTCAACAGTGTTTTGCAACATTGTCATTCATCACCATATGGCGGACACTTCAGCGGAAACAAAACTGCAGCCAAAGTCCTACAATTAGGTTTGTTCTGGCCCACTCTTTTTAAAGATGCTTACTTTTTTTCTCTCCAATGTGACAAGTGCCAGAGAACAGGAAATATTTCAAGGAGAAATGAATGACCTCTGCAAAACATTCTGGAAGTGGAGATATTCGATGTGTGGGGTATTGATTTTATGGGACCCTTTGTTCCATCATTTAGAAACATGTACATACTGGTTGTTGTAGACTACGTCTCCAAATGGGTTGAAGCAATTTCACTTCCATCCAACGATTCAAAAGTGGTGATCAAGTTCCTTAAAAAGAATATTTTCACTCGGTTCAGAACACCTCGTGCAATTATCAGTGATGGTGGCACATATTTCTGCAACAGATACTTTGATGCACTCCTATCCAAATACGGAGTTACTCATAAAGTTACCATTGCTTACCATCCACTTTCTAATGGACAGGTTGAAGTTTCAAATAGGGAGATCAAAAGAATCTTGGAAGGAACCGTGGGATCAACAAGGAGGGACTGGTCTACAAAACTGGATGACGCATTATGGGCCTACCGGACAGCTTACAAGACACCTATTGGTATGTCCCAATATCGTATGGTGTTTGGGAAAGCATGCATGTTAGACAATTATGACTCATAGCGTCACTATTTGTAAAAGACATTGTGGTTTTTGTACAAATTAATTATGTATCAATGAAATTGCATTTTATCATTTTGTAATTTGATTACTTAAATATATAAATGATAAAAGTCATTATGATTAGTTCCGGATTATAAGATATGAGACAGTATCAATCCATAACGGTTTAATCATTAAATATCCCTAGTCGTAGTATTATCGAGATTGGACATCGATAATGCGGAATAGACTAGTATTGCACTTGTGCGTGTTATGGAAGCGTAGCGACATAGTTCTCATATATTTAAGTATTGGATACTTATGCAAGTTTGATAGGAGGTTGTGTTTACCGATGGTACGGAAACAGCTTCGCTCTGGATAGACCCTGCAGAATCCCATTGGTAGTATGACTATGTGTCTATGGGAATCCGCATCAGGGTAGGTGTATTTGGTCTTAACCTGAGACTTGCATCGCTAGTACTTGCGAAAATCAATACGCTTTGGTTTTGGTCGTCCAGGACTTTAACAGGATCTGTGTACGCCTCTTCTGGGTTTATTGAGAATCGTAGTGTATTGGGTGTGATGTCAAGATGGAAGTATCACTTCAGTCATATGGAGATGATGATCACGCAGGGATACAGAACTGGTACTCTAATTGGTTGCAACCATCGGGATAATATGACATGGTCATGATTATTCGATTAAAGAGACTAGTTGCTTGTAATCCGATATATACTTCGTACGGGGCAGACACTATTCCAGCCCCATGCCTTGCATGTGACCATCCGATACTGGATCGCAATATGTAATACTACGTATACTACGCCGACATAGATTATATATTCCATTAAGAATATTTCTGGAGAATTGGGTAGGCACGGTGCTTTGCTAGAAGCCAACCATGTCTCATAAATCGGTAAAAATATAGTACGAGGTACGTACGTGTTCGGATAGTCCGACGACCAGATTTACTGCCAACATATCCAGGGATCTCATGGGTCACTTCCCGGAGATTCACCGATGACGAATGATTCGAACTTAATTAATCTGGTATTAATTACGGAGAGATTTTATCTGGGATAAAATACTATTTGAAGAGAGAGAACGATTAATTTAAAATTAATCGTTAAAGTAATATATTCGATATATTAAACGAAATTAGATTTCGACTCGGAATTAAAATTGGATTTTAATTCGGGCTAACGAATTAATTTAGAATTAATTCGCTAGTGATGTGAATAGTAATTTTGCTTGGCATTATTATTTAATTAAATTTGATTTAATTACGTCACAACGGAAAATTCATTAATTCGAAATTAACGAACCCGAGCCCTGAATGTGTTTGCGAGGCTACTCCGATTTTGAATCAAGTGCGGCCACAAGTCACATCGCTCGTCACATCGCATGTCACTTTAGTGATGGATGTCAAGTTATATTTTGGTGAATGACAACTAGTCACTATTCTTGATGGTGGATGTTGAGGGCATTGAATGCCTTTTTCCCTCCCTTTTCATTTTGTTTTTTGGAAAAAGCTATTACCAAATGTTGTAAATGATTTTTGGCATAAGATTTTTGGAAAAACAAAATACAAAAATTAGAAACTCTCTCTCTATTAAGGCCAAAACCGTGAGCCTCCATTGAAGAACAAGGAAAATTGTTTTCTTTCTTCACTTGCTAGCACACTTAACCATTCAACGTGTTAGGGAAAGCCACCTTTGAGCTTGGAATCAACACAAAGCTTGGAGCTTGGATTCAACTTTCAAAGGGACACCTTGGCCGAAAACTTCAAGGAGAAAATTTTGATATCAACACATCCAACAACCGTTCAAAGTGAGTATGATTTCGCCATATCTCCTTTTCTATTCACATGTTTTTATGGTTAAATATGATCTTGGGAATGCCTTAGAAACCAACAATGCCATCTGCCAGTTGAGCTTGAACACAAGGCGTACTGGGCACTGAAGAAGTTGAATCTTGATCCACAAGCTGCAAGAGAGAAACGACTTCACCAACTCAACGAATTTGAGGAATTTCGCCTACAGGCTTATGAGAATGCCAGATTGTACAAAGTAAAGACCAAGAAATGGCATGACCGAAAAATAATGCACATACAGTTGGAACCAAGGCAGCAGGTGTTGTTGTACAACTCGAGGTTGAAACTTTTCCCTGGAAAGTTGAAATCAAGGTGGTCAGGTCCATTTGTGCTCACTCAGGTTTTACCATATGGAGCTGTTGAGTTATTGGATCCCAACACCAACAACACATTTAAGGTTAATAGTCAGCGTGTCAAGCACTACTGGGGAGAATTATTTGAGCGATAAAAAAAGTGTCACACTTTCAGATCCAGCCTAACGTTCGAGAAGTCACGTCTAGCTGACGACGTTAAACTTAGCGCTCATAGGGAGGCAATCCATGCAATTTGTTTATATATTATGATCTGGTGTGTTTTATTTTTGTGTGTTTAATTTTTGCAGGTAAAGTCATTTCATGATGGAAGAAGTTCTCGCAAATCTTCACAAGTAATTTCCTTCTCTCCCTCAAAAATCTCTGATGAAAGTTTACAAAGGATGAGACTACTGATGATTAAAGGTATTCCTACTGACATTCGTTGTATTATTGAAGCATGGGTCCGATTGGCAGGTGAGTCCTCTGATACTTTTATTTCACATCTGTCTGGTTTAGGAAGAAGCACTTATGCTAAAAAGAGAAGAGCCAAAAGAATGGGTGTATGCTACAAAGGTGCTCGCATGTTTTGTAATACTCGTTGCCGTTCTTTAGGAATGGTGTCTGATAACCGCAAAGATAAGATTAATTTCATTAGGGATGGCTTGAGTAAGGAGTCTTTGGATGACATATCTAAAACTCTTGAGACGCATCCCAGTGGATATGTGTATCATGAAATTCGTGTGTTATATGCACAATTTCAAAAGGAAATACAACAATTAAGTCTCGGGAATCTGACTCAAAAAGACCTTGTTTGCCAATTTATAAGAAAATTGGATGGGAAGCTTGTCCCTGACGCAAAGATGTCAATCAAGCCACTACTTTTCTTGTACATATTATATCTCTTTGTCTTTTCCTAATAATTGTGATGTATTTTGTTGTTTTCTTTTATTTTCTCCGACATGATCCAGATCTTTTTGACTATCACAATTTATTTTACTGTTAACTAATAATTGTCATTTGGCAGGTATTAGTGCTATTATTTTTGCTCACCATTTTTCATGTGTTATAAATTCAACTCATCATTGCACTTTTGAAGGCATCCAGAGCTGAAAGAGAAACATACATAAAATGGAAGTCACTTCAAGAAGACGAGTTGAAAACATCTGTGTGTTTTGCGGTACTAGTGTTGGTACTAAGCCACAATATGTAGCAGCAGTACAGGAATTGGGACGAGTCATAGCTGAGAAGAATATGCACCTAGTATATGGTGGAGGCAAACTTGGACTAATGGGGATCGTTTCAAAGGCCGTACATGATGGAGGCACTCAAGTTCTGGGAATCATCTCAAAACCCTTGGCAGAGGCGGATCTTATAGGATCATCAAACGGAGAAGAACTAATCGTTCCAGGTATGTCTGAACGACTGATAGAAATGGTTAACCGTGCTGATGCTTTTATTGCTTTGCCATGTGGTTTGGGTACGTTGGAGGAGATTTTTACAGTGTTATCTTGGGCGAACTTGAACATACACCAGAAACCAATTGGATTGTTCAACGCATAAGGATTTTATGATTTTCTTTATGTATTTCTTGATGATGCTCGGAGAAATGGGTTCGTATCAAAACCTCTAAAAGAACTCATCTTCACTGCCAGACCTGCCCAAGATTTAATTGAACAAATTTTAGCCTATGAACCACAAATTGACCCTATCCTTTCCAAGATAAAATGGTCTGATAATGATCGTGGTAAGAAGCGTCGGATAAATCTGGATCTTAACCTTTAAATTTTCCATTTAGATGTAGAATTTCAGCTAACCAGGTATTATCTTCTAAACTCTTCTTCTATTGTTTAAGGCATTGGGGACAATGTCTTATTTAGGTTTGGGGGTGGGGAATAGTTGTAGTATTTTGTTGTTTTTATTTTTAGTCTAAAATTTTTCGAAAAATACAAAAAAAATGAAAAATTTTACAAAAAAAAAAATCAAAAAAAACTATTTTGTGTTTTTAATTTGATTAATCGGGTGAAATTGGTAAGAGATAGATGGGTAAGGATTTTCCACTCCTGAGACGTATCTCAAACCTATTTCGGAACAAGTTAATTTTTGTTTATTTCTTTTTAAATTATTTAATTTGTGAATTCTCCATAATACTGACTAAAATGGATCTTCATATGCTCAGTTGGTAGGTATTATCAACATGCATGGTAACATACTGACATGAGCTATAATTGAAAAGCTTGTAATATTCAGTGCTCTAGTTTAATTGGAGGAAGCATTTATGAAAAGATATGGGAAAAAAAACACATCTGAGATTCGAGTCATTAAGTCTGAACGGGTGTTTTAACACCTAGTGCCCTGAAGCCAACTGGTTTGGGAGTCACTGACCCAAAGCTCGCTACATGGATCAAGGATGTTGTAAAAATATATATATCTGAAGTCTGAGTAATTAAGTCCGTAGGGGTGTCTTAACACATGGTGCCCTAAAGCCAACTGGTTTGGGAGCCACCGACCCAACACTTGCTACATATATGGAAGATATTGTATATAAATAAAAAAAAATTAAAAAAAATATTCCATTGCTGCAAAAAGGTGTGAATTCTGATAAAACTTTAGGACAAAAATATTACTCTCTTATCAACTGCACTTGTGACTGTTGTGGGAAAAAATGAGTTGATTAATATTTTGTTGGTTGTGTATATGGAGAATGGTAAATATATCGGAGAATTTACTTATTCGGTAATTTAGAAAGAAAGAAAACAACTGGTGATTTGGAGTAGAAGTTTCACCTGATTAGTCACTAACTTCTTTATTCTCTTTTCTCTTGTCTTTTTGCTTTTGTGTGCATTAGTTTTACTATCTTTTTACTTTTGTAAAATGTTTGTGGGTATCATTGTTGTAAACCCTCACGAGACTACAACTCGTCCACTAGGGACACCTAGGGGTTTAAAGGCTTGTTGCATACGCTAAATGAAACCGTGATCCCTACGAAAGTGGCTTAGTTAAATTTTATTTTAAAGATGTTTATGTTATTTTATTTTGTGTTTTGCTCGAGGACTAGCAAAATGTTAGGTTTGAGGGTGTGATGAGTGGTAAATGTATCACTATTTCCCACTCATTTGACCTAATATTTTGTATAGTTTCTTGAGTTTTGTGAATATTTTTATGTGTTTTGTGTTATTTTGTAGATAAATAAAGTTTCAGGACAGTCTGGAGGTGATTTGGAGCCAAAATATTGAAAAATGACACAAAAGGGCAAAATGGTATTTTGTAGATAAATGTGTTTGTGCAACGCTCCATGCTAACATGCGTCGGGGACACGTGTCAGAATCTGAGAAGTTTGACTTTGCTAACGTGCGACGTGCCATGTGTCAACATCACAGCCCATCTGCTAACATACGCCGTGCCACGTGTCATCATCCTATGGTGCCGACAATCGCCATCGCCACGTGTCACCCCACGTGTCAGCCACGTCATCACCATATCAGCAGAAGACCGAGACAACTTTGCCACGTCACTGCCACATCATCATCAGCCAATCATAGCGCGCCATGTGTCACAATCCTACGGTGCCGATAATCGCTATCGCCACGTGTCGCCACGCCATTGCCACGTCAGCTCAATTATTGAATTAATCATCCAAAATGTCACGTCATCGAATAAGAATCTCGGCGGAACCAATCAGAGCGTGACACATGTCCGCGTCGCGACGTAAGAACAACTTGCGCGTCGCAACGCTGAGACCTTATTGACGCCTATAAATTCAGCTCGAAATTTCAGTTTCAGATGTACCTTCCTCTCTATAATTCTCTGAAAAAATAAGGAGTTTGTATATAGTTTTCTTTTAATTTCAGTTTTGTAATTAATTTTTATTTACTTTCTGTTATAGTAATTTATTTTCTTTACCTTTTCAGTTTTTACTATTCAGCTATGAGGAGGTAACTTCCCCCTGCTAGGGTGAAAGGTAAAATTTTTATTACTGCTATTTAGATTAATCTCCCTTAATTATAATACATTCACTAATTAAAATTTGACTTAACAAGGATACCGCTATATTGGTCGGTTGGTAATCAATTATAAACTGGTTTTAATTTGACTAAGCAATGATACCGTCTGGTTGGTCGGTTGGTAATTTACCGCCTATATGGCTGGTTTATGGACAAATATTGATACCGCCTTTATGGCAGGTCGGACTTAATTTGACTTAATCTGACTTAATCAGGTTTCCGCCTATATGGCTGGTTGGTAATGTTTTCACAAGTTAATATTAAGGGAGATATCTAAAATAGTAGTGGTAAAAGTATATCTTTTAACCCTAGCATTTTATTTTATTGTAATTTTACTTTTCAGTATTTACTTTACCGCATTTACTTTTCAGCATTTTACTTTATGTCTTTTACTTTTAAGTTTTTACTAGTCCTAGTTATGTGTCGTAACTAAGTTAGTTATCTGGGGTTGTGATGAATTTTAATATCACCGGTTTATAAGGGGTTATTTTATAGTTTGGGTAATTTAAAGGTTTACTTATTAAGTCTTAAACTTAATGCTTCTTGTTAACTGGCCACTAATAAGATTGATCAGGTAAATCTATAATAAACTTGACAAAGGAATTTTAGGTTTCAGCCTTAGACTTAATTGCCCACGATCTTCCTTGAGGATGGATAACCCTTTAATAGATTTCCTTACATGATAGACATATACCTGTCGGGCGGGGGTAACCATAATTGGAACTTAATCTTAATGAATCCAGGTAATTTGGTTGACATAGACATATGGTTCAATTAGGTTATACTGGGTATTTGCATCTGACCATCGACAGAGGCTTTTGCATAATTTCGTGTTCCAGGTTAGTAAACTGATATATTACACAAACATGAAATAACCACTTCATCTTTTAAAAGATATTGGAAAGATTCACAACCCTGGATAGTTTCTTAATATTGAATTTCATTTAATTTAATTTAATTTTGAGCAATTTTATTTACATTTTTTTTTAAGTTTAAAATCATCACCATTTCAAATCAATCAATCAACATGTTAGATGCTAGTAATCATTTGACCTCATATAATTAATAGATTAGGTATTAAGTCCTCGTGGGATCGATACTTTTTATACTACTTGAACGATATGTGCGCTTGCGTTATACGCGTGTGAAAGCACCTGTCAAAAGTTATTTAATGAATGTGATTCTTACTCCATATTAAACTTCCACGATTCCATCATGATGGAATTGGTCATAGGAGTAATTGAATTTTATATAATTTGATTCGTTGATATTGAGTGTTACCGAATTAGTTTCAATACTCTTGGGGTTATGCTCCAGTTACACTAAGTCATCTTTTTAATTACGGTTCCATTAGTTTATACAGTTACGTATATGATATGTATAAGTAGAAAATTCGAATCTTGAAAGGTTTGAGATTTGAATCTTTCTTTTGTATAATGGTTATATAATTGAAAGTATTTGTGCCTTGGAGGTACAAGTAAAAGTTTATCATTTATTTTATTTAATAGAATATTGTATTCTATTTGATAGAGTATATTTTCTACGATCTCGAGTAATAAAATTATTTTATTACTTGGTGTGTAACATTAGATGTTCACGATTGTAGAAAAGACTTGACTTATTGAAGTCAAATGTGAGAATGATAAACTGTAATGGAACTACGTAATTAATAAGATGAAAAGACCCTTAGACAACTTTCGTATAAGTTCAATAGGATGTCAGAATCATTTACGAAGTATTTGATACTTAATGATTCTGTTGTTTTATTATCGAAGAAAATTATCCTATAACTTATAGTATGAGCGATATTTGATATCAATTTCGGAAATTAGCATTGAATCATAGATCTAAGATTGTTCATAGCTTACTACGATCAAGTTTTGAACTTGATTAAGCTTTCGTTATGAATAGTTCATAAAATGTGCAAACTGTTTGCGCAGCAAAAGCAAGGTGAGCTTATTAAAGGTTTGACCATTATAGTATGATAGTGAGAAATGTTATACTCAGCAATCTATTGTAGATTCTGAGAAAACTTGTCTCTAGTCGCACTAATTGAACAATTAAAAATCTGTTGTTTAATGTTGATATTAAACTATGTATTTTGGCTAAAGAATGCAAAGTGGAGTTC
Source organism: Zanthoxylum bungeanum (assembly GCA_019454045.1). Lineage (NCBI taxonomy): Eukaryota > Viridiplantae > Streptophyta > Magnoliopsida > Sapindales > Rutaceae > Zanthoxylum > Zanthoxylum bungeanum. Next base: position 210,160 of record SKCR01024044.1, read on the forward strand.
TTGAGTGATTTCTTCAAATGAGAGATCTATCGTGATTTCTTTGTTTGAAGAATTCATTCTAGAATGGCCCTGGAGTTTGTATTCTGCTAAGATCACAGTTTGATATACTAGCTTATAGATCCTATTGTAGACTCAGGTAAGCTTTCCGGAAATTCGTGTTCTCTAATTTTGATTACAGTCACATTGTCTGATTTTATCAAATCATAGAGAACACATATTTGTTAGTAGGGTCAGTGGGAGCGTACAAACTTCTTTCTAGCTTTGTATATATCATAAGTCTTATTTTCTTTGTGAAAACTGTTGGGAAGCGGCCGCGAGTACGCAACGGAAAATCAAAATTATTATGCCATTTTCTCTTTGCCCAATACCCATTTGTTTTGATTATTCTACAAGCCTAGGCATGTTACTATATATTCTAAGCATAAAACTCATAAACCATGCAAAGAACATAAACCTAAACATGCTAACTATCATAAGAACTCTAATTAAAATAAAGAAAGAAAAATACTTACTTGAACCGAAGACTCCTCCAGTCCTCCCTCCAATCTACAAGCTTTTCTTAAACTCAGCAAGCTCTTCAACGTTCCAAAGAGCCACCCAAGTGTGTGGCCTCCAAAGGTGCACACACCAAAGCCAAAACTCAACGGCAAGACTACGCCTTGAGTGCACGGGTATTTTGCCCTTGGTGCTAGCCTAGGCAAATACCTCAAAACTTTTAACTCGAGGTTCCTCTAGTCAATTAGACTTAAGGATCCTCAAAATCAGTGGCTTACTCTTAAACTTAGAGTTGCTCACTTATATAAACTCAAGATATGAAAGGTTTGGTGTAAAAATTGTGAAGAATTCTTTGGGTTTATATAGTGCTCCAAAGACAATAAAATTAATTAAGAATCCGATGTGGGATAAAAGCTAATTTAATCTTAGCCATTGGATCTTAATTTAGTGGTTTAATGAGATTATAAAACCCTAATAAGAGTTTGGGCCGAATTGGATTTCAAAACAAATAACAAAAAAATTTACTATTCATGTGAATAGTAATTTTTATTTTTTTTATTCCAATTCCCAAAGTGCCCACATCGTCATTCACCAATCCCTAAGCCACTATGAAACCTCATAAATGATTTGTTCAATAATTAAACACATTGAACCATTTATGAACAATTCCTACAGCAATCATATATGTTGTTATATTTGTAATGTGCACTGTTAACCATTGATTTCGACTTTATTGTGTGTGACCTTTTGGGTTCCCCTCAAGTTGGACATGAAATGAATCGTGATAATTTAATCAAACATAAATTATCCTCCGATCAGATGGTCGTTCGATTTCAATGACCAAGGTTGACATCTAGCAACATGCCAAAGCCCCCAAATGAGAAGGAAAGATATATATACCCATTCTGTATGCGATTTACATATGATACATTCCCTCGCCTCATTGTATCCCCACCTATTGACCTATGGTACGGAAAGTGTCTACACATATGATCAAAGGTATGATGTTGATAGTGTCATGAATCGTGCTAACCCAAGAATCTCACATGATTCTTCCGCTGTGGCCACAGTCTCAAGCACTGATCACACATATCAACCCGCGAACTGGAATACTACTCTTATAAGAAAATATTATCCGAGAGAGTGGCGATTCTCTGTTGTATCTTTACAAACTTCATGTGTTTCAACAAATGACCCAATCATACCCTTATGACCGAATCTTTTGAACCGGGGAAGGAGAATGTCAAAGTTATTTGATCCACACATAAGATTGTAAAGACCTCAAGTCTAAGGACTAGTCATATAATCGATACATGAAAGTTCTCACAGACATATGATAATAAACACTCCATATGAAAATTTTTGGCGGTCAGTTCGATGGACACGAGCAACTCATGCATCCATGTGATACACCAAGCGGACGGATCTCCGCTAGTAGCCTATGAGATCGGCTACCCCACTTAAGGGCGGATCATATCATCATGCTAGTCTCTCCGCTTTGTGAACGCCCAGATTGTTCACAAAACTATGACTAGGAAGATTTAAGAGTAATTATTCTCATAAGGCGTGGAAGTCATCGTCTTATTACTCCAAGGGCTTTATTATAGTGTTGATGATTTATATAAGTTTTGTAAGACATGTATAATAAAGATTTCCATTTTATTAATTAATGAAAATATTATAAATATATGTCTATATAGCCCATCCACAAGTTGGGTATATGGTAAATCTCTAACAATCTCCCATTTGCACTATAGCCAACTAGTATGAATCTGGACACCATAATCTCGGGTGTGCCTATCATGCTTTTGTTGAGTCAGCCCTTTAGTCAGAGAATCTGCAAGATTATCTTCTGTGGGTATTTTCTCTATAATAACTTCTTTTCTCTCAATAATCTCCCTGATGAGATGAAATCGCCTGAGTACATGCTTGGATTTCTGGTGGGACATTGGTTCCTTTGATTGATCAATGGCGCCCGCGTTGTCACAGTACAACGTGACGCCATTCTTTATCGCGGGAAGCACTTCCAGCTCCGTGATGAACTTCTTTATCCAGACTGCTTCTTTAGCAGCGTCTGCTGTCATCCATATCGGTCTGAAAGCTCGCTTCACAGTAACCAATGACTTTCATCTCAGAACAATCTCTGGATGTCAAGAACACATCCTTAGTTCTTCTCAGATACTTGAGGATTGTTTTGACAGCTGCCCAGTGTTGCTCACCAGGATTTGCCTGATACCTGCTCGTTATGCTAAGAGCATAAGAGACATCAGGTCTTGTATATAGCATGCCGTACATGATCGATCCTATTGATGAGGCATAATGGATCCTACTCATACATTCTCTATCTGAAGGAGTACGTGGACATTGCTCCTTAGATAATTTGATTCCATGACAAGTAGGTAAATTACCTCTTTTGGAATCTTCCATTTTGAACATTTTCAAAACTTTATCTATGTACGTAGATTGAGAAAGTCCTAACAACCTCTTAGATCTATTACGGTAGATCTTAATGCCGAGGATGTAGGCTGCTTCTCCCAAATCTTTCATGAAGAAATTCTGAGATAACCATTGCTTGGTGGCTTGCATCATGGGAATATCATTCCCGATGATTAATATGTCATCGACATATAATACAAGAAATACAACAACACTCCCACTAATTTTCTTGTAAACACAAGGCTCGTCTACATTTTTGATGAAGTCAAATTCTTTGATTGTCTCATCAAATAGTATATTCCAACTTCTGGAGGCTTGCTTGAGTCCATAAATGGATTGTTTAAGCTTGCATACTTTATTATGATCATCCTTATATGCAAACCCCTCAGGTTGTGTCATATAGACTTCCTCTACGAGGTTCCCATTAAGGAAAGCTGTTTTGACATCCATCTGCCAAATCTCATAATCAAAGTGTGCAGCTAGTGCCAGTAAAATTCGAATGGACTTTATCATTCCAACAGGCGAGAAGGTTTCGTCATAGTCAATTCCTTGGATTTGTCTATAATATTTCGTCACCAACCTAGCCTTATAGGTTTGGATGTTGTCTTCTGCATCAATTTTACGCTTCTAAATCCACTTGCAGCCTATGGGTTTTATCCCTTCAGGTGCATCTACCAAGTCCCAGACTTGATTCTGATACATAGAGTCTATTTCGGATTTCATGGCCTCAAGCCACTTGACTGAATCAATGTAACGCATTGTTTCGTCATAACTGGTGGGATCGTCATTATCAATGACATGATCATGTTCCTCATCAATATGGAAATCATATCTTTCAGGCTCATGTCTTTCCCTACCAGACCTTCTAAGTTCATAACCTTGTGGTTGTTCCGTCACTACCCTTTTGAGGGGTCTGGGGTTTAGTTCTATGTTAGTTTGTTCTTCTCGTACCTCATCGAGGTCAAGTCTACTCCCACTATATTTCTTGAGAAGGAATTCTTTCTCTAGAAATTTAGCATTTCGTGAGACAAATGTTCTTTGTTCATTTGGGACGTAGAACACGCATGCTCTTGAGTTCAAGGCATATCCTACAAACTTACATTTAACTGCCTTTTCATCCAATTTGTTAGTTTGTGTGAGCTTGACATATGCGTCACATCCCCAAACTCTTAGATAACTAAGACTATGACGCTTCCCAGACCATAACTCATATGGTGTTTGACTAACAGTCTTGGAAGGAACTTGGTTTAGTAGTAGTGTTGCGTTCTAAAGAAATACCCCAAAATGAAAGAGGTAGATCTGTGTCTGGCATCATTGATCGGACCATATCTAATAATGTCTGATTTCTCCTTTCGGAGACCCCATTATGCTGTGGAGTTCCCGGAGGAGTCAACTGGGAAACAATGCCATTTTCTCTCAAGTAATCTTGAAATTCGTTGCTTAAGTATTCACCACCTCGGTCAGACCTTAGTGACTTAATACTTTTATTAAGCTGGATTTCTACTTCAGCCTTGAAGTCTTTGAATTTCTCAAATGCTTCAGATTTGTACCGCATAAGGTACACATACCCATATCGTGAATGATCATCGATAAAGGTAATGAAGTAGGAGAATCCACCTCTAGCGGTGAGTGACATTGGTCCGCATACATCAGAGTGTATGAGTTCTAATGTCTCCGCTGCACGCTGTCTTGTACCTTTGAAGGGTAATTTGGTCATTTTACCAAGTAAACAAGACTCACAAGTTCCATAAGGTTTATATTTGAAGGGTTTGAAATACCCATCCTTATGTTAGGTTAATCTTGTTTCATTGATATGACCTAAGAGACTGTGTCATAGAAGTGATTCATTGAGATTATTCGAGTTAACGTTGTATATATTAGAGGTTGAAAATTCTTTGTTAGTTTGTAAGACATAGATACCATTATTCAAAATACCATCTCCATATTTTATTTCATTGAAATAAATAGAACATTCATTACAACTTATTAGGCATGAAAAGCCTTTATTACATAAAGAAGAAATTGAAATGATGTTCTTTACTAGAGAATGTACATAAATACAATCTTCTAAGTCTAAAACTAAACCATTCAGCAAAACTAATGAATAAGTCCCCACGCACAATGCAGCCAGTTTTGCTCCATTACCCATGCGTAAGTCAACCTCCCCATGACGGACTCCGACTGTTTCTCAGGCCCTGCACATTGTTACAAAAGTGAGTCCCACAACCGGTGTAAAGCACTCAAGTAGAAGGTTAAGAGTTTTGAGAATATAGTTCAATCATATACAACATACCTGAAGCATTGGGCTTCTTGGCCTCTTGGGCTTCCCTAGCTTCCTTGGCTTTCAAGGATCTGCAGTCTTTATTCCAATGACCATTCTTTCCACAAAAGAAACATTTCCCCTTTCCCTTTTTCTTCTCCACCTACCATTGGGCTTTAGGTGATCTGGAGCCTTGGCCTTGCCCTTATTTTTCTTTGGGCCTCATGGCTTCAGGTTCGTACCCGTAAGCATCACAGAGGTTTTAAGCTCCGGTTTCAAGTCCTTCTCTGCTTGCTTTATCAGATTGTGCAATTCTGCTAAAGTAGCTTCTTTGTTAGACAGATGAAACTGCATAATAAAGTTAGAGAAGTTTTTAGTAAGGACTGGAGAATTAGATCGTGACCTATCTCATGATCCATGATGAACCCGAGGTTGGCCAATTTTTCAATGTGGCCAATCATCTTAAGCACATGTCCATAACATATCCTTCCTTATACCTTGTTTGGATAAGGCACATGACACTTGGATCTCACAGTATGAACGAAAGTTGCATACAACTCCTTCAAGTGAAAGATGATGGTTTGAGCATTCATATCTTCGTGAGCTTTCTGAAGTTCGTCCGACATAGAGCCAAGTATTATGCAAAACTGCTTGCTCATCATCATCGTCGTGTTTTTTCCAAGCATCAAATGTATTTGGTCAGCATCTTCTGCGGGTTCAGGGGGAAATAGTCTTTCAAGAAAATAGAAAATCTTTCTTGTCGTAAGACAATTTTAAGGTTTCTAAACCAGTCATTATAGTTGTCCCCTTTGAGCTTATGCTCATCAAGGATGGAACGAAGTGATATTCTGTTTGCCATTTGAATGTTTATGAAATATTTTAACCCACCTATTAAGAGAGAATGTTAAAATTAGGAATATGTTTTCATTAATGTTTCATAATAACATGGCTTTTAATATTATGAAGTTGCTCCCACTCAATTATTTTAAAATTTTAGCAAATCGCATCAACCCCAATATGATGGATTTCTTGTGGGCAAGGATCCCATTATCATCATTTCACAACTCCGACTAGGGCGGGGTCGTTATAAAATACGATAATTAGGTAGGTTCCCAACCAATTTATGATATAAATCACAATTCCTTGATCATTGGGTTGGGCAATCAAACATGCCATAGCTTATGCTAGTCCTTGTGGACACCCAATCTTTGCCACTAAGTTATAAGACCACGCCTAAGGGTCGCTGTGTCTTATGACTCAGAAAAGTCAAATCATTGTCAATAGTACGATTTAGGGACAAATTGGTATGGTCAGTCTGGTAGTGTTCATCAATACGGTTTAAGCCTGAGTCTATACAAATGGGACTTACAATGCCTATCCTTTGCTATCTATACTTGCCAATTTATTTTTAACTTAAATATTATTAGGATTTGCAAATGACTTAAATTATATTGAGGATTTTAAAGTTAAGTAATAACTGTCAATGGATTCCTCCATTGAAAATTCCCCAGAGGGATGGTGGAGGGACTCTCTTAAATACCCTTACCTCTTAGGCTCTTATTGCATTGGTGACAGGAATAAACAATAGATCCTCCAAAATTAGTCCAACACTTTAAATATGCTTTAAGGTAAGCTTTGAGTAAATGATTATCTAGATGTCTTCACAGCTTTTCCTTTTGGCTAAAAAAAGGTTAGTGAGTGAAGGAAGACACCAAATCATTATCTAACTCTAGTAATACCTTTGGTTAAATTAACTTTAGTTTGGAAAGTTTTATTACCCCTTGGTCTCAACCACTTGTATCTTTTATAATGTCTTTTATTATAAACAAGTGATTTATATTTATTAGCCTTAAAGGTAATAAATCTCTAAGTTCATCACGGAATAATTACTTAGCTAAGGGATAAGCAATACACTCTCTATTTCTTAGAAAGTCTCTAGATGCTTGCACCCTAAAATAATCATGCCAATTCTAATCAGACAAATAATCATCAAGCATATGAGTTTTAATATGTTGGAATTATTTTAGGCATTAAATAACTTTGATAAATATTTAATTATGATATTGCATTTTATTTTATTCAAATAAATTTACTATTCACATTTTTCTGCAGATGCGTGAACTTTAAATGTAATTTCACAATTCAATTCTTAACCAAATCATGCAAAACTTGTACCTAAAATTAAGTTCAGGGTGTTATCTTTCCAACAAGCTTTAAACACCCAATGTCGAGTTCAAACGAGTGAGAACTAATAAAAAAAAAACGACGCGCTGATACCACTGTTGGGAAGCGGCCGCGAGTGCGCAGCGGAAATAAAAATTATTATGCCACTTTCCCTTTGCCCAATACCATTTTTTATTATTATTCTACAAGCCTAGGCATGTTACTATATATTCTAAGCATAAAAATCATATAACATGCAAAGAACATAAACCTAAACATGCTAACTATCATAAGAACTCTAATTAAAATAAAGAAAGAAAAATACTTACTTGAACCGAAGACTCCTCCAGTCCTCCCTCCAATCTACAAGCTTTTCTCGAACTCAGCAAGCTCTTCCACATTCCAAAGATCCACCCAAGTGTGTGGCCTCCAAAGGTGCACACACCAAAGCCAAAACTCAACGGCAAGACTACGCCTTGAGTGCACGGGTATTTTGCCCTTGGTGCTAGCGTAGGCAAATACCTCAAAACTTTTAACTCGAGGTTCCTCTAGTCAATTAGACTTAAGGATCCTCAAAATCAGTGGCTTACTCTTAAACTTTAGAGTTGCTCACTTATATAAACCCAAGATATGAAAGGTTTGGTGTAAAAATTTGTGAAGAATTCTTTGGGTTTATATAGTGCTCCAAAGACAATAAAATTAATTAAGAATCCGATGTGGGATAAAAGCTAATTTAATCTTAGCCATTGGATCTTAATTTAGTGGTTTAATGAGATTATAAAACCCTAATAAGAGTTTGGGCCGAATTGGAATTCAAAACAAATAACAAAAAAAATTACTATTCACGTGAATAGTAATTTTTATTTTTTTATTCCAATTCCAAAAGTGCCCCCATCGTCATTCACCAATCCCTAAGCCACTATGGAACCTCATAAATGATCTGTTCAATAATTAAACACATTGAACCATTTATGAACAATTCCTATAGCAATCATATATGTTGTTATATTTGTACTGTGCACTATTAACCATTGATTTCGACTTTGTTGTGTGTGACCTTTGGGTTCCCTTCAAGTTGGACATGAAATGAATCATGATCTGTTCAATAATTAAACACATTGAACCATTTATGAACAATTCCTACAGCAATCATATATGTGTTATTTGTACTGTGCACTATTAACCATTGATTTCGACTTTGTTGTGTGTGACCTTTGGGTTCCCTTCAAGTTGGACATGAAATGAATCGTGATAATTTAATCGAACATAAATTATCATCTGATCAGATGGTCGTTCGATTTCAATGACCAAGGTTGACATCTAGCAACATGCCAAGGCCCCCAAATGAGAAGGAAAGATATATATACCCATTCTGTATGATTTACATATGATACGGTCATTCGCCTCACTGTATCCTCACCTATTGACCTAGGGTACGGAAAGTGTCTACCCATATGGTCAAATGTATAATGTTGATAGTGTCATAAATCGTGCTAACCCAAGAATCTCACATGATTCTTTCATTGTGGCCACATTCTCAAGCACTGATCACACATATCAACCCGCGAACTAGAAGACTACTCTTATAAGAAAATATTATCTGAGAGAGCGGCGATTCTCTGTTGTATCTTTACAAACTTCATGTGTTTCAACAAATGACCCAATCATACCCTTATGACCGAATCTTTTGAACCGGGGAAGGAGAATGTCAAAGTTATTTGATCCACACATAAGATTGTAAAGACCTCAAGTCTAAGGACTAGTCATATAATCGATACATGAAAGTTCTCACAGACACATGGGATAAACACTCCATATGAAAACTTTCGGCGGTTAGTTCGATGGACACGAGCAACTCATGCATCCATGTGATACACCAAGCGGACGGATCTCCGCTAGTAGCCTATGAGATCGGCTACCCCACTTAAGGGCGGATCATATCATCATGCTAGTCTCTCCGCTTTGTGAACACCCAGATTATTCACAAAACTATGACTATGAACATTTAAGAGTAATGATTCTCATAAGACGTGGAAGCCATCGTCTTATTACTCCAATGGCTTTATTACAGTGTTGATGATTCATATAAGTTTTGTAAGACACGTATAATAAAGATTGTCATTTTATTAATTAATAAAAATATTACAAATACATGTACATATCGTCCATCCATAAGTTGGGTATAGGGCATATCCCTAACAAAAATAGTGAGAGTAGTCTCTGTTATATTTGATATAAAGTTTCATATATGATATAAAACTAATAGACTTGTGAGATACTCCCATTAGTCGCGTATTAGATATGATCTAATAAAGGACACAATAAGACTATCTGTATGACAGTTAGTATAACTGTTTGACAGTTAACGTGTCTTTTATATATATAGTATTCATCTTTCGTAAAGGATGATACATTTGTTGAAAGAGAGATTGATTAGAATGTCTAGTCAATCTTATGCATCATAGGATGATGGCGTAATGAATATTATATTATGTGCAATTAAAAATATCAACTTAATTGTAACTGTTACGAGTTATTTTGATATGTTGCAGACCATATGATAGATCTTGAAACATGTTCTTGGTTATCTTAGAGATATTAAGAATGAGTTTCTTATTCATGGATAATTTAGTCTGCGACCTTAATGTCAGATTAGTTTTGATCATAATTATGATATTAGATGGTCTATGTCATATAAAGTCAGAAAAGATGCAGTGGGAGTGTCACCGTTGATTCTACTAAACTAGTGGAATCAGTTGCAACTTATGAAGTATTGACTTATGAAGTTGCATAGTGACCCTATAGATTAGAAGTTTTCATATTTGTGTAGTGTTTGCGGTTGTCTCATAGTATCTGGATTTGATATCTAAATACATAGACAATTCAGTAGCTATAGCACAATACTTATATAGCGTCTGAGTCATATTGATGTGGAATTTGGATTCTACAAAATATGAATGATGTTGGCTAAGGAAAACGATTGAGTTTGTTGGACTGACTCAATTTGTTAAAGTGGGCTTACTTGTTGTTGCCTACCTCTTGAGTCCTATGTGAGCTCTTGAGGTCCATGAGTATGTGATATACATTGAGATGTGTATATGATATCGTGGATTGGCACTAGAGCAAGTGGAAGAAATTGTTAGGGTTAGTGCTTGGAGTGTCAATTCGGATCGTATTTATATCTGATTCATGAATACGAGCAATTCCATTTTCCATAATATTACTTATTTAATGGTAGAACCTCTTGTCTTTTATACACATATTCGATCTAATTATAATTAGATATCTAATTACGATTAAATTGAAACTAAATCTGGTTTAGTGATACATGTATATTAGACAAAGACCCTAGGATTTACAATGTGGTACGCAGTTACAACATAGTTTGTAATTGGCATTGTGAAGGGCACTATAAGATGTATATCCTTAAATAAAGTTTCTGGTCAAGATTTACTAACATGGGTCGGTTAGTAGCTGAGACCAGTACATGTCGTATATTGTGACATGGTTCGATGGTTTATCCTAATGAACCATGAGTCTCGGGAGACTTATATAGACATGTAGGTGTTTATTTGATAAACACTGAATGACTCACTGAAGATTTCCTAATAGATGGTACACCAACGTCAATATGAATCTTCTCGAGTTGAGCGAGCATAATGGTCATTCGACTTGAGATACCACTGTGGCTATATGAGCTATCATCCACACTTGATGGCAGTCACGTCACCGATCTATTTAGATCAGACCTCCACCTGTTCGTTGGGTGTGGACTGATGCTCATGATATCCTGTGTGTATCAAGATAGAATCTGTCAGTCCTGTGTACAAGGCATAGACATCCTACATGTGTTTACGATCTGGTAAATCCATGACAGTGGTATAACTTTGGAAATCAGTTCCGAGTGTTATTTAGAGATCGTAAATTTGAAAGTCGACTATATTATACCAAATGGGTTTGACGTTCTTATCTATATCCCATGTATAATATGGATAGCCTGTGATGGATGGATTATACGTATGTAATGACCTCGACTTGCATAGTTTAGCGAGATTACTTGTGGTCGTCATAATTCATGAGTGGGTGAATTATAGACACGAAATTGGATTTCATAACGAATAAACATAAACTTAGAGAGTCCCACAATATGAAGTGTACTCGTTGAGCACTTGGGCAACGCATTATGAATAATATCATAATACTTCATCGGATTAAGTGAGTTAATTCGAATCGTTTAAACGGTTAAACGATAACACATGCATTAGGGGATTTTGGTCATTTAATAATTATTGTGTATTTGTATTTGATACATAATTTGATTAGATACACATTAATTAATTGTCAAATGAGATTTTTACACATGTCATTAATATATGTATTTGTTATTTAATGTAAATAAAATACATATATAATAATAATTATTATATTAATTAATTATTTAAATATTTAAATATTTAAATGTTAAATATTTGAATAATTAATTAATAAAAATTTTCATAATTGTTATGAAAAATGTTTAATTATTATTGGTGACACATGACATGATTTAATTAAACTTTATGTGTGCAAATATGATTTGTTAACATAAAGTTTGATTTAATTAATTGAATTAATTTTTTGAAAATGACCATAATGCCCCTAAGAGTCAGTCATCACCATTTTTAAAGTTAAATTTTTTTCCTTTTGCTTCCATGAGAAGCTTATGGCCAAACACCACCAAAAACAATAGCTCTCAAATTTGGTTTTATGAAAAAAAGAAGGAAAATCAAGAAACTCAAGAAAAAGCTTTTGGAAATCAAAGAATTAAAGGTAATTCTAAATATCTCTAAGCTTGAAAGCATGTTTCTTATTTATTAATGATCTTATAAGATCTAAATATCTCTAATCTTGAAAGCATGTTTCTTATTTATTAATGATCTAATAAGATTATAGGGTTTCTTTTTTCTTAAAAATTTGGGGCTTTTGGATTTGGTGGATGAATTGGAAGGCTATGTGCATGGGTGAAGTTGATTTGGATGATATTATTGTAATTATTGTCCAATTTGATTATTTGATGATATGTTGTCATTCTAGAGTGTTATAACCACTCTTGTAATGTTTAGAATTATTCTTGGGTGGTTCATTTGTGGGGACTTTGGTTGGTGTTAAGATTAATTAGATTAATGTTGAAAAGTTGGATTAAAGCATGAAAAATTGATTTTTTTTTTTTTTACAAAATCAGATCTAGAAAACTGGGTTGTTTGTGATGAAAATGATGTCATTTGAATGTCTTGGATGTGTTTTGGGTGTTGGAACAATTGCTGGAAATTATTTCGGAGTTGAAATAAGCGAAAACAGCGAAAAACGGCGTTACGGGTGACTTTTGAGCCACCTAGATGACGGCTGCCCAAATAGTGAATTTTCACAGTTCGGGCAGCCCATGAACTGCCCTAATACTATTGGGGCTGACCTGGGCAGCCCTCATGTGTATTGGGTGGTCGGTTCGGTCAAAAATGCATTTTATGCCATTTTACGGAAAAATATTTTCGTAAAAGTTTCGCGACGTTTCTTAGTTATTTATGTCGTTATTTGATATCGAATAAATATGTTTAGGTGAAATATGAATAAATTATTCATATTGGATATTGAATAATCTATTAGGTAATTTTAAAAAAAAAAGTTTTAAAATTACGATTTCACCCGAACAGCGCTTCCGCCGCGTCCTTGCACCCAAAACCCCAACATATAGTCCTATTGATTTATTAGTTTTGCTTGTAATAGATTAATTATAGGTTGATGTAAAAGTGTTCACGTGTATTATGTTATTTCACTTCTAATTAGGAATATTTAAATAACTTACGTTGCGTTGAGATTGAGATGGAAAACTGGGCCAATCTCATAATTCTTCCCGTATCTTTATAATTTTACGTGTAAATATGTATCCTTATTAATTATGGTAAAACACATCATACATAAAAAAAATTAAGTTCATTCAAATTAAGATTTAAGTCTTAAAATATCTTAAATTTATATTTAAATTGATATGATTGTCTATTTTTTTAAAAAAAAATTGAAGAGGAAGAAGAGGGGGCAGCCCCAGTGTCACGGCCTTAGCTTAAGGCTAGGATGTTCAGTCACGTTATAAAGGAGCTAATATTTCGGGACACCGTATCTAGCTCATTCATGGTCAAATATATCTATCATGGGACCTTGTACTGGAGAGAGAGTTCATCTGTGAAGCCTTATTCGGAAGTTTGCTGGAGAATTAGAAACATGCTCGCTTGTCGCTAACCACTAGCGTAGTATTGTGGAGTTGTTAAGGAGCTTATGTTCCAGAATGCCGGATTGAGCTAGCTCCAAGTCCTAAGTAACTCTCATGGGCATATGTACTGGAGATATTTCGCCCGTGAGGTCCCGTTCTGAAGTTTTTCAGGAGATTTAGAGATACACTAGTTTACCGCTAAGTGCTAACGTAGTTTTGGTGCATTATGAAGGACCTTATGTTTCGAAGTGCCAGATTGAGCTCACTTCAGGTCCTAAGTATCTCTCATGGACCTATGTACTGGGGAGATTTCGCCTGTGAGGTTTCGTTTGGAAGTTTGTCGGGAGAATTAGAGATATGCTAGCTTGGAGCTAGACGTTGGCCTAGTTTGGGGCATTGTGAGGGAGCTAACATGTCGGGGAGCCGGATCGAGTTGGAAAAAGTTCATAAGTGAGTCTTATGGTCACTTGTACTGGGAAAATTTTAGCCCCATAGTTAGATTTCTAGATTTACCGGGAGATTCTGGCAGTGTACCCACTTTTGGGCCTTACCGTGCACTTTGCCGCAAAAGTGGGGCGTTGTGGAAAACCATCAAGACTGGCTCTTTTAGGGACAAGATTTTAACCCAAAGTCACTTATATTGTGGCTTATTGACTCGCTGAAAGATTTTCCAGAAAATCCTCTTAATATAGATTTTAGAGGGGGTGTGACAACTCAAGCACCAGATGTGTATACTGGTGAAACATATGCAATGTCTCTAAAACCTCTTTAGGGGGAAGTCTAGGTGAACCTTGGGGTGGTCAAGGGGGCTTCGGTGGTCTTGGGGCTTTAGCCGTGAACCCTTTCGCCCTTAGACAATGTGTGGACAAAAGTATATTGTCGAGATTGTGTTGGTTGGAAAATGCCATATTTTTATATCTTGTTGTGTTATTTGAGTGCTGGGTCCCGGTGCAGTACGGGTCCGCATGTGTATGCTTCGAGATATCTTGTGAGCTTTCATAAATCAATATATTATGGGTCTGTAGCCTCCCAAAAACGTGAATTTAGGTACAGAGGCTTCGAGTAAGGCTCACTTACACGGGACGTGTCCCTTGGTAAGTGTCGCACGAGCCTTTTTTCCGTAGAGGAAAAATTCGGCCCGTGACAGTTGGTATCAGAGCCCTAGGTTGGGCACGTGAAATGTCTACGGATGTGAGTGTTAAGGTTGGTGCTCAGAGTGTCAATCCGGATCGTATTTATGTCCGATTCATAAATACGAACAATTCATTTTTCCATAACATTACTTATTTAATAGTAACACCTCTTATCTTTTATACACATATTCGATCTAATTGCGATTAGATATCTAATTATGATTAGATTGAAACTAAATCTGATTTAATGATACGTGTATATTAGACAAAGAACCTAGGATTTACAACGTAGTGCGCAATTACAACGTAGTTTGTAATTGACATTGGGAAGCGTCACTATAAAATGTATATCCTTAAATAAAGTTCCTGGTCAAGATTTACTAACACGGGTCGGTTAGTAAAATCCGCTGAGACCAGTATATTTCATATATCGTGACTTGGTCCGATGGTTTATCCTAGTGAACCATGAGTCTCGGGAGACTCGTATAGACATGTAGGTGTTTATTTGATAAACATTGAACGACTCACTGAAGATTTCCTAATATATGGTACACCAACGTCAATAGGAATCTTCTCGAGTTGAGTGAGCATAGTGGTCCTTTGACTTGAGATACCACTGTGGATATATGAGTTATCATTCATACTTTGATGGCAGTCATGTCACTGATCTATTCATGATCAGACCTCCGCCTGTTCGTTGGGTGTGGATTGATGCTCATGATATCATGTGCGTATCAATGGAGGATCCGTCAGTCCTGTGTACAGGACATAGGCATCCTGCACGTGTTTGCGATCTAGTAAATCCATGGTCATGGTATAACTTTGGAAGCCTGTTCCGAGTGTTATTTAGAGATCGTAAATTGAAAGTCGACTATATTATACCGAAAGAATTTGACGTTTTTATCTATATCACAGGTATAATATGGATAGCCTGTGACGGATGGATTATACGTATGCAATGACCTCGACTTGTATAGTTTAGCGAAATTATATGTGGTCGTCATAATTCATGAGTATGTGAATTATGGACACGAAATTGGATTTCGTGATGGATAAACCTAAACTTAGAGAGTCCCACGATATGAAGTGTACTCGTTGAGCACTTAGGCAACGCGTTATGAATAATACAGATTATTCATAAAACTTCATCGGATTAAATGAGTTAATTCGAATCGTTTAAACGGTTAAACGATAACACATGCTTTAGGGGATTTTGGTCATTTAATAATTAATATGTATTTGTATTTGATACAAAATTCGATTTGATACATATTAATTAATTGTCAAATGAGACTTTGACACATGCCATAAATATATGTATTTGTTATTTAATGTAAATAAAAATACATATATATAATAATTATCTTAATTAATTATTTAGATATGTAATTGTTAAATATTTGAATAGTTAAATAATATCCATATTTCATAAATGTTATGAAATATGTTTAATTATTATTGAAACACATGACATGATTTAATTAAGCTAAATTTGTACAAATTTGATTTGCTACTAAGAAGCTTAATGTTATTTAATTGGATTAAATTTTAAAAATGACCATTTTGCCCCTTTGTGAGTCGGTCAAGGCTATTAAAAAAGGGAAAATGTTTTCTTTTCTTCTTGGCTTGCTTCCATGGCCGAAAACACTCATCCAAAACACTCTCAAATTTGTTTTGATGATTCAACAAAGAAAATGAAGAAAATCGAGAAAAAAAACTTTAGGAAATTAGAGAATTAGAGGTAATACTCAATATCCCTAAGCTTGAAAGTATGTTTCTTGTTCTTGATCTTCTATATAGACTCTAGGGTTTCTTCTTTTCTTGTGAATTTGGGTGTTTTGGATTTGGAGGATGGAATTGGAAGCATATAGCATGTGTGAAGTAGTTTTGAATAATATTATTCTAATATTTATTCAATTTGGTCATTTGATGATATGTTGCCATTCTAGAGTATTATGACCACTCTTGTAATGCCTAGAATTGTTCTTGGGTAGTTAATGTGTGGTGACTTTGATTGGTATTTTGATTAATTGGATTAATCTTGAAAAATTGGATTTAAATCATGAAAATTGACATTTTTGCATTCTGGATCAGATCTGGAATAACAGTGAATATGGTGATGAAAAATATGTCATTTGAATGTATTGAATGTGTTTTGGGTGTTGGAACAATTTCCGGAAATTATTTCGGAGTTGAAATAAGCGAAAACGGCGAAAAAGTGCGTTACCGGGTGTCGGGTGACTTTTGAGCCAACCGGGTGACGGCTGCCCAAATAGTGAATTTTTCACTGTTCGGGCAGCCCATGAACTGCCCTAATACTATTGGGGCTGACCTGGGCAGCCCTCATGTGTATTGGGTAGTCGGTTCGGTTAAAAACGTGTTTTATGCCATTTTGCGGAAAAACATTTTCGTAAAAATTTCGCGACGTTTCTTAGTTATTTATGTCGTTATTTGATATCAAATAAATATGTTTAGGTAAAATATGAATGAATTATTCATATTAGATATTGAATAATTTATTCGGTAATTTAAAAGTTTTAAAATTACGATTTCGCCCGAACCGCGCTTCCGCTGCGCCCTTCGCCCAAAACCCCAACAGTGAGTAGATGTTATTGAGACAATGTGAACATCGTAAGGCTTGTGTGAAGCCTCGATAGATAAACGGCTCGAGATGAAGCCGCGAGAGTGTCCGATGGTACGCGCGGGGTAGTGTAAATCCCCAATTGAGATGGATTATTATGAGACAACATGAGAGCACATGAAAAGTGCTATTTTCATATGAGGTTGGCTCGGGTGTAGCCAAAATATTCGGGAGATCCGAAATGGATGTGAAACTTGTCTACGAGAGACAAGCTCGTGGTTTATACACCGTGAGAATGTGAGAGATATTGGGATGTACGAGAAACATCACGAGGGTGCCGATGGGATATTGGCAAGAGTATATGTGTTCATGAGAAACCGTTATGGGGTTGATTGAAGTTGTGTGGGGTTCAAAGGGGCGTGAAACCCTTTTTTCCCATGGCAGTTGGATGCCAGAACGTGATAGAGAGTCGAGATAGTAAGACCTCTCGCGTGAGGCAATGACAGGAATCGGGTGAGGACCCGATACTCCGTGTGAGTAGTTTGAGAAGGTTTTGAGAAATAAAGCCTTCATAAGGCTACGAGTAACGAGTTGATTGGATCCCCGTGAGCGGGAATGCCATTAGCTTAAGGCTATGAGCAATAAGTTGTTTGGATTCCCGTGAGTGGGAAGGCCATCAACTTAAGGATATGAGTAACGAGTTGTGTGGACTCCCTAAAGGGGAACGCCAACAGAAGTGCAATGGCTTGAGATAGGCCAAAGTAAAAGTGGGGGAGCGAACCTGAAATGAGTCAGGTATCCCCAAAGACCCTTGTGGAATATGATAACCACCATGTTGGTTATGTAACGATTGCATGGAAGACAGAGACCGAAATATTTTTGGCAATATAACGTGCATGTAAAGGCAGAGTGCCTTACAAGTGATGTGAGTGTGGTCTCGGAAGAGCCGATATGCGTACATTTCGGAGGATGCTTGTGGCATAATACGACTACGAGTAGTCGAAATGAGAGGGTGTGCACCAGTTACACTGGTAATGGGCCAATTGTGTGATTTTGGCTTTGGAGTGAGTTCGAGAATGATGATTGCTTTGAGGAAGTGATCTAATGTTGAAGAAGGTTTTGTGAAACGACCTTGGGAGTCAGCGTAGAATTGGCAAGAGTGCCAAAGTGGGGTGGGAAACACCCGGGAGAGTAGAACGAGTTGGCTTGGCGCCTAAGGGTAATAAGGTGAGATGACCAAGAGTGGTCGTGGGAATGAGCTATAATACGAGATGGAAATAATTCTATCTGCGATAGTTGAGTATCGAGACAATTGAGAAGCTCATGACATAGCAAGTGACCCAGAGTTTAGTGTGAGAATGAGATAGTTGCTAGTGACATGAGAGCAACTACGTGTGTCCCAAAGGGGACTGATGAGAAATTAGCTCCACCAAAGGCTAATTGTTGATCGGATGTGTGTTCGTCTTCGGGAGACCCGGTGTGCTACGCCGAGCGCCTTGAAGAACAGGTAGGCAGGGGGCCAGGGTGAAGAGAACAACCGATCTATTCATAATCAAAATAAACAAAACCCATTTGTTTTTATCAAAACCCATTCACGTACATGTGTATGGTGTTTTTTTATAAGAATTATCTGAGTCGAAAATGAAAACCCGCGCAAAATAACGTGTATAAAGTAGTGACCGAAATCAGAAACACTCATGCATGAGAGTTTGTATGGAGTTGTGACTGAGACTGGACACGAAAACTAATACACAATCATGTGTGTGGAGTTGTTCCACAAATAATGATGGGGGAGCATTGGAAGCTGCATGTGCAGTGTGTCAGGTTGGTGAACCAACCATGTACAGGAGCTTGTGCCTAGTGACAGAGTTGAGCCATTATATCGAAAACAAAGATATATGTACGAGAGTGTATATGATGTTGTTGTGTTTAGATATTGTGTGCCCAATTCACTATAAAGTTGTATAATGTTACTAATGTGGACATGTAATTTCATTCGTTGATACAAATGTTATTGCAATGTCTTTGATGTGTGCCTTGTTTATAAGAATTGAAGGAGATTAATGATCAAATACGATTTGAACAACCCTCAATTTATGCCATCGTCGAGGACGCTGATGAATGAAGTGGGGGAGGATGTCACGGTCTTAGCTTAAGGCTAGGATGTCCAGTCACGTTATAAATGAGTTAATGTTTCGGGACACCGTATCCAGCTCATTCATGGTCAAATATATCTCTCATGGGACCTTGTACTGGAGAGAGATTTCATCTGTGAAGCCTTATTCGGAAGTTTGCTGGAGAATTAGAAACACGCTCGCTTGTCGCTAGCCGCTAGCGTAGTATTGTGGAGTTGTGAAGGAGCTTATGTTCCGGAATGCCTGTGAAGTCTCGTTTGGAAGTTTTTCGGGAGAATTAGAGATATGCTAGCTTGCAGCTAGACGTTGGCCTAGTTTGGGGCATTGTGAGGGAGCTAACGTGCCGGGGAGCCGGATCGAGTTGGAACAAGTTCATAAGTGAGTCTTATGGTCACTTGTACTGGGAAAATTTCAGCCCCATAGTTAGATTTCGAGATTTTCCGGGGGATTCTGGCAGTGTACCTACTTTTGGGCCTTACCGTGCACTTTGCCGCAAAAGTAGGGCGTTGTGGAAAACCATCAAGACGGGCTCTTTTAGGGACGAGATTTAACCCAAAGTCACTTATATTGTGGCTTATTGACTCGCTGAAAGAGTTCCTGGAAACTCCTCTTAATATAGATTTTAGAGGGGGTGTGACAACTCAAGCACCAGGTGTGTATACTGGTGAAACATGTGCAATGTCTCTAAAACCTCTTTAGGGGGAAGCCTAGGTGAACCTTGGGGTGGCCAAGGGGGCTTCGGTGGTATTTGGGCTTTAGCCGTGAACCATCTCGCCCTTAGACAATGTGTGGACAATGGTGTATTATCGAGATTGTGTTGGTTGGAAAATGCCATATTTTTATATCCAGTTGTGCTATTTAAGTGCCGGGTCCCGGTGCAATACGGGCCCGCATGTGTATGCTTCTAGATAGCTTGTGAGCTTTCGTAAATCAATATATTATGGTTCTATAGCTAGAGGTGGGCAAAAAAACCGACCGAACCGAACCAAACCGCAAACCGGACCGAATTTACGGTTTTTTTCTAACGGTTCGGATTGGCCCACCCCAAACGGTTTACGGTTCGGTTCAGGAGCTAATCCGAACCGCACCTGTTAAACCGAACCGAACCGTTATAATTTAAAAAAATTATATATTTTTATAAAAAAAAAAATTGTATTTTTCTTTTAATTGTATTTTATGTTTTCTTTTTATTAGTATGTTAATATTTTTATTCTTAAATTTGTTGTTAATATATTTATTTGTTAATACTTTTGTTCTTCAATTTATTTGTTAATACTTTTATTCTTAAATTTTTTGTTTTATGGTAGTATTATTATTCTTGAAAGTAAGATGTTAGATTTGTTTCTTAATTAGAATGATGGTAGCATTATTATTCGAGGTAATTTTTAAAAAATACAAGAATTAATTGTGCCTCATTTTTCAATCTTTTATGGAGTGCATGTGTTCCCTGAAGTCACATCTTACACCCTAGCACTTCATACTATTTGTTTAATAGACTAGTTTTTTTTTTCACTTAAGTGGATAAAAATTTATTTTAAATATAATAATCCGTAAACCGAACCGAACCAATCCGTAAACCGCTGGTTTAAAAAATTTTCAATCCGAACCAAACCGTTATTTAATGGTTTGGTTTGAGAGATAAAAAATCTG
Source organism: Zanthoxylum bungeanum (assembly GCA_019454045.1). NCBI lineage: Eukaryota > Viridiplantae > Streptophyta > Magnoliopsida > Sapindales > Rutaceae > Zanthoxylum > Zanthoxylum bungeanum. Next base: position 231,254 of record SKCR01024044.1, read on the forward strand.
AACCGTAAAATATGGTTTGGTTCGGTTTTTAGCAAAAATCGAACCGCGCCCACCTCTATCTGTAGCCTCCCAAAAATGAGAATTTTGGTGTAGAAGCTGGAGATAGACCGATTTACACGGAACGTGTCTCTTGATAAGTGTCGCGCATGTCATTTTTCCGTTAAGAAAAAAATCGGCCCGTGACACCCGGCTTCGTTCACCAGGGTTGCCAATTTGACGGCAAGAGTATGTAGTTGGAAAAGAAAACACTCAAATAGTGCAAGTGCTACTGGCAAACATAGGATATGGCCCACAGTTGTATGCCTCAAGAATAGCGGTCTTCTAGTCAAACCGTCCCACCGCCATAGATGACTTTTTTCCCTAAACGCATCAGTTTGATTGTGATGGGTGTGCTTTATTCAGTATTACATTGAAGAAACGTTTCAATTCTGGGAAATCTCAAGACCAAATAAAAATACTTGGGTCATTAAAGCTAGCCCCCTGTGTAGAATGAATAACTTCAAGCAGGTTGGTCACCTCTTAATTCTTGTTTGTTTGTGTAAAAAATTGGATAGCAATTGAACATTATTGTGCTGTCTATGTCACTGTAATTTACAATTATAAATCTGATTTAGAACAAATTGAGGGAAGAAGTTGCGAAGAGGGTCCCTGCCCCTTTATAGTCTCAGTCATAGACAGTCAAAAACCTGAAAATGACACAGGAGAGAGAATCTCGGCAACCCTGTTTGTTACACTATATTTCTTTGGCTAATTTCTGTTGGAGGCAGGATTGGAGCCGCTTGCGTGCTTGGATGTTTAAGGCAGTAGCCTATTACTCATAGACACGTGTGAAATCAGTGGTCAAATTTTCAGTCTTTATAGTCTGTTGTCACTTGTCAGTCAGCAGCAGTCTCTTGCTGCAGCCCTAGAACCAGAGTTGGGTCTGTTCAGTTTCTTGGAACAAGACAAGACTCAGGGGAACTGTCCAGTAACGTAATGCTACAGGATTGTAAATAAATCTTGAGATACAAAAATTGCCCAAGCACATGATGATGATGATAAATGAATGAATGAAAATAATAATAAACAGTGGACTAAACTAAGCGATGTTATGAGAACGTTTTCTTGCAATGTAAAGTACATATTTACAAATAATAAATAATACCCATGGATAAAAGAAAGAAGCAGAGAGATTACAGAAGGCGATAAATCCGGCGATTGATGAGTGTGGAACGCTAGAGAATCTTTTGATATGCAGAAGAACAGGGCCACTGAGCCTCGGAACACAGCAGGCAAACCCAATAATTACTTCCCACGCTGCCCGACATCAATGATGCTGTTTGTTATCTCCAATCCCATTTCATTACAATAACATGCGATCTCCTCTCTCGCCCTTTCCACTATTGACTATTAAGCTAAAGCCATCCCCCGAGTAAAGGTTAATCATGGACCCACTCTTTATCTTTCATTATCAAAATTACTTACACCAATTTAGATTTATTACTGTGTATTAAATTTATTAGCAATACTTATTGAAGATTCAATTACATACAATACAATGATTTGAAAATTTGATCGAATTGATCGATTGAACCAGTTGTGAGTCCGATCCGATTAAATATTAAAAATTGATCAAAATCGATAAACCTTCTAAATACTAAAAATTGATTAAAAATTAAAATTATTATTTTTTATATTAATTAATTAATTAATTAAAATTATTTATATTAAAATTTTGAAATCACTAATTCGATGAGTGAATATCTTATTTTTAAAACAACGATTACATACGAATTATTATTCAATTATCTATCTACCAAGTACCAACCCAAGTTACAAACAAAATTCAAGCCACGTGAGGAAACTTGACTAGTTAGCCGCCTAGCCCTAGCCAAGCAGCCGAGCCAATAAAAAACGTAGTACAAAACAATCCACCGCCAGTAAGCTGTTGGACCCATTTTATCCTATTATAATATAATATTATTTATATATAATGAGCTATTGTGTCTTCAGTCACAAGCTATTGAGATAAAGGGGCCAAACATTTTTCTCTCTTCATTTCTTCACAATGCTATCAGAAACAACTGATCGGAAGCCGGTTCTAGCTCAGAACCACCCCATGAGCACACACCCACCACTGCCCAAGGCATCGGATTCACTGCCGTGCCCAAGGTGCGAGTCAACAAGCACTAAATTCTGCTACTACAACAACTACAACCTCGCTCAGCCGCGTCACTTCTGCAAGTCGTGCCGCCGCTACTGGACCCAAGGTGGGACCCTCCGCAACATCCCCGTTGGCGGTGGCACCCGCAAGAACTCTAAGCGCACCCGTACTGGCTCTGCTTCTTCGACCACCACCAATAATACTTCATCTTCTTCCTCCACTCTGACTCATGAACGAGTGGCCCCACCCGGTAACACTGTTTCGGCTTTGCCCTGTGGTAACCCTGAGATGGGTTTCGTTATGACGACGACTGATGTGAACCTGAACGAGAGTGTCAACGTTCCTGGGAGTGGAAGCTTTACTAATATGTTGAATATGCAAATTCAAGGTCACAATTTTCTTGGACAGGGTGGGTTTCATGGGTACGGAATTGGGTCGGGTCTCGAAGAATTGGACCTTGGTTTTGGTACTACTCGGAGTTGGGAAATTCCTGAAGCCGGTTATGCTGGTGGTGCTTCTGGATGCAACACATGGCAGTTGATGAATGGAGATGATCAAGGTGGTAGTAATGGTGATGGTGAAGATTGCTTTGGTTGGTCTGGTCTTGCTATTTCCACGCCAGCTGTGAAGGGCTTGAAGTAAAAAAGAAAAAGTGTCTGCTTGAATTGAAAAGCCTTGGTTTTGATTTTGGTTTAGTGATTTGGTGTCTACGATTGTGGTTTGAGGATCCAGTGCTTGGTGGGTAAAGATAATTAGTAGGTCATATAACTACTTTACAAGAATATGTGTGTCTCTGTTTTAGGGGTTTTGAATTGAAAGTCGTGCAATGCATGTTGGTTCTGTAAATCTTCAATCGGTGGGGAGAAACAAAATGAACTGAAAGAAATGTTTTTTTTTTTTTTTTTTTTTTCAAATAACAAAATCTTTCAATATAGATCTTTCATTTTGCAAGAAGATTGCTTCTTGGATTGCATGCATTAATCTTTTTGTTTTTTGTTTTTTGTTTATAAAATTTTTCTTGATTTTGGGGAACTTCATTTGATAAATGGTTGCGATGAAATTGAAATTCCAAATATCAAAGAATGTCAGAAGACTAAAGACTCGATTATCGAGTGTCACTCAAGGAGCACGTTTGACACTTGGGCTACGTTGCCTCCAACCCGAGCAGATCCAGCCAAATATGAACAGCTGCTTAGAATAAAAAATGAAAAATGAAAAATGAAAAATTGAACGGTTACACTTTCCTGGTTGGTATTCGATAGAGTACAAAGTTGGCTGTTTCCTACCTCACCGACGTATCTTTTTTGATCTGTAATGGAGTTATTAATGTGATAGTTCGATTTTGTGGTTGTGGTCTTTTTCTGAAATTAAGTTAAGAAATTCAGAATATATAACATTCTTGAATTCACTTTTTGCGGGAGAAAAATTGATGAGAATTTATACATTCAAAAAAATTGGGTTTAGTTACACAGAATCTAATTAAAATTGGATTTTTTTTTTTATTGTAATCCAGTGTATTGAGTTCCCTCGTCTTGGATTGAATTTTTTTTTTTTAATTGTTGGAAATCCCACCGTCAAATCATCTTTTTTTTTTTTTTAAGTATAATTTAACAAATTACAAGTTCAAATTAATTCTTCTTTTTTTTTTTTTTTAATATATTTTTCAATGTGAAATTTAGAATAATTTCTTCTAACTTTTCATTGGTTTTTATAACCTTGTGTGAGTGGAAGTTTCATTCTTTATATTGATATTTGTCCATCACCGAAATACTTTGTGGTGCATGAAGTACACCTGTTGTGAGACAAGCTGAAATATAGTGTTAGACGTGATTACACTTATTATTATGCATATTAAATTAAGTGGATTGTCATTAAAGTCCACTAATTTTGTATTACGATGCATGATCTCGCGTGCTCCGGAGTACGTTATATTGATCGGGATAGCTCCATTTTTTATTTTGACTGATTAATAGTTTCCATAGTAAACTTGTTTTGGGAAGAATTTGTATCGGAGTTAACTGACTTCGAAATGTCTTGTATTCAGAATGAATTAATCTTAGAGTGACATCACCTCGGAATTATGTACGAAATTCTACAAAGATTCGGGGGTTCCGATGATTAGCTCGAATATTCCCGTATACTAGTATTGTGCATTTAATAATATTATAACAGGTGTCATTACTTATTTAGACCTCAGTCTATCCGTAACAGTTCATCTGAGGAAGCGTTTTGAAAAAGATATATGAGAATTGTGAAATGTGGTTAGTAGAACATGACTAAATTTAGGTACATACATGTTCATTTTGTTATTTGTGTTTGTACCATGTGAAATTTAATTAAATACAAACATGACACGTTTAATAATCATGTCTTTCTCTCTAAACATGAAAACGACACGCTCACACGATTAATTAAATGAGTTAGTTTGTATTTGATACGATTAAAATATGATTACACGATTTTCGACATGATTATTTGATAAATATGATTACGTGATTAATAAATGGTTCGTAAACGAGTTCACATGTCATAAATGAGCACCCATGCCGTGTTGACACAATAACACAAATATTATTCATATCATAAAGGGATAAATATATTGAGAGAGTATGACATGATTAATAAACGAGTTTACACGACACGATAATTAATCATGTCATATCTTTATTGTGTACTCGAGCTCTCAAGAAAACCTAATTATCAACTTTTGACAAGTAAGCCACGTCTATTTTCCTCTTTTCATGTCTCCCTTTTCTTTCCCCTCTTGGTTCTTTAAGTGTTTTTTTTTAATACCCATATCTTGGATATGTGACTCCATCAATATATGATGTTAAAATCCCCCAGATCTTGATCTATTGAGAGTTTATTTTGTTTGTCTTCGTGTTTTTACAGGTTTTTTGAGGCTTTCGCATCAACATATATAGCCGATTTGTTGAGCTTCTATTGGTAGATCTAATATTATAGGTGGAAACAGTAAGCAGTGGAACTCTACGAACACACCTTGGGCATCAGTATGGTTATAATAGATTTACCAATTTTTGTTTATAATAAATTTTATATGTTAGTATATAAGTCGTATGTTGTGTTTTCTTTATTATATTGCTCTTCTTGTGTTCGAAAATTTGTATTCATCAACACTGTCGAGGTGGGAAGACAAGACAGATCACGTAATTTCTCTAATACCTACTTTATGAGTGAATTCGATTTTCAATCGATTATGAAGAATATATAATGTTTAGAGTTTTGTATTATTAGGTTTTATCATAACAAAACTCAAATATTATATTCAAGCTGAAAAGAAATTTTAATTTTATGTTGATATTATTAATGAATGATTTTATCCTTAAAAAAATAACAAAAAGATCTAAATTAATTTAAAATAAAATATATAATTTCTGATGCTAAAATGATCCTTAAAATTAGATAGGTTGCACTACTCTCTAACGCAAAAACTTTGTGTAGCCCACAAGTATTTTTGCTTTTAAAAAAATAGCAACGTTGCCGCACCTAATTAAAATAACAACTTATGGTCAACGTTTGTTGACGGGAATTGAATAGATACGAGAAACGTGTCCATGTCAAAAGTAACAAAATGGATGGCCATAAGATATAATTTCAAAAAAAAAAAAAAAAAAAAGACAACTCATATTGCCAAATCAACTTCATCGGATATAATTGAAAAAAAAAATGACAATTCTTTGTTTTTTTATCGGATAAAATAAATTTATTTTGTTTCTTTTAAGTTAAATCCAAATTCAATCTTGAGCACTGATGACTGCACAGGCCAAAGCAAAGTGAGAACTTTTAATATAATACTGCCACCATTTGTTTTCTTTTAAAACGTTATAAAATCATTCGACGAAATAAATAATTCAAAATTTAACAATCAAATTCAATATATTTTGTCACCAATTTACATCCCTTCAGGTTAAAACTGCTATCACATTCACAGGCGAAAAATATTTTATTGTTTCATGGGTAATTGATTAATTTTATTGATTATATCCATGCGCAAGCACGAATTGTCACCATTAAATGGAAACACTGTTTCTGTGCAATTTGAATTGCAATAAAAGGAGAGATTAATGGATCATGATGTTCAATCGCATGCACAATTTGAGGAACATATATTATTAGGTTGGTGGTTTATTTTATAATTTGGATTCAATTCATGCGTATATTTATTATAATAAATGATTAAAATTTAATTATTTATATATTTTTATCGAAAAAAATTCAATACAAAATTCAAAATCCATATCCTTATTTTTAATCTTAAACAATAAAAAAAAAAAAAAAATAGTAATGATGTTGTGACTTAATGATATCTTTGAATCATTTCAATAGTGCCGTTTAGATGATTGCACCTGAACAAAAATTCCATTTTCTCCAGAAACAGAAATTTCAAAGTGTAATCAGTGCAGTAGTGGCATTCATGATTCATGTTTCCATATTATTATTATGTTTGCTTACACTGTTGAAATGTGACAATGACAAATGACAATGAAATCTTATAAAGTCCGCATGCCAACAAATTGGCTACCAAACTTCTGATGGCTTCATTGAGCTGCTCTTCTGTTCAAATGATGACTAGCTGTAGCTCAGTCTCAGTCTAGTTAATAATACTTGAAAAAGACTCAAATCTAATTAGGATCTAACATAACATAAAATAATATGTGCACTACGTGTTCTCGTTAATCGACAGAAAAGCGAATTCACATATAAGACTGACTTGATCTTCCCACGCAAATGGCAATGCTTATCAATTACCATACACCACTAGGATTTAAGTTATAATCAATCTCCTCGATTTCTTATTATCAATGCTTATCAATTAATGAAGAAACTATAAACCGGAAGAGTCGAGCCCTCAGAAGGCTCCACATATTTCCTCCCCTCATAGAAAAGTTGATAGCGAAAAGAGGAATAATATATCACATTGACATTACTACTTGAAACCGATGCACCATAACATATGCAAACATTAAGTTGGGAATTTTCTGAAAATATTGAAGAAGCAATAGCAATTACAACTTGAGTCTCCATAAGTTGTAAAGTGTTTCAATGGTACCCTTTAGCTTACTGTCACCTTGTGCTTATTAATTGGGCTTGAAGAATTTCAACTTGAGTCCACTGTTTACCATACTCCAAATACCGCCAATAGAGAAGGCCAAGCTAAAGGCGATTCCCAGCCAACCAAGGATCCAGTTGAAATACCAATTGAAGCTGTATTTTGTAGGCCTTTTTATTAGTACCCACATGAAGCAAGGGTAAGCAAATGTGACTGGAAGAGTGAGTCCTCCCAATAGACCAGCGAGGCTAGAGAGGAAAGGGAGTGCCACGCCTATGAAGAACGAGACAAATCCATAGAAAACACGAAATCCAGATCGAACCCAGATTGAGCATGGTCGATTAGTGCGGCTGGTGTAGCTTGCTTCAAAGCTGTCGAAAACAGGCATTGAGTATATCTGAAAGCTACTTAGACAGTTGAATACAACAAGGAGAAAAGTCATTGCAAGAAGTCCTCTTGAAATATCATGGCTGTGAAATGCAAACAACGCGCTAAGCATTCCTCCCGAAGGCATCTAAAACAACAGATGAAGATAATAATAAGTATAAACTAAATGATAAACAGACAAGGGTGACCAACCACATCATTCATAACTCTCCAATTTGGCCTTAGGCTTCTTTACTCTAATTGAGAGTTTCTACATTTTCTCTGCCTAATGTAAGTAATAGTAATTCTTCCTTTTTTTCAACTAGTCAAGCGGCTAGGCATAAATGCGATTAAATGAGTAGCCAATTTAGTATACTTACAAGATTACCATAAGCCCAAAAACCTCCAATGGCAACAGGGAACAGGCACATGGCAATAAACACGTAAGCAACTTTGGCTCCTCTCCACATTGGGACGTGAGCAGGGTGCTTAAAGGTTGAGGGCATTGTAGCCTGAAAAATGGCAAATAAATTCCTTAGATAATAAATTTAACCTTCAAATGTTTGCTAGGTGCTTCAAAAAATCCCAAAGTGCATATATACCTGAATTTCCATAACTAAATTGTGCCCTCTAAATGCAAAAGCTATAATTCCAAGTGCATTCATGACAGAGAACACAGTAGCTGCTGAGGATGGCAATGAAAGGGGTTCATAGGAGATAGTAGGTGGCCTTGGTTGGCTAACAGAGAGCACCCACACCATAGTGGAGTAAGTGATGGCTGTTATAGCTCCTATTAGTGAGAGCCCTGCAATTGAGTTGAGGTTTGGTAGCTGAGAGAGAACAATGCACAGAGAAGTGAACACTAGATACCACTCGACTGTTGTTAGAGGATTTGAGGTACAAAGAGGTCCACAAACTATCTGGAAGAACATTTTCATGGTCTCCCCTCCTATGAGAATTAAAGCTGTTGCAGTTCCTGCTGATAAATAAACGGTTGGGAAGAGAGCAAGCCAGACACCAAGTCTTTCCCCTGCAAAAGAATAGAACATGACCATCAAGTCACTCTTTTACAGTAGGTTTCATGCAAGGAACAAAAAATCCAAGATCTCACTCCCAAATTTATCGTCATTTTTATCTTCGAAACCACAGCAAAATAGAGGTGAAATAAATATAGTGAAGTGTCATCAATACAACTGTTAAAAGATTATACGAGAAGATTAGTAATAAGAATATTGTGAATTGACAATTAAGAAAGCCATATTACAGCAATGATCATTTGTTTAGTTATTTGGTAATTATTTAGACATTCATAGCTGTTGAAAAGCATCACAATCGAGCCTATTTAGAAGATGTGTATTAAATTTTGAAGTGAAGGAATGAGTCTAAGCATGTAGTCTCACCAAATGCTGCTTGTGCAAGCTCCACATATCTGTTGTATCTCTTTCCTGGAATGGCTTCATGCAGCTGAACCAAAATCCACAAAGTGTAGAGTTGCCAACAATAGGCTATTGTCAAAGACAGTATCCCCCAACTCCTACCAAAACCATCACAAACGGCAAACCATTTCAATCAAGATGATCTTTCTTCTCATGGTAGGAAATAATATATAGATGAACAGTGTCAAGCTCAAATGAACAACCCAGGTTACCATTTTAAATGCTAAAAGCTCAATCATAATGGTTAATTCTCATTTCATTTAGAGTGCTGTCAGTTACAGTTACCATAAACATATGTTAATAGCCTATTGTGCAAGAAACATAGGATTTTGACAGGAGCAAGAAACTTTCAATGACACTAATTAAATTAAACCTATCTCTACTTTTAAGGTAAATTACATTTGGTTTTAAAAAGGTTATTATCATTTCACTACTTCAGAAAATGGGAACTAACAAAAGGGTACAAAAAGTATTAGTGTAAAATTTTACTACTATTTTATTAACAAAATCTTACATTTTTGTACAAAATCTTAAATTTTACTACAATAAGTAACATTTTACTACAAATTTGGGAAATAATAAATGACTACAAGAAACATAAAAGGTTTAATATTTAATTACTATAGTAAAATATAAGATTTTGTAAAGATATAATAGTAAAATATAAGGGGTTTGTTAAGATATAGTCTCAACATATGCTTGGGAAATTCGGATCATTGGATGCTCTCTGAAATCATGAGATCTGGATATCACAAGTTAGATGGGTAAATATTTAATAATGAGATTATAAAGGGCCCCCTGGCTTGATCTTCTAAAAAGAAGAAAACAAAATTACAAAGGGCCCAGTACTAGTAATGAAAAATCTTTAAAATAATTGAACTGGTGTAAAAGAAAAAGATACAGAAATGAAGTGACTTGCCACAAGGACGTTTCTTTCTTTAATTTAGATCAATCTATGATTAATTTAAAAACTAAAAAAATATAAAGTACACCCACCCCACAAGCCATTAACTTTAGTCATCAAATATTATGACCACCATGGAAAGGCAAAGTCAGTGTGAGAAAGACCAAAAATATCTAGAATGTATACTCCATAAAATAAAATTTGACAAATATTAACAAAATCAATATGTCATTTTGCAGGGGAGATGACGTGATTTGATGGCATAAGATTTATAATTTATTTGTTCAAGTCTTAAATTCGAATTCTTATAAGAGTTTGGAAGAGTCGATATTTTATTTACTGTCACTATTTGTAAAAGACATTGTGGTTTTTGTACAAATTAACTATGTGATAATGAAAATTGCATTTTATCATTTTGTAATTTGATTACTTGAATATATAAATGATCAAAGTCCTTATAATTAGTTCCGGATTATAAGATATGAGACAATATTAATCCATAAAGGTTTAATCATTAAATATCCCTAGTCGTAGTATTATCGAGACTGGACATCGATAATGCGGAATAGACTAGTATTGCACTTGTGCGTGTTATGAAAGCGTAACATCATAGTTCTCATAGATTTAAGTATTGGATACTTATGCAAGTGTGTACTTATGTATTGGATAATCATTAAATATTCATAGTCGTAGTATTATCGAGACTGGACATCGATAATGCAGAATAGACTAGTATTGCACTTGTGCGTATTATGAAAGCGTAACATCATAGTTCTCAGAGATTTAAGTATTGGATACTTATGCAAGTGTGATAGGATATTGTGTTTACCGATGGTACGGAAACAGCTTCGCTCTGGATAGACCCATCAGAATCTCATTGGTAGTATGACTATGTGTCTATGGGAATCTGAATCAGGGTAGGTGTATTTGGTCTTAACCTGAGACTTGCATCGCTAGTACTTGCGATAATCAATACGCTTTGGTTTTGGTCGTCCGGGACTTTAACAGGTTCTGTGTACGCCTCTTCTGGGTTTATTGAGAATCGTAGTGTATTGGGTGTGATGTCAAGACGGAAGTATCACTTCAGTCATATGGAGATGATGATCACGCAGGGATACAGAATTGGTACTCTAATGTGTTGCAACCATCGGGATAATATGACAAGGTCATGATTATTCGATTAAAGAGACTAGTTGCTTGTGATCCGATATATGCTTCGTACGGGGCAGACACTATTCCAGCCTCAGGCCTTGCATGTGACATCCGATACTGGATCGTAATACGCAATACTACGTATACTACGCCTGACAAAGATTATATATTCATTTAAGAATATTTCTGGATACCATTGTAAGTGTCCTAGACATGCCACGAGATCTCTAAGCGTGATTCGTGTGTGAATAAAAATCAAAAATAAGTTGCGGAGGACTTACATTGATCGGTTGAGTTCAAAACTTCATGGATGTTGAAGCTTCCAAGCTCATGGGTGAGTATCTCTATCACCATCTTTTGACTCCCTTAAGTGCTAGCTTGAACAAGATGTAACAAATTTTGTGCCCAAGAGAGAGAGGGAAGCAAACGGCCAAGCTGATCAAATCAGAGGCCATTCGGCCTAACTCCATTTTGCAGGCCATTCGGCCTTTGTCCATGTTGGAGGCCATTCGGCCAAACTGCAAAGAACAAAAACAAAATGTCTTTTCTTGATTTAGCCAATGGAGAGAGAGAGCATTGTTGCCTTTTATTATTTTGTGCACTTCCAAAGAAAAAGTCAAAATGAATCTTATCTTCATTTATGGCCTTCGGCCAAATGAAAATAAAGAATAATAATGACAGTGGCCAATTCGGCCAAGAGCATTAAAGGCCATTCGGCCAAATGCATGGAGAGAGAAAAATTAATTTCCAAAATTAAAGATCTTGTATTCCGTAGAAGAATATTTATGGAGAATTGGGTAGGCACGGTGCTTTGCTAGAAGCCAACCATGTCTTGTAAATCGGTAAATATGTGGTACCGGGTACGCAAGTGTTCGGATAGTCCGATGACCGTATTTATTGCCAACATATCCAGGGATCTCTTGGGTCGCATCCCAAAGATTCACCGATGATGTTTGACTCGAACAATATTAATCTGAGATTAATTAAGAGAGAGGATATTAATCTGGAATTAATTAAGAGAGAGAAAATTAATCTGAGATTAATTACGGCAAGAATTAATCTGGGATTAATTATCAGAGAAAGAATTAATCTGGGATTAATTGCGTCGAGAATTTATCTGGGATTAAATTCGTCGAAATTAGAGAACGCGATTAATTTAGAATTAATCGGTAAAATAAATTTAATAGTTAAATTAGATTTTACTATTTAATTTATTTGATTGGGCTAAAATAATATATTAGATATATCAATTGATCAACACGGAATTAAATTAGATTTTAATTCAAGCGAACGAATTAATTTGGAATTAATTTGTAAGCGACTTTAATAATAATCTTGCGATGCATAATTATTTAATTAAATTGGATTTAATTATGTCGCGACGGAAAATTCGTTTAATCGGATTAAACGAATCCGAGCCCGAAGTGTGTTGAGCAAGCCCACTTGAATTTTGAATTTAAAGTGGGGCCCACTTTACTTACATCATTAGTCATTTTTGGTGATAGATATGAGTGATGTGTTTTGGTGGAATCTTATAAAACACTCAACATATTTAATTTTGGAAATTAATTTTTCTCTCTCCATGCATTTGGCCGAATGGCCTTTAATGCTCTTGGCCGAATTGGCCACTGTCATTATTATTCTTTATTTTCATTTGGCCGAATGCCATAAATGAAGATAAGATTCATTTTGAATTTTTCTTCGGAAGTGCACAAAATAATAAAAGGCAACAATGCTCTTTCTCTCCATTGGCTAAATCAAGAAAAGGCATTTTGTTTTTGTTCTTTGCAGTTTGGCCGAATGGCCTCCAACATGGACAAATGCCGAATGGCCTGCAAAATGGAGTTAGGTCGAATGGCCTCTGATTTGATCAGCTTGGTCGTTTGTTTCCCTCTCTCACTTGGGCACAAAATTTGTTACATCTTGTTCAAGCTAGCACTTAAGGGAGTCAAAAGATAGTGATAGGGATACTCACCCATGAGTTTGGAAGCTTCAACATCCATGAAAGTTTTGAGTTCAACCGATCAATGTAAGTCATCCGCAACTTATTTTTTATTATTATTCACACGCGAATCACGCTTAGAGATCCCGTAGCATGTCTATGACACTTATTTAATAACATTCATGTAATATAATAATAATAATTAATATTAATTACTAATGATTATTATTTTTATTAGAATAATAATAATTATTATGACATTGCTATTTTATTATCATATAATAATTTATTATTTTATATTATTATTATTATTATTATTTGTTTATTATTAATTACTATTATTATTTTATTTAATATTAAATATACATTGCTATTATGTTAATTATTATATTAATAATTAATTTTTGATTTTTATAATAATAATATTGTTATGAATGAATGATTTCATTGCCTTTCAAAAAAAAAAAAAATATTGGTTGGTTAAATATGGAAAGGTAAAACAAAAACTCTAGGAGTACTGAACAAAGCATCCTAGGAGCCATAAGGATTGAGCTATCATCCTTTCATATATATATCTTTTATCTCCTTTAGGTTATGATTTAATCAAGATAAATCTAAGGGTCAAAATCTTGACAATATATTAATAAGTTTGATCCAAAAGTTGGCTTGACTTTTGTGTTGGCAAAATAATGGTCATTAGATTTATTTTGACTAAATCATAATCATTAAAAGAAGATAAATGAGATAATGCAAAATGATAAAATGCATTTCCAGTGATACTGTCCACTTCAGTGCTATATGCTACAAGCAATCAAGCTTCTGTAAATTAAACCCTCTTGCAGAAACAAAGGCATTAATTAAAGAAGGAGAAGGCACGCATACCAGCCAAGGAAAGCGAAGGCCACTGGCAAAACCAGAGCTTGAAACCCAACACCAGCATTCAAGTTATGAAACGCAGCGTAGTGAGCATTCCCATTACGCGACTCAGTTATGGGTAGCCAAGCATCTTGTGGGTTAAGTTTGGTTAAATGACCAACTTCCTCTAAATAACCCTTCATGTTTACCAAAACCCTCTTCATTGGTGTCCCTATGGGACTCAAAAACCTCGGTGATATAAACGACGTCGGTGTCCATGCTGTTGAAGATTTCGCCTCCTTCGATGCTGGTCTTGGCGACCTCTGTCCCGACGGCGTTAGTACCTCCGGTGTAGACACACGTGGCGTCGCCGGAATGGATATCAGCTCCGTCTCTGGCCTCTCATCCATATTATTGTTCATGAATGTACCTTTTTTTTGGCTTACAAAAGTGTGAGTACGAGAAGAAGAAATAATTGAGAGGGGTTTGGTTTCTTTTACTTTGTCGCTTTTCTTTTTTAATTATACTGCTAGCTGGTTTTTTCAGTCAGCACTCAGAGGTGACTGAGAAAATGGTGAATTGCCAGATGACATAAAAGTTTGAACCTATTATGATCTTGACCGTTCATTTTTTCATACAGTGGGCCAAAATGGCTATTTTGGACGGTGGTTATGATGTGAAACCCTTGCTCGTGAATCTATGGCCAAATCAGATATGATGTTTGACTAGTTTTGATTTTGATTTGATTTGATTGATTTTTCTTCGCGTTAAAACTAAGAGGGGTGTATTCAATTGAGATTTTAAAAGACTTTTTTGGGTTAAATAAGTCATGTGGTATTCAATTAAGATTTTTAAATAATCTAAAAAGTCTTGTGGTATTCCATTAAGATTATTATGATTTTTTAAAGAGTGTATCCAAATCTAGTGATATTCAATCAGGATTTTAAACAAGTAATAGAAAGTCTTATGGTATTGAAAAACATAATTATTTTGAAGGATTTTTTTATATGTGTGATTTTGTGGGACTTTTTAGTGAAAATTATAAATATCAAACTCTATAAAAAATCCCACCCTAACCCATGAGACTTTTTATATAAGATTTTTTTGAGTGTTAGAAAATAGAAGATGAATATACATGTTAGTTAGAAAATAGAAGATGAACATACATGCTAGTTCTTTGTGAACAAATTACTTGCTTATTAGTAATTTCTTCTTTTTTCTTTCAAATAAAACAATATGACTTTCTTTTAAATGCAACTGGTAATGTCATTTCTCCAACTATTTTTCTTAATGAATTTCATTTTCGAGAAGGAAAATTCTATTATATTTAAAAATAATTTCCTAGATTTTCTTTGAGGCCAACAGAACTTCTTCATTCGGATAGATAATAATGTACAAAATGAATTTAGCACAACAAAGATTTTTTTCCTCATTTTCTCGCTAATTTTTTACTTGTATTTTATTTTTAAAAAAAAAACCCCCAAATTTAAGGAAAAAATTATTTATCAATTATTAAGATCATTGATGCCGAAGTGTTATCTTTTCTTCATAGGTCAGAGAAATGACATTCTGTCATAGAAACTCATAAAATATTCTTAGGTTAAAGAAATGACATTATGACATTTTGAACCAATTGACTTTCATTAACTTTTTTTATTTATGGTTCCATTCCATATAATATCAGTTCTAAAAAAGGAAAAAAAAAACTATAATGATCCTTTCAAATCTTACAAATTCTTATGAAATAAGTCTTTTAAAATCTAATATGTAAAAAATCTTGATTAAAAGAAATCTCATAAAATCTTGTAAGTCATTACATTCTTTAAATGTCTATTACAATCTTTAAATGTCTTTTAAAATCTACAGGACTTATTTATTAATAAATAGTCTTTTAAAATCTCAATTGAATACACCCCCCTAAGACATTAACAAGAGCGAGGATTTATATATTGAGAAGTGAGTGTGAGTGGGTAGGGTTTGTGTGAGTGTGAGTGACGAACAGGAGGTTATGGTGTGGGCTTAACGTGAAGTGTGGGTCAAAGAGTCAATCAATCAAGAATATAGCGTTTGATTCATGATCATGTCAGATGGGTCATACGTCTGGCTCCTGAATTTCGGTAGAACCCATAAGTAGCCCCCTGAACTCTTATCCAATATTTCATTAGCTCATCAAACTTTTATTTTCACCCATTAGCCCACTGAACTTTTAAAAATCGTGTATCCAGCCCATTTACGTAACGCCGTTCCGCGCGTGTAACGAACGGACCGTTAAGTGAGATTGTTCATATTTTTTTCCAGTGCCACGTAGACTTTTATAATACATCTCATTAGCCCACTGAACTTTTATAATACATCCCATTAGCCCCCTAAATTTTTATAATACATCACATTAGCACCCCGAACTTCAATATTTTATTTATAAGCCTACATAACTCTAAAAAATGATGTTAAAAACTATTTATAACTACATAAACCATCATCAACACAATCATGTCTTGAAAAAAATTACAAATGGTCTATTTAATTTCATTTGAACATTAATCAACACTACTAAAAAAAAAAAATTTCGTTTTTAAAAAAAAATAGTAAAACACAATCATATCTAATTTTTAATAAATAATTTTAGAATAAAGGTGACGTAAAATATTAATTGTTGATAATTTATGTACCATGAATTTGTGTTTAATATGTTTCGTCACATTTATTCTAAAATTATTTATTAAAAATTAGATATGATTGTGTTTAACTATTAATTTTTTTTAAAATAAAATTTCTTTTTTTTTTCGTAGTGTTGATTAATGTTCAAATGAAATTAAATAGACCATTTGTAATTTTTTCAATACATTATTGTGTTGATGATGGTTTATGTAGTTATAAAGAGTTTTTATAAAAGTAGGGGACTAATGAGATGTATTATAAAAGTTCATGGGGCTAATATGATGTATTATAAATATTCAGGGGGCTAATTAGATGTATTATAAAAGTTCAGTGGGCTAATGAGATGTGTTCTGTTATTTTTGCACGATTGGTTGCCACGTCACCAACTCCAAACGGAAAAAATCTGACGTGGACGTTAAATGGAACGGAGTTACACTGAATGGGTTTGTTACACCGTTTTTAAAAGTTCAGTAGACTAATGGGTGAAAATAAAAGTTCGGTGGGCTATTGAGATGTCGGATAAAAGTTCAGTGGGCTAATTATGGGTTCTGCCCCTGAATTTCTGTTCTTCGCCAAACAATAATTGCACGCGACCAATAAGCGCGTGTTGGTAAGAATTACTTTCGCTAAGGGATTTTTTTAATCCCAATTTTAGCATCAGGAGCGCGTGATATTGTATTCATGGACGCTTGGGAAAAAACTGGAAATGGTCCCACCGTCATCGATTGGGGTTGGGCGGTAACTTTTGTGAAAGTGGTGACACACAATATGTCAGATGTTACCGACAGTACCACGTGCCATCTTCTCCCGTGGGCTGCACCTTTGACCAAACCCTGCATCAAAAATTTCATTACTAGCAATGAAGCCGGGTCGGGTTAAAATTTTTAATTCGTTTCCTCGGTTTTTTTTTTTAAAAAAAAATTATTATCATTTACATACGAAATCTAAACACAGATTTTAATATCGTCTAGAAATTTATCGAGATATTCAAAATTCTAATTAGAAAAATCTACTCTCATATATGAAATAATAATCCTGCAAACTCTCCATTACATATGAAAAAAGATTTGAATCTCTATTATTTTTGAATCCTCAATATTCTTATAGGGACTCACCTGATGAGAGATATAGTTTACTAATGAACTTTACGCTCATTGGTGTTTCCTCGGTTTTCTTAACAACAAACAAAAACTAATAATACATTGAGATAAAATTTTAATTAAAACATTATATTCAAATTACTCTCACCGAATTTAGTTATTTTTCTTTCATTTTTAAGGAACCGAATATTTATTTAAGATCAAAGCACTTATTTTTTAATCTAACTCGGAAATAAAGAAGCAAATGGACCACATCGACGTCGTTCGCCCGCCGAAAGTGAAATCGGCGCTAATATATTTGTATTATCTCTCGATTTTCAAATGGTTATGCGGTTATGCCTCTTATTGTTTTCAAATTGGGACTAGGTCTACATTCAAAAAAAAATGTCATAATATAACACAGGTCCGATACAAGTTTGTTTTGTTTATATGTATTCAATATAACACATACAAATCTCAACCAGAATCAAATTTGGATGGTGGACCAATAATTTATTATTGTAAATTCATCAAATCTTCTAATATAATGTTTGGATGAAGGAGAGACATGTCCTTTGGGATCCTATGCTCCAAGTGGTGCATAGAAGAGGTACAACCCTTTGGAGGGTTGCACCTCAACCCTAAGGGTGCCCTTGAGGCACTCTTCCATACTTATAAAATGAAGCTTTCTTGTTCCTTTTTACACACAGAAAATAAATCCAAATTAAAACAAAAGCATAGAGTCACATATTGTTTTCTTGAGTCTGAGAGAGTGCACCATATTCCTAGTTCGAGATCTTGTTAAGGTGTGCCCCTTGAACAAGAGAAATTCGGGTTATCCTGGGAGAACATTAGCCATAAAATCTGTAGAGCACCGAGACGGGGCTGATAAGTTCTTAAGGCCATAGAATCTTCTCGATCTGAACCACTGCATTTGTCGTTTTCCAGGTTTTCCTTCATTTTAACAGTTTTTTCGAGTTCTTGATATTCTAGGGTTTGCATGCTAGATCTACTTTCGATTCTGTGGTTTGATTATTAAAATCATGTTGTATTGATGTTTAATGACACTAATATCCAACAATCTTAAGAACTTATCTATTGGTGTTATTAGATAGTAATTCGCATGCTTAGATAAGAAAATTTTCTGGAAAAATATTGTATGTGCATGAAAAATACGTAAGGCGTTCGAACGCCCGACGAACGCGAAGGCAAAAAATCTGAAATTTCGTAAGAACGTTCGAACGCGTATTCAAACGCAAGTCGAACGCAATCCTACTGCCTAAAAACGTTCGAACGCGTATTCAAACGCAAATCGAATGTAGACCTTCTGACTGAGTTCGTTCACACGCGTCCTAAACGCAAACTCTCTAGAATTATTCCGTTCGAACGCGTTCTCGAACGCTATACGAACGTGAACTCTCTGGAATTATTCTGTTCGAACGCGTTCTCGAACACAATACGAACGTGAACTCTCTGGAACACTTCGTTCTAACACGTTCTCGGACGCAACACGAACGTACACACACTGGACAGTCTCGTTCGAACGTAGATACGAACGCGACATTAACGAATCTGTCCTGGAATTGTTAATAAACATCAAAGACTTAGATTAATCTAATATTAACTTAGTAATTCATATATTGAATCACATTAATCTTGGTAGTATAGATTTAGGTTATTATTAGGGTGTTCAATTATCACAAGCATACACTTAGTGATAAAGTTGAAACTTAATTGCGTGTTGCATAATTGGTTGAGAATTTCAAGTGTGATCATACACAAGTAATTCCATCCAATCTTGATTGACACATACACATATATCTACACATATCGAATATTGTATTGTAAATCAAAAGTGTAATAGTGAGTTTGAATTGCTAAGAGATCCTATTGAAAAAGTGTTTAAATGATATTCTGTCAAAAAGGCGAAAAGAGCCTAAGTGGTCAGAGATTTAAATGGTTACTCTGGACCCCCCTCGTCCTCTGGGAATATTCATTTATTTACTTTTCTTAAGAATCTTTAGTTGAAATTCAAGTACTTGTGTTTATTGGAATCACCGTCCAATAGAACAACAAGTGGTTACTTAGTGTATCACTTTGAACAATATCATTTGTTGATCGTTGTGCAATTTGTCTTTTGTAGACTAATTAACCCATATTGGTTTTTCCAGTTACAAATGGCTAGCGGAAACATCACAGTACCGGTCTCTCATGGAGAAAAACCAGAGAAGTTTGGTGGGGCAAACTTCAAACAGTGGCAGAGCAAAATGTTGTTCTACCTGACAACTCTGCAGTTGGCTAAATACCTTAAAGATCCTCTGAACCTGTGGAGGGTGAGTCGGAAATAGCCAAGCAACTACGGGAAGAGACATGGTTGTCTGGCGACTTTTTGTGCAAGAACTACCTTCTGGGTGGACTTGAAAATAACATGTACAATGTGTACCAATGCATGGTTTCTGCGAAGGTTCTCTAGGAATCTCTCGACAAGAAATATAAAATCGAGGATGCCGGACAAAAGAAATTTGTTGTGGGTAGGTTCTTGGACTACAAGATGGTATATTCAAGAACAGTTATGTCTCAGTTGGATGAATTGCAGTTGATCATTCATGAAATACTGAATGAAGGTATGAAACTATGTGAGATGTTTCAGGTTGCCACCATTATTGAAAAGTTGCCTCCATCATGGAAGGACTTCAGGAGCTATCTGAAACACAAGAAGAAGCAGATGAGCCTTGAAGACCTTAATGTTTGATTGAGAATCGAGGAGGACAACAGGATGTCCGAGAAGGCCAGTTACAAGACTATGGAGTCTAAGGCCAACATCGTTGAGGGTGTAAAGGGTGGCAAGAAGAGAAAGAACAGTGGAGCTGACTCTTCCCAAGCTTACAAGAAGTTCAAATGAAAGTGCTATAATTGTGGAAAGGGCGGTCATATGGCAAAGGACTGCAGAAACAAGAAGTCTCAGGACAAGGGCAAGAAAAAGAAAAATGAGACCCATGTCACTGAAGGTGAGCAGCTGACTGATGAGATCTCAGAGATTGACCTATCAGCAGTGGTAACCGAAGCCAACATAGTTGGGAATCCGAGAGAATGGTGGTTAGACACTAGAGCTACTCGTCATATCTGTGCAGATAACAAGATATTTTCCTTGTATCAGAAGGTCGATGGCGGCGATCATCTGACATTGGGAAACTCGTATACTTCTCAGGTGGTTGGACAAGGCACAGTGGTTCTGAAGATGACATCCGAAAAGGAGCTTACATTGAAGAATGTACTGCATGTTTCAGATATTCGGAAGAATTTGGTCTCGGCTCTCTCCTTAGTAAGGCCGGTTTTAAACTTGTATTTATTTTTGATACATTTGTAATTACTAAGAATGATATGTAAGTAGGAAAATGATATCTCATTGAGGGCCTTTTCAAGCTAAATGTAATGACTGTCAATCGTGCTATTAATAAAGCTAAAACTTCTGCTTATATTATTGAGTCAAAAAATGTATGGCATGAGAGGTTAGGACATGTTAATTATGATACAATGCGTAAATTAATTAACATGGACCTTATACATAAATTTTCAATTGATAGCCAACATAAGTGTGAAGCATGTGTTGAAGCAAAAATGCATAAAACATCATTTCATTCTATAGAACGCAGTTCTGAACTCTTAGAACTTGTACACACTGACGTGTGTGATATGAATATTGTGCAAACAAGAGGCGGTAAAAAGTAATTTGTCACTTTTATCGATGATAGCACAAGATTATGTTATGTGTATTTGCTGAGGAGCAAAGCTGAAGCTATTGAGCGCTTTATACACTATAAGAACGAAGTTGAAAATCAACTTAGCAAGAAAATCATAAGAATCATGAGTGATATAGGTGGTGAATATGTTTCACCATTCGGTGAATATTGTTCTGTGCGCGCAAAAATCGAACATTGAAGGAAATGATGAACGCCATGTTGACAAGTTCTGGTTTACCTCAGAACTTGTGGGGGGAAGCCTTGCTTTCCGCGAACTACGTTCTAAACAAGCTTCCTCACAGAAGATTGGACAAGACACTATATGAGTTGTGGAAAGGTCATGTACCTCCTACAAATACCTAAGAAGGTTAGAATAGGACCCCAAAACTGTTGATTGTATATTCATTGGATATGCTCGCAACAGTAGTGCGTATCAATTATTGGAACAAAAGTCTGAGATTCCTGACATCAATCCGAGTATGATAATTGAGTCAAGGAATGCCACATTTTTTGAAGAGACATTTCCTTGTAAGGAAAGACAAAGAACATAGTCTCTCAAAAGAACGATTGATACTGTCAGAGACAATGATCAGGTTGACCAAGAATCAGATCAACATAAAAACGTTGAGACAATCGAACCTAGACGTAGCAAAAGAGCTAGAACGTCTAAGTCGTTTGGTCCCGATTTTCTGACATACTTGTTAGAAATGAGCCTCAGAGCTATAAAGAAGCAATGTCTTCTCCGGAGGCACCTCTTTGGAAATAGGCTATTAATAGTGAGATTGATTCAATCCTACATAACCATACTTGTGAGTTGGTTGATCTTCCTCCAGGTTGTAATCCATTAGGCTACAAATGGATATTCAAAATGAAGATGAAAATAGATAGATCAATAGATAAGTACAAGGCAAGACTTGTCATAAAAGGTTATAGACAAAATGAAGGTCTTGATTACTTTGATACATATTCACCAGTGACTCGTATCACATCGATAAGAATGCTCATAGCTATAGCAGCTATATTTGGTCTTGAAATACATCAAATGGATGTAAAGACGGCATTCTTGAATGGTGAATTGGATGAAGAGATTTACATGGAACAACCAGAAGGGTTGAATGTTCCTAGACAAGAACAGAAGGTGTACAAACTTGTAAAATCCTTGTACGGATTAAAACAAGCACCTAAACAATAGCATGAGAAATTTGACAAGGAAATGTTGTCAAATGGGTTCAAAACCACTGAGTGTGATACATGTGTGTACACCAAATCAACGCAAAAATGATATGTCATTGTGTGTCTCTATGTAGACGATATGCTGATAATAGGTAGTAATCATGAAATGATTCAGTCTACCAAAAACGTGTTATCCAACAAGTTTGATATGAAAGATTTGTTGGACAGTTATGACCCATAGCGTCACTATTTGTACAGATCATGGTGTTGTTGTACAAATTAACTATGTGACAAAGGAAATTGCTTTTTTATCATTTGTGATTAGATCACCAAGATGTATAAATGATGAAAGGTCCATATGATTAGTTCCTGGATTGAGATGATATGAGACAGTATCAATCCATAAAGGTTTAATCATTAAATATCCCTAGTCGTAGTATTATCGAGATTGGACATCGATAATGCGGAATAGACTAGTATTACACTTGTGCGCGTTGTGGGAGCATAACGGCATAGTTCTCATATATTTTGGTATATGATACTCATGCAAGTGTAGTAGGAGGTTGTGTTTTACCGATGGTACGGAAAACAGCTTCGCTCTGGATAGACCCCTCGGAATTCCATTGGTAGTATTACTATGTGTCTATGGAAGTCCGAATCAGGGTATGTGTATTTGGTCTTAACCTGAGACTTGCACCGCTAATACTTGCGACAATCAATGTACTTTGGTTTTGGTCGTCCAGGGCTTTAACAGGTTCTGTGTACGCCTATTCTGGGTATATTGAGAATCGTAGTGTATTGGATGTGATGTCGAGATGGAAGTATCACTCCAGTAATAGTGGAGATGATGATCACGTAGGATACGGAACTCGTTCTCTTATATGCTGCAGCTATCGGGATATTATGACTGGGTCATGTTTATCCGATTATAGAGACTAGTTACCAGAGATCCGATATGTGATTCGTACGGGGCAGATATAATTCCAGCCTCAGGCCTAGCATGTGACATTCGATACTGGATCGAAATACGCAATACTACGTATATTACGTCTGATATAGATCACATATTCCTGTAAGGATATTTCTGGAGAATTGGGTAGGCATGGCGCTTTGCTAGAAGCCAACATTGTCTTGTAAATCGGTATAAATGTAGTACTAGGTACGTACGTGTTCGGATAGTCCGACGATCGAATTTGCTGCCAACATATCCGAGGATCTCATGGGTCGCTTCCCGAAGATTCACTGATGACGTATGACTCGCACTCTAATTAATCTGGGATTAATTAGATGAGAGAGAAAATTAATCTGGGATTAATTACGTAGATATTTTATCTGGGATAAAATATTATTAAAAGAGAGAAAACGATTAATTTGGAATTAATCGATAAAATAATATATTCAATATATTATACGAAATTGGATTTCGACGCGGAATTGAAATTGGATTTTAATTCAGGCATAATTATTTAATTATGTCGCAACGGAAAATTCGTTAATTTGGAATTAGCGAACCCGAACCCGGGAGTGTTTGCGAGCACACTCTCATTTCGAATTCAAGTGCGGCCCGCAAGTTACATCAAGCGTCAAATCATTAGTCACATCAAGCGTCAAATCATTAGTCACTTTGAGTGATGTGACAATTTGTCACTTGATTGATTGAGTGATGTGAATAATGGATGTAGTGGTTGTAGCCTTTAATGGCTTGACTTTTGGAAAGCAAAATTAGAAAAATGAATTTTGAAAATTCTTAAATGTATTAGATACACAAATTCACCCAACCACCAACATATTCCTCTCTCTTTCCTTCTCTTCTCTCACGCCCAAATGGGCAGAATTTTTTCTTCTTCAAAACTGCTCACTGCCGAGACATGAAGAGGAGAAGCTAGATGATTTTTGTGGCAAAAATACCAAGTGCTAGCACACATTTGGAGACATACAAAGGTGATAGGGAAACCCACTTGTGAGCTTGGAATCACCACCCAAAAGCTTGGAGCTTGGACCAAAAATGATGAGCCAAAACAGCCCACTGCCGTGAGCCTTGGAGGAGTTTCAAAGGGCATAAAAAGTTTTGTTCTTCACCGCATCGCCTCAACCGATCGATGTAAGTATTCCGCAACTTCTTCGTGTATTCACATGTATGTTTCATCGCTTTAATCGATCCCCGGGACCTTAGAGAAACCCCAACAAGATTTGGGAGTAGCTGATGTGAATGTGACCCTAGGGGTTCCACAACTGCCCCAACAGAATGGTATCAGTAGCAAAGGCTTAACCACACAACACATATTTTGAATCTATGCCATAGCAATTTTAATTTAATTATGTATAAGACATATTAGATATGCATTACATATTTTAAATTAAAACTTTGACCTAATTAAGTTAATGACTTGATTGTCATAAATCTCTCGTGATTAGGTGATTACTTTTAAGTAATAGTATTAATAATGTTGGAGCATTATTGGATGGTCCGTCTCGTCAATACGGAGATGAATGAGTTCTTACTACTTATATCCAATATCGTCATTAGTGTGAGGGTATAAGTTCTCGGAACTTAGGTCACTCCGCTAAAACATTAGATGTAGCGTGATGAGTTAACGTAGTCATCCAATATCGTCATTAGTGTGAGGGTGTACATACGAAGCTCATTAGTGCACATTGACAAGTATACACCTAGAACACGTCTTAATCCAATATCGTCATTAGTGTGAGGATAAGAAACGGTTCAGGACCAAACCAGGAGTCACATGAAGTGATTGACCTTGAAGGTCTACCTAATGAGTTTACAAAGGCCAATATTGTCATTAGTGTGAGGCCGGAGTAAATGTCATGGGATCCACTTCCCGCTATGAAATTTTGATATTTCTATTTTTTCGTTAAGGGAGATTACGGAATTACGTAAAGTAGTGGGATGGCACTGATAGATTTAAAATTCCATAATCAATTAGTGTTATCACTTTTGAATTGAAAATTATTCTGCTACTACTCAAAAATATTGTCTTGAAGATGGCTGCCGTTAATCCATTGATGAAACTTTTGGATTCCAATAAGCTAAAAGGAGCCGAGAACTATTTCGAATGAGAAATGAACATACGTCTTGTCTTGGAGTATTAAAAGTTGACTTATGTCACTATCAATCCACTGCCTGTTGATATCGATCTTGACTCCACTTCAGAAGAGCGAGAAACTTTTGATAGATGGAAAGATGATAACCTAAAGGTGAATTCCTACATCTTAGGATCGATGGTTCCAGATTTACTCAGACAATACATTGAAGTACCGGATGCTTGGAGCATCATGCGAACACTCAAGGAGTTGTTCGACGTAAATCAAGAGATTGAACTTTATCGAAGGTCTAAGGAACTGTTCCGTGTTGAACTCAAGGAGGGAGGAGATGTCAGCACTCATGTTTTGAAGATGATTGACCAAATTCGATATCTTGAACGACAGGGCATTGTGTTTGATGAAAGGCTAGGCCGTAATTTGATTCTGTCTTCTTTGTCTGGTTCTTATGCTGGTTTTGTATTGAATTTCCATATGCATTCGATGCAAGCCAAGCCACATACGAAGAACTTCATAACATGCTACACACGGCAGAGCATGATTTGAAGAAAGGCAACCCCACATTGTATCTCCATGGTGGAGCTGGCTCTTCAAAGACCTCTGGGAAGTCAAAGAAAATTAAGATGAGGAAGAAGAAGATATCAAAGAAAAACTCCAAGAAGCGCAAAGGCGCAAAATCGAAAGTAGCTCGTGATCAATGTCTACAATGCAAGAAGTCTGGACACTGGAAGAAGGACTGTCCAGAGCTTAAAACAGGACCCTCAGGTACGCTTTGTATTTTTCCAATTATTGACATCTCATTAGCCTTAGATGCAAATAGTGGATGGGTGTTGGACACTGGCAGTCTCACTCATATTTGCAATTCCCTGCAGGAAATGAGGGTTAAACGAAGGCTGAATAAATGAGAGATCCAGCTTAGAGTTGGCAATGGCGAGACATTGGATGTCAGGGACATAGGAACTGTTGTTCTATATCTTCCAAATTGATGTACATTAGATTTTCATGACTGTTATTATGTTCCCTCACTTATCAAACAAATAATATCACTGCCTATATTAGATAAAGAGGGATATAAAATAAACATTAAGGATGAAACTTTATGTTTGTATGATAAAGAAAATTTATTAAAATGTGAATGTTCTTTATCAAACGGTCATTATGTTTTGGAAACATATAGAGATGTCTTTAATATAAAGAAAAATACAAGTAGGAAGTCTGAACTAAATAATACTGAATTATGGCATATGAGATTGGGTCATATAGGTGTTAGACGTCTATCCAAATTGGTGAAGGATGGTTTGATTGAAAATCTTACCTTAGATCCTTATCCGATTTGTGAGTCATGTATCCAAGGAAAGATGACAAATGCCATATTTCAAGGTGTTGGACACCGTGCTGGAGATTTACTGGAGCTAATACACAGTGATGTGTGTGGTCCATTAAATCATGTCGCTCATGATGGTTCCACATACTTTGTGACTTTCATATATGAAAAATCTAGATATGGATATGTCTATCTGATGAAACAAAAGTCGGAAACATTTGACAAGTTCAAAATATTCCGAAACGAAGTAGAAAAACAAACCAGTTAATTTATCAAATGTCTTAGATCAGATCGAGGCGGTGAATACATGAGTGAAGAATTCAAAAATTATTTAAGGGAGAATGGAATTCTCGCCCAATATAGCCCACTAGGAACATCTCAACACAATGGAGTGTCTGAGCGTATAAATCGTACTTTATTGGATATGGTGTCATCCATGATGAGCTATACAGATCTTCCTTATTTCCTTTGGGGTTATGCTTTACAAACTGCTGCCTACATACTTAATAGGGTTCCATCGAAAGCTGTTTCTACGACCCCCTATCAGATATGGTTCGGAAGAAATCCAAGTCTTAAGCATTTAAAGATTTGGGGTTGTCCTGTATACGTTAGAATTGCGCAGCGGGATAAACTAGCACCCAGAGGGTATAAATGTAGGTTCGTTGGATATCCTGATAATTCTATGGGATATCAATTCTATGATTCCGAACAACGAAATGTATTTGTTGTTCGCTTTGCAACTTTTCTTGAAAAGCAATTTTTGAGAGAAAGTGGGAATTGTAGAGAGATTAAAACTTGATGAGTTTGATCCCAACATTAAGGAACCTGAAATGGAACCAGAGATCCAACTAGGTGAAGGATCTACAACACAGGTTCTACGTAAGTCGAATAGAATATCAAGACCTCCTGAGAGACTGTTTTTAACACCTGATGTGAGCCTTGATGTTCTCCTCTTGGAGGAAACAGATCTGACTACGTATAAGGAAGCGATATTGCATATCGATTCGGGAAAATGGCAGGAAGCCATGAAATCCGAAATGGATTCAATGCATGACAATCAAGTCTGAGACTTAGTTGAACTTCCTGAAGGAGTTAAACCTATTGGTTGTAAATGGGTTTACAAAAGGAAGCGATGGCCCGATAGAAAGGTGGAAACCTTTAAGGCCCGACTGGTAGCGAAATGTTGCACTCAACGTCCTAGGATTGACTATGAGGAAACTTTTTCACCAGTAGCCATGCTAAAATCCATTAGGATTCTTTTAGCCATTGCTGCATATCACGACTATGAGATATGGCAGATGGATGTGAAAACCGCTTTCCTAAATGGATTCCTTGAAGAATATATCTATATGGAACAACCAGAGGGTTTCATATCCAGCGAGACTTCAAACTTGGTTTGTAAGCTCCAAAAGTCTATTTATGGACTTAAACAGGCATCCCGAAGCTGGAATCATCATTTTGATGAGATAATTAGATTATCTAGATTCATCAAAAATGAGGAAGAACCATGTGTTTATAAGAAAGTTAGTGGGAGCATGATAGTTTTCCTAGTCTTGTATGTAGATGACATCCTTATCATAGGAAATGATATAGGGATGATGCAAAGTGTGAAAGCCTACCTTTGCAAGAATTTCTCCATGAAAGATATGGGTGAAGCTTCCTATATACTAGGTATAAGGCTCTACTGAGATAGAGTCATGAAGCTTATAGGGTTGTCACAATCGACGTACATAGATAAAATGTTAGAAATGAACAGTTTTACCAACTGCAAGACAGCAAATGTACCTTTCTGATACAGCATACATCTTTCGAAGAAAATGGCACCTCAAACTGAGGAAGAGAGAGTTAGGATGTCTAACTTTCCATTTGCTTCTTGTATTGGAAGTATAATGTATGTTATGTTATGTACTAGACCTGACATCAGTTTCGGCGTCAGTGTGACCATCCGATATCAATCTGATCCAGGTAATGATCATTGGACAGCCGTGAAACATATCCTAAAATATCTTAAAGGCACCAAGGATAAGTTTCTGATATATGGAGAAGATGAGCTACAAGTTAAGGGTTATACAGACTCCGACTTCCAGGGAGATCCAGATGATAGAATATCTACATCATGATACATATTTACCCTTAACGGTGGTGCAATTAGTTGACGTTGTTCAAAGCAAGGCTCAACAGATGATTCCACCACTGAGGCGGAATTTATAGCTACTTCAGAAGCTGCTAAAGAAGCTGTTTGGATTAGAAATTTTATCACAGAACTTGGCGTTGTGCCTAGAATTGCGGATTTGATCCCATTATACAGTGATAATAACGGAGCCATCGCGCAGGCTAAGGAGCCGAGGGCGCATTCCAAGTCTGAACATATGGAAAGGAAATATCGCGTAATTAGAGAGATAATTGAACGAAAAAGACATAGTGGTCTTAAAGGTTCAAGGACGAGACAACATAGCAGACCCGCTTACAAAGGCCTTACCTCCTAAGTCATTCGATAAACATGTGGATGAGATGGGACTACGGTACCATCCAAATTGGCACTAAGCAAGTGGGAGTTTGATGGAGTTGGTGCTTGGAGTGCCAATCCGAATTGTACATTTTATTATTTATTAATAAAATAACTATATTTTTCATTTCATACCCTATTAATGGTATTGTCATTACGCGTATTAAATTGATGTATCGTTATGCTAAGAATGACATCGACCTTAGAATAGTTTTGACACTAGGTGTAAACTATTCTTAAAGTAAATATTCATAGTCGTTGGTTTTGGAATACGGTCGAATTCCTATAACCTAGAAGACTAGCACATGTCGTATATTGGAATTGGAGTTCCAATGGTTTAACGCGATGTACCATGAGTTTTGGAAACTCGTATAGACATGTGGGTATTCGTTGGAGCGAATACTGAATGACTCATTGGTGATTCCTAATAGTTGGAAGTACACACCATCGTCAATAGGAATCTCCTCGAGTCGAGTAGCATATGTAATCCTTTGACTATAGGATAACATTGATTTTGTGTGAGATCCTCCACACTTAGATGCCATGTATGTCAGAAACCTTTCATGGTCTAGCCTCTAGATGTTCGTTGGGTGTGGACCGATGCACACAGTAATCAAGTGCGAAGCAAGATAGGATCCGTCGGCCCGTATGTGTACTATAAGGGGTTTAGGTATCCATGTTAGTAAAGTCACGATTCTTAAATCTTTGGCCAAAGTCGATCACCTAGGGTGGATCGCATCAGTTATGAAGAATCGTGGACATGTCGACATGAGATGTGCGTCTTGGAAACTTGACGGTATATTCTATGTTTCCTAAGCACAACTCGGATAGCCTACGACAGAGGGATTGTTAAACATATGTGATGACCTCGACTTGTATAGTTCAGAAATGTCGTTCGTGTTCTTCGCAAATTCGGAGGTGGCCGAATTGCGTACATATTAGCTAGGCTTATATGACGAACGTATCTGAACTTATAGAGTCCCAATATGAAGTGTACTCGTTGAGCACTTGGGTAGCCGATTATTTTTGATAAAATATAATATTCGATATTATAATTATCAACTAAGATAATCAAGTGTTATTGGATAACATTGATTATTTACTTTGACCTAATTGGATTAATTCAATAATTACACAATGGCTTAATTGTAAAATCATAATTATCTCTACCATTTGAGGATATTATGGTAATTGTAAGTATGTAATAATAGGTGGTTTTGGCTTGATTTAATTGGATTAAATCAATGTGGCAAACATTTAACTAATCCATTTCCTAATCTTTGGCTTGATTTAATTGTATTAAATTAAAGTGAGAGACAATGGAGATTAGTCACACCTAATTATACATATTTAGACAAATTAGATTAAGCCCACTTAAAAATTGATTACAACTTTTATTAATTAAAAATTGTCTAAGTTTTGCTATAAATAGCAAGTTTTAGGAATGTTTTAATTACAAGTTCAAATACAAGCATAAGCAAATTCTTGAGGGATTAGCCTAAGTTAGAGAAGTGTTTAGAGAAGCTTGTGAGGTCTCTACAACATTTCATCTAGGAGAAATCAAGATTGGATCTTGAAGTGAAGCTTGGAAGCATTGGAAACAAGATTTGATCTTGAAGTCAATAAGGAGAAGTAGATTGGATCTTGCATCAAGCTTACTAGGTAATGTTTGATCTTCTCCAAAGCTATGTTTATTTGTGTATTAGATGCATGATCACATAGCTTAATGTTGAATAAGGCTAATCAATTGTGTTAAAATACTTTAGAAGTATAAACACAACATACTTGTAATTAGGTCAAAATGTTCATGTTAGACATGGAACAGTTAATAAGAGTTTGGAACTCTAGATTAAAGCTTAGAGCTATGGCTACCATTCTAGATTCACTTGACCACCTTTAGGTGGACTAGAATTGTTCATGAGACATTTCTAATTGGGATTCTAAAATGGTTTGTGTATTGGATTCAAAATTTACGCTAATGCGTATTTAGAATAAATTTATGTTTTTGGAAAAATATTTGATATTTTGAAAAACTAGATTTTATTTTATAACATGTGTTTATATTGGTTTTGAAATTAAAAATTATTTTGGGTGTTTTTGAAGTGTTTAGGGAAGACCGGAAGCAAAAAGACCCTAATTGCATCAGCTCTCTGGAATCCAGAGAGCTGAAGCTTAACAAGTGAAATAATAATAATAATAAAAAAGATGTGCGCTACAGTGCCGCGTGCACTGTAGCGCGCACTGTACACGCGTGCAGTGTAGCGCGTGTGGCACACGCGCGTTGCGCCCTTCGCGCGCGCTGAATTTGTTTTCCTTCGTTCGGGAGCTTCCGGACTTCGTTTCTGTCCCGGTTTTTTCCTATACACTTTTAATGGAATATAGTATTTCATTAAATGATTTAAAATTACACCCATACTTGATATCCATGGGTTAGACCCATTTTCACTGCCCGGGGCACCGATCCGACCCTAGGGGTTCCACAACTGCCCCAACACCAAGATCTAGGCTCAAAAAGGACAACAGAAACTTTGTGCAATTCAAAATAAGCACTGAAGAGTTTTGTACTCTTTCCCATTTCGATAATGACGCAGAGTGCTGTCTGTCAAGGTTAGGATAAGCTAAGGCTTTTAATGATCACTATATTATGAGATGAGTCCTAATGGGGGTAAAGGCAGATTACCCATTCATAGTAGATCACCTATTTCAAGTAAGAATTGATGATGCTTCCATGAGAAATTTTAAAGATGGGTTACCCTAAAGTACTTGATGAATCCAGGACCATTGTTCAGGACCGAAATGAACACAACTGTAGAACAGGAAAATGGTCGAAGTAAAGCTGTGTGTTGGCAATTGTCTTGGTTTACACCAACGGCAGAACAGTTCAATACTATGGGTCACTGGTTTGCCAAGTAAATCCGATTGTCAGTCACTATAAAAGGTTCAAGGCGAAAGCTACCTATTTCGATGCAGCTTTAGTTCAAGGAAACTCTCTCAAGTGTCTGCATGAATATTTGAAGAATTGTGGGGGATTGTTGTAAGTTCTTCAAATATTCTAATATAATGTTTGGATGGAGGATGGACATGTCCTTTGGATGGTACCCCATAAGGACATGTCATCCATTTGTGTGTAAAATGGTCATATGCTCAAAGGGGTGCATATGAGGGGTACAACCTTTTGGAGGGTTGCACCCCAACCCTAAGGGTGCCCTTGAGGCACCCTTCCATGCTTATAAAAGGAATATTTCTTGTTCCTTTTTACACACAGAAAAGAAATCTGAATTAAAACAAAAGCATAGAGTCACATATTATTTTCTTGAGTCTGAGAGAATGCACCATATTCCTAGTTCGAGATCTTGTTAAGGTGTGCCTCTTGAACAATATGAATCTGGGTTATCATGGGAGAACATTAGCCACAAAATCCGTAGAGCACCGAGACGGGGCTGATAAGTTCTTAAGGACAGAGAATCTTCTCGATCCGGACCACTGCATTTGTCGTTTTCCAGATTTTCCTTCATTTTAACAGTTTTTTCGAGTTCTTGATATTCTAGGGTTTACATGCTAGATCTACTTTGGATTCTGTGGTTTGATTGTTATTATAGCTATTTTAGTCCTCTTACAAAACATTAATGCGATCAACAAGCTCATTCACAAGGCTTTATACCAAAAATGATAATGGGCCTGAGTATGATATAAATAGTAATGAACCGAGTATGATAAAAGGATATCAATACTTAATGACGGACGAACTTACTTTAGTATGGACCTTATTTTTGTTAAGATTTTAATATGAGTTATGCTTTTGCCACCCATGAACAAAGGCCTTGATTCCATTACCCTACATAATGAATGCTTTAAATCTTTAGTTTTACACTCGCATTTCCTATCGTTTCGCCGCGTTCTCGTTCAATTAACGATTATGGGAGTTTCATTTATATCCGACCTTAATATACTAAAGTCTTGTAGGCCCATGCACGGGTTCTCGTTCACTACTCGACCTATTCAACTAACGAGTTTAGAAAACTATCTCCTTGCACATCGCTAATATATCACGCCCCACGAAAATTTTTGTGCTATTATTTTGAAATTCCTTAGCCTAAGATTCAACATTCCTCTTGATGTCGCAACTTATGTTTAAAGGCAAATTTACGCTATATTGTCATATGTATCTAATAGGTTCAAGTCATGATTTCAAACATTATCTTAAATCAATCATTAGATTAATTATGGTGATATTTGATCCCTTAATTTATCTCATCAATCGCTTGAAAAAGAGATAGAGAGAGAGAGAGCATGTTTAGTAGTGTTTAAAATTTAAATTTATTTGAAATATAATAATAATAGATTTAAAAACACATGCTAATTATTCCTTATAAACTCACCACAACACTAGTATTTATAGCTTTACGTGTGGGTGAAAGTACAATATAGAAGTCCAATACATTTCTATACAAGTTTACTCCGACACACATGAAATTGAAAACTTTCGAATGTATTATATTTATATTATATATTTCCCCCCAAAAAAAGACATAAAAATTCACCATTTATGTAAATTTGAATGTGGGGCTCTTTCGCCTCAAGATAATTTTTGTTAAGATAACTGGGTCCAGTAAGATGATTGAACATATTTTTAACTATAATTGGGCCAATTTGGTCCTGAGAGCTTCGTCCTGCAAAATGAACACCATATGTTTTGGTTTACTTAGAAATATTTGTGGCGCATTTAATAAAGTAGCCACATTGGCCCAACTGTATAGTTTGTGACGCATATAAGAGCAACTTCAAAATATTATAGTAAATTTACTTTTCAAATACTTATTTTACTTACTTATGTGACAAATTATATAGTAAAAAAATAAACTTAATTTCAAAAGACTCTTCAAAAAAAAATATGTTCATATTATTTTAATCAAATTTTTTCATCCACCAAATTTAACTACCCATCATTTTCTTCAATAAATTTAACAACTCTCCAATTTTTTACCTCCAACAAATTTAATTACTCTCCAATTAATCTTTTAACGTATTTTCATTTTTTTAATAAATTATATTTTTTGTTACAAAAATTATTCATCATTCCACTTGTTCAAAACTAATTAAATTTTATTCTTTTTTTTTTATTGATTTCCTTAATGGATATAAATTTTATTCAACAAATTGAGATGAATTAAAATTTTGGGAAGAAAATTTTGGATAATCAATTTGATCCATTTTGATAAAATTTACTAAAAATGAGTAAAATTGAAATGATAAATGTTAATAAAATTTATAGTGAAATATATATGAGTTTAATATTATTTATAGGTTAGAAAAAGAATTGTTGAGAAATATGACTTTTGCTTATATTATTTTAATAAAAATTTATTATCAATAACTCCAACCACCACAAAAAATAAATAGGAGAAATGAAATATTATATAATATTATTTGAAGAGAAATAAGTTACTCTTCAATGTTAAAGAGTGATAATATAAATCTAATTTGAATAAACTCATTTGATGATTTTTTTGAAATAAATTTCAATAATGTGACTCATCATTTAAATAATAAAATAATATTTAGAGAGTTTTTTGAAATTACTCTTAGGAAGTGCATACAATGATACAAGTTTCTATATTCCAAATCAAATCTAACATGCCACTAGGGGTGTTGACGATTTATACATTTTTCCATTCTGTGCAGGTCGATCAAAGGAAAAGTAAAATTCACTATTCAAAAAATAAAGAGGAGATCGATTGTCGGTCCAATTAACAGTGATTTATTTGATACAAATTAAATATTTAATAATCAAAATTAAAAATAATAAATAAATATGATGGATTATTATTAACATGTTAAAATTATAGGGATAAATTAATATAAATTCATAATATTATGTTGGGTCAGGTGAATTCGATTTTTTAAAAATCAAAATCTATCATTCAACCCGTCATACGGGGTAAGGTCCTCCCAAAAACAGTGGGGACTCAAACCTTCCTCTTTAGGAGGAAGAAGTTCTCCTATATGGGAGTTGATTCCCAAGCTGTGTCTTGGTTGATTTATAATTTGTAAGTCCCGAGCTACGTCTCGGTTGATTTCTGGGCAGTGCTATAATTGTATGTATCTAGAATCCCAGTTGATATCATATTGTAATATATGTAGTTTGTAATAATTCAAAAAAAAAAAAAACACGTAGGTTAGAGTTGGGTCACGACGACCGAGTCAATAAAACATGCCAAAATTTGCACACCCCTACATGCATCGTTAGAATTGACGTCAATAAAAATTGATAATAACTTCAAAAAAACTCACCATATGTCATTTTATTATTTAAAAAGTGAGCCATATTATTATAATTTGTCATAAAAAAGACAGAAATGAAAATTTTCAAATTAGATTTCCCTTTTGGTTCTTCAATATTGAAGAACAACTCACATCTCTTCAAATAATATTATATAATATTTTATCTCTCATCTTTATCTTTAGTGGTGGTGGTTTAAGTTATTAATAAAAATTATTTATTAAAGTAATGTAAGTAATGGTAATAATGCTCAACGACTATTTTTACATATAAATAATATTAAATTCATATATATTTTAATACAAATTTTACCGAAATATGTCATTTTAATTTTACTCATTTTCAGTGGATTTTTATCATAAGTGAAACAAATTGATTATCCAACACTTTTTTGAAATCGTTGGAAATTCCACCGTCAAACTAGAAGTGGCCGGCGGTTCTGTTCGGGTTCCACTTTGTGTGGAATCGGAACCGAACCGGAACAGAACCGTTCGGTTTCAGTTTCGGTTCCAGACGGTTTTTTTTTTTTTGAAATAAAAAATTGAGATGAATAAAGTAATATAATTTTAAAATATGAATTTGAATTTATATAATAAACTTACATTACATAATAATTACATTAAATTACAAATAAAATTCTTATCTAAAAAAAATTAAATTAAAGAGCTTAAACTTAAATTTTTAAAAACTTAAGTTGCATACGTATCCTCCAGGGGTGAGAGGAATCAAAGCTCACGTAGTTCTATTACATTTGAAAGATATTTCCTCCATTGTAATTTTACAATTATTTAATTATCAATCATCATTCGTGGTTGTTGATCCTTCAGCTCAGCTTGCACTTGTAGATGCATTATCGAACAAGTCTTCAAATTCATCAGGGGCATCTTGTTGTTGCCTAAGATCAGCTCGGGTCCAATAATCCACACATGTTGTTTCTTCTAGAGTGCTTGGATGTAATGACGACCGTCTGACTTCCAATATATTGCCTCTGATGCTAAAGGCTTGCTCAACCGCAACGGTGGAAACCTGTGCTGCCAATATCTCTTTAGCAATAATTGATAATACATGATATACATTTTGATGTCGGTTCCACCATTCAAGGATTTAGAAATTTTTACTAAGTAAACATTCAGTTGAAAACTCAAAATTTGTAGATAAATAATTATCTAATTATGGGTTTTTAGTCGTGTTATCCCTATACTTTTTTTTCGGTTTAATAACCAGCGATCACCTGCGCTAAGTCTAGATTCCACTACGGTCGTTTCGCTACTACAAGATTGTCCTAATGATTGCAAGTTATATCTTATGACATATCCATTAAATAACTATATTAAGTCGTTTTTTATTTTAACTATTATTATTGTAATATCAACTTCATTGATTATTCCTAAATATACATAGTAAGCGGGTAAAACACTATTCAAACATTCTAATTAAATGTATGATCAAAAATAGCAGCAACAAGATAAAGTAAATGAATATCTCTAAAATAATTCAACCGTTTTCGTTTCATAACAGTAATAGCTTCTAATAAAACAATATCATTAGGATAACTTCTATCAACATGCTCATCGAGAGTTCCAACAATATTCAAACTTTCAAGAATAAATAAATGTGCCGTAGGATAATAAACTTCGCTAAAAATTAGTGTAGCATCATTAAACACTTTTAAATCTCTATTTTTTTTTTCAAAAACTGCCCATTGACTCGGAAAAAAGTGTGATTTGTTGAACATTTTGAGAAAAAAAAAACTACACAATGCATCTTTGTATTGCAAAGCTTGACATAAAAGAAAATAAGTTGAATTCCAACGTGTTAGAACATATCGTGAAAATTAGAAGGTTTATTTTAGAATAATGAAAAATCACCTATATTTATACATTTTTAAAATATTTTTGTGATACCTAAACTGCCCCTAAACTTAACTGTTTTATTACCGTTATTATTGGTAATTTTGTAAATTTAAAATTATTTATTATTATAATTTTTTTATGAAATTGGGGCAGGGAGTCGTTGCTCCATGCCCCCAGCCCAACGGCTACTAGCCGTTGGGCTGAAGATAACACCCAACAGCTAGTAGCCGTTGGATGTTACCGTTAAGGTTCCAACGGTTTCGGTTGGAACGTTTGGAATCGGAACCGTCTTCGGTTTCGGTTCCGATTCCGAACCAGAAACTTGGCCGGGTCTACGTCAAATCACTCATTCTGGACTTAAGCGGAGCAGGTAAAACCTCCGGCTGTCCCAAACTTTTACAAGAAACACACTCTATGGATTCGAACCAAAGACTTCGATGTATGATCTTGAACCTTATACCATAAAGTCATGCCCCTTGGTGATGATTATAAATAATATAATTTATAATGAATTGAAAATAATTCAAAAAATAAATTAGATGGTAATTGAATTTGTTGGAGGTAAAAAATTATACAATAATTAAATTTATTAAATAACGGAGGGTAGTTAAATTTGGTAAAGGAAGTGTTTTGAAATCAAATTTATTTGTTGACTTTTTAGATTATGATATAAGTAAATTAATAAATTAATGAAGAGTAAATTTAGGATACTGTTTTCAATTGCTCTAATTGGCGACTACTCAAATTGTCAGATCCAGAAATTTTATTTTAGAATAATTAATAATTAATAATTTTATTAGCTAACTGACGAGTGACACCAACCAACTCACTCCAGTGCTGAGGCACGCGCTTACGTCACTAGATGCGTAGCCGTTAAGGAGTCCGAGAGTCACTCCACTGACTCCAGTAGCAAGTAAACTAGTAAAGTGGTTTATTGTAAATGATCCCCTCTCATATTTCGAAAGTCACTTGTTCTGTTTATGATTTTGTAAATGATAAATTTGATTTTTAAATTCAGTTAATATGCAATATATAAATAAATAAATAAATAGATATATATATATATATATATATAAATTTTTATATAAATTTCAAGTTGATGATATCATCGGTGAGCTTGAAATCTATACATGAACTTTGACATCTAAGATTCAAAAGTTTTAAAGGGATATGACTTGTTGGTAAAGATTTTAGAATTTAATTGTCGGGTCATGAGTTATAGTTCAGTGGATCCATTTCTTTGTAAAAGTCTGAGGTAGCCAGAGATTTTACATGTTCTGTTTAAGCCTAGGTCAGATAGTTTGACGGATAGATTTTCAACGTTTCCAAAAAAAAATTTAAATTCAAACCTTATCAAGGACATGAAGTTTCGATTAATCACGATAAGAGTTGAACATACCCAACATTCATTCGCGAGTTATTAATTGCCACATATGTCATTAGATTTTCCACATCAGCTAGTTAACAAATCGATCCAAACAAATACCCTCATTTTGTATAAAAACTAATTCCTCATATTTTTGTGTCCATTGTGAAACGATGACTATCCTAATCTATCATTTTTATTTATTTCTTAAAAAATCACACTTAGTATTTTAAATATTATCAAACAATTTTGTTTGTATTTTAAGTTGTTTTTGTTTTTTTTAATCATTATCATAAAGTTTAATTTGGTTTCCTTTTTACATTTGGGTAAATCAATCGAATGAAAATTTACTACCAAAACCCAAAACGTTAAATTCGTAAGGCAGTGGTAGTTCCGTAAATAATGAAACAAACAAGCCCATATCCATAACCCACACATAGCCGCCGCCGCCGCCGTCTTAAAGCCTCGAGTCCTCATAATTCTATCGTTCTCAGGCTATCAAACTCTCCACCTGTTCTGCGTTTTACCCTCGAGTCTCTCTCCTTCTCTCTGTCCCTCAGAGAGAAGCAAAAGCAAAAGCAAATACAAAATTCACAATCTCCCCGTTTAATTTCCCCATATCAAAACTCTAATTTTTTTCCCGCTCATTTTCACACCAGCTTCCAATTTTGCCCTTGAAGTAACTCAAAACCTCAATTCAACCCTCCCGCCTCCGACTCACTGAATCATCCCGTGAGAATGTCATTTACCACCTTGTAGATCTCCTCCGATCAACCTTTTCAATCTCCGAAAGCCCAATTCAACTCATCCTCATCAAGCTAATCAAAATCGCAAAAATGGCGTTACGTGTCACCGTTCACTTCTCCGGCTACGTCGCCCACTCCGCCGCAATCCGCTTCGGCTCCTCCACAACCGCCACTCGCTCCTTTCGCAAATGCTTATTTCGCCCTCGCGTCTTCTGCCACAACAAAAAAACCGATCTTGATCCGCCGCCAAGTTATCAGCCCAGAGCAAATTATCGAACGTCCGTTTGCAACGCAATCGCCGCTGAAATCTTCGGAGACGGCGGTTGCAATAGTCCGATCCTCATGGGATTGGTGTCCTTGATGAAGTCAACGGCTGGTATTTCCTGTTATTCAGCAACCTCCATGGGTGCTTTTGGAATTTCACCATTTAAAGCCACTTCGATTATTCCCTTTTTACAGGGATCGAAGTGGCTTCCATGCAACGAACCGGGGACCGGTCCGAAGAGTGATTACGTGGATAAAGGAGGGACCTTTGATAAAATACAGTTCAGTGAGTGTGAAAGTAATAATGGTGTAAGCTTGCAGTTGAAAACAAGCGGAAGTTGGGTATCAAAGTTGTTGAATGTATGTTCCGAGGATGCGAAGGCGGCTTTTACGGCTTTGACTGTTAGTTTGTTGTTTAGGTCATTTATGGCTGAGCCCAGATCAATTCCTTCAGCTTCTATGTGTCCTACTCTGGATGTTGGTGACCGGATTTTGGCAGAGAAGGTGAAGCATTTTTAAACTTTGCCTAAATTGATTCTAAATGATTTAGCTCATATTCTGCTTTTAAGTAGTAGTAGTAAGAATTTGGAATTATAGATAATTTTAAGACTTTTGGCCTGGCGATTAATGTTTTTCGTGTGGTTTAAACTAGTAGGAATTGAGGAATGAATTAGGATGCCCATGGTACCAATGTTGATTTATGTTGATTTAAAGCCATACCTATATTAAACCTGTTATTTGATTTCAGGAGCTGTTTCGAAAATGTAGTTTTTAATGATTCTAATGTAGACACTAATTCGCAAAGCAGATATTACAGTCAAAAATTGCGATGCTTATGCTTAAATTCTGCCACAATTGAAAACAACAAGGCGTTTTCGCTGTTGTTACCATGATGTGATTTCATGAACTTGCATGATTCATGGTAGCCCTTTGTGAGCTTTATGATATTTTGAGATGAGGATTAGTGGGTGGATGAAAAATTTTGATTTGTTGTCGTATGCAAGAGAATGAGGTACAGGTTGATATGCACGATGTGTTTTAAGATATACGGAGATGCAAATTTACTTCCTCTGATACAATGCTGATATCTTTTTGTTTTTGTATATCAGGTTTCATATTTTTTCAGAAATCCTGAAGTATCGGATATAGTTATCTTCAAGGCACCTCCCATCTTGCAGGTATCCTTGTGACTCTACTCATTGATGCAAGGAGTTTGACTTCTTTCTTTCTTTTATTATATCTATTTGCTAATTGTTTCCTCTTGGTATAGGAATTTGGTTACAGTTCTGGTGATGTATTCATAAAAAGGATAGTGGCAAAGGCTGGAGATTGTGTAGAAGTAAGCTAATATACTTATCATATTGATCCAATATTTTACTTTAGCTCCTCCTTTATCTCCTATTCTTCTCCCTTTGTTTTTTTCCCCATGAAGAATGGTTGACAACGACCTTCTTTCTGATATGATAGCGCTCATGGGATTATTTGTGTGATAGGTTCGTGATGGGAAATTGCTTGTAAATGGTGGTATCCAAGAGGAAGATTTCATTCTGGAGCCACTTGCTTATGAAATGGACCCAGTGGTAATCTTTCCTATTCCAGTTCTTTTTTCCTTTTTGACTTGTTAATTTCTTTGCACAATTTTTGTGGTAAGAAACCTGATCAGATTGGCTACTGAAATGTAAAGTTCTGTTGGCTTTATGCAGGTTGTGCCGGAAGGTTATGTCTTTGTTATGGGAGACAACCGTAACAACAGCTTTGATTCCCATAACTGGTAAGTCCAGAATCTTAGTAAGACTGATAAACTTTTAGTTTGCTTAGCTTTTGACGACTTCTTTGTTAAAATATCCAAATGATATTTACTGAACATCTAGATCTAGTAATCCAGAAGTAATAGAAACGATTTACATACATCCCGGTTCATTATTGTGTACTCTAAGTGCAATTTCATATTTTGATGTAGTTGATCATATTTTCAGGGGTCCGCTACCTGTAGCAAACATTGTCGGTAGGTCAGTGTTCCGATATTGGCCTCCGTCCCGAGTATCCGACTCTGTAGATGATCTACATGCAAAGAAGAATGCTGCTGTAGCAATCTCGTGACATGTTTATTTCTGATTGCAATTATTGAAGACGAGCAGACATAACAAATTTTCAAATTATGTTCCACACTCTTGACTCATTAACGAGCAGCTGTCAATATTATTATGTTTATACTGGACATTGTTTCAATGTTTCATCTCTTCGGTCAGTGTGTATCCATCTTCATGCCCCAGCTATGGCCCGATGACACATATTTTGTAATCTACTCTGATTTTTTTTTAAAAAAAAAAAAAAATAGAATCAAAGCATTTGAAATGTTTTATTTTTATTACCTTGGTGCAACTTTTATATTGTTCTTTTGCCATGGGGTTGTTATTCAAAATCTAATAGCATCCTTGAATTCTATTCCTTTGTAGGGTTATATTTATATTTTACAAGTGGATGTTTTGACTATCTTTAAATTATCTCCAATATATTAAAAAGCGAGTGACTCCAGTCTCGAGTCGTGAAGCAAAACATCTCTACTTGCGAAAAAAAAACCGAGTCGTGAAGCAAGAGATGAGAAAAGAAAAGATAATAAAAAAAATTTAAGGTGAGCAAATGGATCGAGCTTTGAAGAGTCGCATTTTAATTCAAGTGTTATTTATTAATATTTTCAAAATTTTAGAAAAACCAAATTTCTTAAACTTTAAATTGATGTTTTTTTTAACTAAATTCAAATTTAAATAAATAAATTTAAAATTATGGAGGATTTTTCAAAATTCGATCCATTTACTTACTCTAAAATTTTTTTTTATGATAACACAACCTAACTTAAAATTTAACGTTTTCTTTTTCTGCCACGACTATTATCGTTAGTTCAGAGGCAAAATTTTCTCCTCACAATCGAGATTGGATCAGTCAGGGGTCAGGACCTCTAAATCTCTGGTACATATATTACAGAGGATGAGTCATTTTTAGTTTGGACAACAAGAGAAACTTCATCTCCTGATGGAACGACCCAAGTAAGCAATTTGCTTTGAGGTGGAGAATCGTTCTGAATAGGGTCAGCATCTCTAATAACCGAGGATATGAAGATAGAAACAGAAGACTTAGTTGATGGCGAATGCAATTTCTCTGTGATTTCTGGAACGACCACCAGCAAGGCGATCAGCACACCATCTTTTTTTATAGTTCCCGGCATCAACTCGCAAACTCGTTGTTACCGAGAACTAGGGGACAGATGTTGATGGTGTTTTCAGGACATATGTTATTTAAGGAGTACGGCAGAGGTAAAAAGGGTAATTCATTTCTCGGTCGAAATCATTAATGCCGACCCGACCACTAAGAGTGGGTTCAGATGACCGGACAATTAAAAGATCGACAACAGCATTCTC
This sequence comes from Zanthoxylum bungeanum, assembly GCA_019454045.1. Taxonomy (NCBI): domain Eukaryota; kingdom Viridiplantae; phylum Streptophyta; class Magnoliopsida; order Sapindales; family Rutaceae; genus Zanthoxylum; species Zanthoxylum bungeanum. The sequence continues at coordinate 274,588 of SKCR01024044.1, forward strand.
AGTTCAAATGACAATTATGACCGACCTCATGAAGACCGAGCATATGGCGATGCGTGCTCCGGAAGATGATACCATATTATTGCGGATAAGATGACAAGTTATCATACTTTCATGGGGAAAACTGGTGAGTCAGAGTCCTAGTAGGATAAAGAAAGTAAATGTAGTTTTGATTAGGAATCCTTATGGGAAAAAAGGAATAGTTTTGACTAGGAATCTTTATGGGAAAATAAAAGTATTTCAACTAGGAAATTCTTGTAGGAGAAGGAATCTGATTTCTTCACTTTTATAAATAGAAGGGGGAGGATGGAGAGTTGGCATCAAATTCATTACCATCAAACTTGTAAAAAACAAGTTGAAAGTGGAGAGCATTGGGAGTTGAGATCAGAATCATTATTGTGAGACTTGTAAACAAAAGAGAGATCAGAAAAGCCGGTTCGAGTAATAAAAGTATCATTCTGCTTGTATCCGTGGACGTAGGTCGGATCTAAATCCACCGAACCACGTTAAATCTCCTTGTTGATTGGCGTGTTTATCTGTCTTTTGCTAAGTTTGTTTTTGGTCCCCCATAACCAAACAAATTCACTATTGAGGGAGGATTGTATCGGGAGTAATATTCCCATATTGCCCTGAGACCAAAATCAGCCGTCAACAGTTGGCGCGGTCTGTGGGGAACTCAACAAAAGCAGCTCGCGTAGTAAGACGATGGCAGAAGATGGAAATCACCGATCGTCAGGGATTTCACCAGATAGTTCGGGAAATTTAGGATAAATGTCTGTTGGCCGAGCCTAATTTGAGGAGGTTCCCGATTGAGGAGGGAAATAGTAAGGCATACTGTATTTACCATAACGTAAGGGGACATGCCACTAATGGGTGCAGAGACCTGCGGGAGCAGGTGGAAGACTTGGTGAAAGAAGGCTATCTCAGTGTGTACATAGACCATTCAGTTTTTGAGGTCGACCAAGTTGATAGCGGAAGTCATCCGGTCGGATGCGTGGAATGTTGAGATGCATAGAGGATGTATTAAGAAGAGTCTTACTTGTAGTGACCCTTGTAGAGTTGCAAGAAAGGCAACAGATCCCAAAAAGGTGAGTAAGTTCTCTTCTGTCTTAGGTTGACATTTGATTATGCTTGTTTGTTATGGCCCACACAATGGTTTTGATGTTTCTTTCCGGCTCGGGTCTGCTCTTGTACCGTCGAGACCGATGTTTCTTTCCGGCTCGGGTATGCTCTTGTACCGCCGAGACCGATGTTTCTTTCCGGCTCGGGTATGCTCTTGTACCGCCGAGACCGATGTCTCTTTCCGGCTCGGGTCTGCTCTTGTACCGCCGATACCGATGTTTCTTTCGGCTCGGGTCTGCTCTTGTACCGCCGAGATCGATGTCTCTTTCCGGCTCGGGTCTGCTCTTGTACCGTCGAGACCGATGTCTCTTTCCGGCTCGGGTCTGCTCTTGTACCGCCGAAATCGATGTTTGTTACAGCTCGGGGTCGGGTTACGTCCCACCGAGTCGTGCTTATTGGCCTGGGGACGGAACATTCCCCCAGAACCAAATGTCTCTTTAGCTCGGGGTCCTCAGAATATTCAGGGACATACTCGATGCATAGGATCCGTGAGAAGCATAACACGGGGATGGATGATACCCCCGTGGCGATTGCTTGCTCCAGTGTTACCGAACATAAGGAGGAATATGCCCTTAATGTTTTGAAACACTCTTTGATCCTCACTTACCCGATGTAATGGATCCATGAGAAAGCATAGCACGGGGAGAGATGATGCCCCCGTGATGATTGCTAGCTCCAGTGATGCCGGACCTAAGGAGGAATGTGCCCTTAGTATCCCGGACACTCTTTGATCCATTCATCATTTGGATCCAAGAGAGGCGCAGCACGGGGAGACGTTGTGCCCCTGTAGCGTGTGCCTGCTCCAGCGTGGTAAGGAGGAGCCCTCGCACAATACACAGGCTCCACAGTGACCCGACGTATAGAGGATGTGCCCTTACCATTTTAAACGCTCTCTGATCCAAATCCTGGTTCGCCAGGACACTGAATTGAAAGATTCAGAATTGTATTTTGGAGACCTCGGACGGGACGCTGTTCTAAGGTATCTGTGCTGTTGTTTACACTTTTTTGATTTTATTTTCCAAAGTTTTGTTTTTATTTTTTCGTCGGTCTGACAAGGGGACGCCCAAGTCAGATTCGATAAGGCTTCAAAGATGGATACACTTCCCATCTGAATAAGTCACAAGGATTAACCAGTGCTCGGGACTGGATTCGTTCCGTCGAGGCCACTTGGTTAATCTGCTCGGGGCTGGATTCGTTCCGCCGAGGCCACTTGGTTAATCGGTTCGGGGCTGGATTCGTTCCGCCGAGACCACTTGGTTAATCTGCTCGGGGCTGGATTCGTTCCGCCGAGGCCACTTGGTTAATCGGCTCGGGGCTGGATTCGTTCCGCCAATGCCACTTGATTATTCGGTTCGGGGCTGGATTTCGTTCCGCCGAGGCCACTTGATTATTCGGCTCGGGGCTGGATTTCGTTCCGCCGAGGCCACTTAGTTATTCGACTCGGGGTCGGGTTACGTCCCACCGAGTCTACCTCTTTGGACTGGGGACGTAACATTCCCCCAGGTCCAAGTGCCTTTCTCAGCTCGGTGTTGGGTTACGTCCCACCGAGTCTACCTCTTTGGACTGGGGACGTAACATTCCCTCAGGTCCAAGTGCCTCTCTTCATTCGGGGTCGGGTTACGTCCCACCGAATCTACCTCTTTGGACTGGGGACGTAACATTCCCCCAGGTCCAAGTGCCTTTCTCAGCTCGGGGTCGGGGTACGTCCCACCGAGTCAGCCCTTCGGACTGGGGACGTAACATTCCCCCAGGTCCAAGTGCATTTCTCAGCTCGGGGTCGGGGTACGTCCCACCGAGTTACCTCTTTGGACTGGGGACGTAACATTCCCCCAGGTCCAAGTGTCTTTCTCAGCTCGGGGTCGGGGTACGTCCCACCGAGTCTACCTCTTAAGACTGGGGACGTAACATTCCCCCAGGTCCAAGTGCCTTCTCAGCTCGGGGTCGGGGTACGTCCCACCGAGTCAGCCCTTCGGACTGGGGACGTAACATTCCCCCAGGTCCAAGTGTCTTTCTCAGCTCGGGGTCGGGTTACGTCCCACCGAGTCAGCCCTTCGGACTGGGGACGTAACATTCCCCCAGGTCCAAGTGCCTTTCTCAGCTCGGGGTCGGGGTACGTCCCACCGAGTCAGCCCTTCGGACTGGGGACGTAACATTCCCCCAGGTCCAAGTGCCTCTCTTCATTCGGGGTCGGGTTACGTCCCACCGAATCAGCCATTCGGACTGGAGACGTAACATTCCCCCAGGCCCGATCATCTCTCACAGCTCGAGACAGGATCACATGCCACCGAGTACATCATCGTTAGTTCAGAGGCAAAATTTTCTCCTCACAATCGAGATTGGATCAGTCAGGGGTCAGGACCTCTAAATCTCTGGTACATATATTACAAAGGAGGAGTCATTTTTAGTTTGGACAACAAGAGGAACTTCATCTCCTGATGGAACGACCCAAGTAAGCAATTTGCTTTGAGGTGGAGAATCGTTTTGAATAGGGTCAGCATCTCTAATAACCGAGGATATGAAGATAGAAACAGAAGACTTAGTTGACGGCGAATGCAATTTCTCTGTGATTTCTGGAACGACCACCAGCAAGGCGATCAGCACACCATCTTTTTTTTATAGTTCCCGGCATCAACTCGCAAACTCGTTGTTACCGAGAACTAGGGGACAGATGTTGATGGTGTTTTCAGGACCTATGTTATTTAAGGAGTACGGCAGGGGTAAAAAAGGTAATTCATTTCTCAGTCGAAATCATTAATGCCGACCCGACCACTAAGAGTGGGTTCAGATGACCGGACAATTAAAAGATCGACAACGGCATTCTCAGTTCAAAGGACCATTATGACCGACCTCATGAAGACCGAGCATATGGCGAGGCGTGCTCCGGAAGATGATACCCTATTCTTGCGGATAAGATGACAAGTTATCCTACTTTCATGGGGAAAACTGGTGAGTCAGAGTCCTAGTAGGATAAAGAAAGTAAATGTAGTTTTGATTAGGAATCCTTATGGGAAAAAGGAATAGTTTTGACTAGGAATCTTTATGGGAAAAGTAAAGTATTTCAACTAGGAAATTCTTGTAGGAGAAGGAATCTGATTTCTTCACTATTATAAATAGAAGGGGAGATGATGGAGAGTTGGCATCAAATTCATTACCATCAAACTTGTAAAAAACAAGTTGAAAGTGGAGAGCATTGAGAGTTGAGATCAGAATCATTATTGTGAGACTTGTAAACAAAAGAGAGATCGGAAAAACCGGTTCGAGTAATAAAAGTATCATTCTGCTTGTATCCGTGGACGTAGGTCGGATCCAAATCCACCGAACCACGTTAAATCTCCTTGTTGATTGGCGTGTTTATCTGTCTTTTGCTAAGTTTGTTTTTGGTCCTCCATAACCAAACAAATTCACTATTGAGGGAGGATTGTTTCGGGAGTAATATTCTCATATTGCCCTGAGACCAAAATCAGCCGTCAACAATAACTAGAGACAATTATCTGCGTAAAAGCAACAAAACGTGAGTTAAGTAACTGTAATTAATTAAAATGCAATTTAATTCCAACTTAACTAAAATGCATTAGATCCCTACATCCTACCTTCTATATTTAATTCTAATTTAATCAAAAATACATGAGTCCAACATAACATAATACACTTTTCACATTCTACATTTAATTTCAACTTAACCAAATTTCAATATTTTTCTCCAAAATAAGGAGAGCTCACTATTCACATTGAATCAAAGAGAATAATTTGTTTGCATCAGGATTAATATTATAATATATATTACAAAATTAAAATATCTCTAAAGTTAGTTTTATTATTAAAAATTAAAATAAGAAACTTATTATAAAATAAACATAATCTCCTATTAAAATAATAAATTTATTATTTCAATGCATGCCACCTAATCTCTATAATAATTTTTTATTATTGAATTATAAAATTAAAATATCTCGAAAATTTTATTTTTTATTTTAAAATTATAAAACTAAAATAATAAATTATTAAAATAAGAAACTTACTGCGATATAAAAATAGAATCTCTTATGTATTATTAAATTATAATATTAAAATATCTCCATAATTTTTTTATTAAATTGTATAATTAAAATAAGAAACCTATTATAATATAAAAATATAATATTTGATTAAAATAAGAGCCATATTAATTTAATTAATTAATCAATTAATAAGAAACATATTATAAAATAAAAACATAATATCTAATTAAAATAAGAAACCTATTAATTTAATAATTGAAACCTAATCTATACAATTAATTTTTTTATTAAATAATAAACTTAAAATATCTCTAAAATTAATTTTTTATTTTAAAATGATAAAATTAAATTAATAATTATTAAAATAAGAAATCTATTACAATATAAAAATAGAATCTCATATTTATTATTAAATTATAAAATTAAAATATCTCTTTATTTTTTTATTATTAAATTATAAAATTAAATAAGGAATCTGTTACAATATAAAAACATAATATCCTATTAAAATAAGAAACCTATTATAATATAAAAACATAATCTTATAATTTATTAATATTATTATTAAATTATAAAAATAAGTCCCATTAAAATAAAAAAAAACAGATGTTGTACCTAATTTCTATAATTAATTTTTTTATTACTTATTACAATAAAAAGATATATTGTAATCTTCTATAAAATAAAATAAAAACATACATGACACATAATCATTACAATTAATTTTTTATCATTAACTTATAAAATTAAAATAAAAAACCTATTACAATATTAAAACATGATCTCTTATTAAAATAAGAGACATAAACAGTAGTCATCCATAAAAACTAGACAATTTTTTAATTTTTGGGTCTGTTGTTATTTGTTATTTTATTTTGAATTTTTTTTATAAATTTTTTTCATGAATTTTTTATTATTTGTTGTGCTTCCTGATGCAAACTCTGATTATTAGCTTTTACACAGTGACAATCAAGATTTCAAGTTCGATAAGAAAATTTAAGTTTAAATTGAATAAATTACATTAAATTTCATTGAAAGTCATCCGAAAGAAAATTAAATATTCTTAAAGTTATTTATAACTAAGAATATGATTTCAAATGAGAGAGTAAGATGAGAGAGAAACTCTAATGTGAATTATAAACACAATTTGAGAGTTAATATACAAACAATTGAGACATAAATATTAAGTGTAAGTAAACCAATTGTCTCATTTATATTATAAAATCAACTAGACTCAGATTATTTACAAGATTAATATTTAAAATAGTATTAAGATTTTTGTTATGATATGAAATTATAATTAAAAATGTGCTCAACTCGCACAAAATACGAGCCCTACAACCGAGATTTTAAGAGAAAAATGTTTCATTAAAGATTATTTTTTGTCATTAATGTGTATATATTGTTTTTTAAATATTTTAATAAGACAAATAAATAAAAGAGTATTTTAGATATCCAACTCTTTATTAATTTAAAAACCGAATTTTATAACTATGAGCCACCATTATTATTATTTACCGCACTTTTTCAATCTCAGTACTAACAACCAAAATAGGATTTGCAACATAGCAATGGTTTTAGATCGTTGGGTTTTTAATAAGGAGAGATTTCGATTCTACTTTACATGGGCTAGTTATAGCTCAATGATTTATCGAATGATGTTCCCAAGGGAGTCCAATAATTTGAGCTTGTGATCTTATCTTTAAGATCACATATTCAAATTCTGGGTAATATTATGATAAGAGTTTGAGACAGTATCGTCTACTCATGCATTACGTCGAGTTTCATCGATAGATTTGTCTAAAGATGATTCGAAATTATGTTAAATCAATTTGAAAAGATGCCGACGTGCCCTTCCAGGTGCATGAAGTGGGGTCGGACAAAATGAGTTTATAGGCAATTAAGACTATAATATTTAGAATGTGAAATAAAAAATCGTTATAATTATAAGGGAAATTATCATCAATCCACCAAAAAGTTAGATGAAATTCGAAAAACACGTATTTTTGAGAAAATAATATTTATATACATAAAGTTACTAAAAAGTGACGTTTGCCACCCAAATTTTAACGCGGTTGGCTGACGTCAAATGTTAGATGTAAAAAGTGGATATTGTCCATGAATTATTTTTTAGCTTGAAATGACGATTTTACCCCTGACAGTACAATAACACCCAAATGGCCGTTGCCTTTGATTCTAACGGCTATTTTTTATCACATAAATAAACACACTCGTTGTACCACCATAACACAGATCAAGCTGTTAACTATTGTTCTTCAATTTCATTATCTCACATTCTCACTCTCAGTCTCTCCACTCTCGACTCTCTCAGATCTCTCACCCCTCGGCGGCTCGGCCCTCACTCAACAGTCAGCAGTCAGCACAGCAGTCAGGGAGTCCTTAGGGGTGTACACGGGTCGGGTCGGGTTCCGGTAAATTCTAATCGACCCGATCGGGTCGGGTCATCGGCAAATCAAGACCCGAAACCCGAAAATATGGAGAGTGACCCGATCGGGTCGGGTCAGGTCGGGTTGACGCGGGTTCGGTCGGGTCAACGGGATCTGAAAATGTGTTGTTATATTTTTTTGCTGGTACAAAATTATTGAAGTAATGCTGCAGTCCAGTGGAAAATTGTTGAGTTATAGGACTCCCAAGTTCGAGTCTCAACCTTTGCACTTTTGCAGAATTTTTTCTTGATTTTTTTTTACTCATTTTAGCATCACAGTTTGTATTTTCAAAACCACTTTATTAATACTTTGCATAAAATCATGTTCCTAATTAATCAGTTCACTAAAAGTGTTGTAACACAAGAAATAAACATAGTTTGTTATTAATACTTTGCATAAAATCATGTTCCTAATTAATCATGTTTATTAATACTTTGCATAGAATTTTTTTTCTTTATTTTTTTTTAGGTATTTTAGCATCACAGTTTGTATTTTCAAAACCACTTATAAACATGTTCATAAAATCATGTTCAAAACCACTTTAGCATCACAGTTGTTATTAATACTTTAGCATCACAGTTCACTTTTTTAAATAACATGGAACAAGAACTTGTAACACAAGAAATAACATGATTTTTCAAGAACATATTAAAATTCGTGCAGCCTCCATTGATAATACGTGCAGCCTGCCAACCTCCACTGATATTCTGATAATAATACTTGCAAGTCCAAAGGGATGCAGCAGTGATTGTGCAGCCTCCACTGTAAACAACCATACAGTACCAAAAGAAATTATTACAACAATATGATTATGTCACACAATGTTCAATAACAACAAGTCTCAAATGAATTTAAAAAAAAAAAAACAAGTTATAACCAAAAAAAGTGCAGTTTGATTTGCACTTGAAGCAATAGAATGAAAATGTATTTCTGGTATCAACATGAACATGTCATCTTAAAATGCTTTTTCACACATTTTCACAGCACATTTAACAGCCAACAGGTATCTAAGCCCTAAGGTACAAATACAATTGCAATGACTACAAGCAGCAAGCCTATTCCACCAAATATATGATCCAGCAAAATTTATTATAAGAATTAAGAAACATAATCTGAAAATTTATTATAAGAATTTTGAGATTAATTTCATAATCTCAAAATTCCAAACTCCAAAGAACATAAACTGTTCGAAAACCCTAAAATCCAAGCCTATCCCACCGGGCCACCCTAATTGACAGAAAATGAAAGATTCAGAGAAGACAGAAGACCATAATTCATTAATTCTTACCTCTCTGTTCGAAAACCCTAAAATCCCCCCTCTTCGGTTCCTGACTTCCTGTCACAAATCAAACCAATCCATAACCTTAATGAAAATTTGTTTTGATTGAATGCTAAAAGCCTAAAACAAAACAAAATAAAAATTGCATAAATCGTAGATTGGAAGTTTAGAACTCACCGAGAGAGAAAGACAGTTTGGAAAGAGAGAGATGAGAGTCACAAGATGGTGTCTTCGTGAGAGAGAGGGGCTGAGGCTGACCGGCGACTGCTGCTGTGCTGACTGCTGACTGCTGAGTGAGGGCCGAGCCGCCGAGGGGTGAGAGATCTGAGAGAGTCGAGAGTGGAGAGACTGAGAGTGAGAATGTGAGATAATGAAATTGAAGAACAATAGTTAACTTGTAAGTAAACCTAATTTTTTTTTTAATTTATATTGTAGTCGGGTCGGGTCGGGTTCGACCCGATTTTTAAAATGAAACCCGTGACCCGATCCGAAATAATCGGGTCGGGTCATGTCAACCCGATTTTGTTTAACAATTTATGCAACCCGACCGGATCGGGTTGTCTTCTGACCCGAAAATTTGTTCACCCCTAAGTTAACTTGTAAGTAAACCTAATTTTTTTTTTTAATTTATATTGTAGTCGGGTCGGGTCGGGTTCGACCCGATTTTTAAAATGAAACCCGTGACCCGATCCGAAATAATCGGGTCGGGTCATGTCAACCCGATTTTGTTTAACAATTTATGCAACCCGACCGGATCGGGTCGGGTCGGGTTGTCTTCTGACCCGAAAATTTGTTCACCCCTAAGTTAACTTGTAAGTAAACCTAATTTTTTTTTTTAATTTATATTGTAGTCGGGTCGGGTCGGGTTCGACCCGATTTTTAAAATGAAACCCGTGACCCGATCCGAAATAATCGGGTCGGGTCATGTCAACCCGATTTTGTTTAACAATTTATGCAACCCGACCGGATCGGGTCGGGTTTACTCGGGTCGGGTCGGGTTGTCTTCTGACCCGAAAATTTGTTCACCCCTAGGAGTCCTATAACTCAACAATTTTCCACTGGACTGCAGCATTACTTCATTAATTTTGTACCAGCAAAAAAATATAACAACACATTTTCAGATCTCGTTGACCCGACCGAACCCGCGTCAACCCGACCCGAAACAACCCGACCCGATCGGGTCACTCTCCATATTTTCGGGTTTCGGGTCTTGATTTGCCGATGACCCGACCCGATCGGGTCGATTAGAATTTACCGGAATCCGACCCGACCCGTGTACACCCCTAGATCAAGCTCATCTAAAGAAAGAATCTGACATTAAACCCAAAATAACCCACAATCACAACTCATCCATTTTCACTTGTAAATGGGCATGCCCCGACATTGTGACCACTTCCATGACAAAATGAGCAGTACGTTGATAAAGAATCTTCTAGCATGTCTCTTAGGCTCATTAGAATATCGCTTTCTAACTTTCCTTGGTCTTCCATGTAAAGGCATCTGCAATAGGCTTAAACATAACCTTATAAGTATTTTTGAGGAATGTACACATCAATTGTATGTCTTGTATATAATATGCTTGCCATGCCATAAATACATGAGATTCCAGAAATCTCCCATAACCCACAATCACAAATTCTACTCTCCAACTTAACAATAAACCTTCTAGCTGGATAATAAGTTTTGTCCATGACTTGGAAATTCAGTTGACTACAAGGTACCACAATCTTTGGGTGGATTGATGATAAGTTCGCTAAATATAACTATTATTTATTTAATAAGTTTTTAATACTGTAATACATGTATCAAGATATTATTAAATTATTATGTGTATTATATGATACTACTGTTGTATTATAAAAATTTGTAATTAAAAAATGGTGAATAACGATATAAATCAAGCTCGTTCTCTCACATTTATTGATACATTGTATAATCTCATGATCATTTATCAGCTTGTTGAATGACATTATTTTAAATTACTATAGATAAAAAGGATCCTTTGTGGACTGATACAACAATAATATTGGAACAAATCTCTGCTAATTAAGCTCTCACCATTTCTACCTTTCTCTTTCCTTTAGTATCAGCATCACTACAATCCTTCACTTGCTTCATTTCAACCTCCTTGTATCTATACCAAGAGGCACACACCAAATAAAATCCAAAATTCAACACACTTATCCCAGCCAGCATCCAATAGAAGTAATTGAGTTTGTCTCTATTTAAATTGTTACTAGCCAGCCATCCACCACTGACCTTGTTCACAATCTCCACCACCACTGAGCTCAAATAGTACCCAAATGCAAATGAGCACCATGAGATTGCTGTGCTCAATGACTTCATTCCAGCTGAGCTCTCTGCATAGAAAAAATCAAGCAGCCCAACAAGAGTGAACATGTCAGCAGCTCCAAATATAGCATATTGGAACCCTAGCCAAAACACACTCATTGGCAATGGTTCAAGTGAATCCACCATGTTGTGCTCAATAGCTACAGATTTTCTCTTGGTTTCTACTATTCCAGCAACCGCCATGGAAATTGCTGAGAGTACTAATCCAACCCCAATTCGCTGAAGCTGTCGAATTCCAGTGGGGATTCCTGTGAGCTTTCTAGCAATAGGGATGAACACACGTTCGTATATTGGGACTAGAATGAACATGAAGACTAGCGGGATCACTGGGAGTGAGGGACCGGGTACTTTAAAACCAAATAAATTTGTATCCAATGTTGTGCTTTGTTGGATCGAGAAAGTTTGGAGCTGAGCCAAGCATGTGTTCATGAACACAGTACTAACTATAATCGGAAGCATGCGAAGTAGAATCTTTGTTTCTTCAACTTGTGTCACTGTGCATAGCATCCAGGCTCCAGGAGTAATTGATGTTGATGCCATACCATCTGTAGTTGAACTAATGATTGCAGCACGATCCAGAAACCTGAGGGGTTTTTCATGAAATGGGTTAAACTTAAAACAAGTAATTATAAATGATTTCCATAATAAAGATAGCGAAAATTCAAAGTTGTTATAAGACCTTTTACTTTTATCATTTATCACATAATGAAGTTTCAGAACAGTTTAGATTTTCACTTTCACTAAATTAAAATACCTGAATTGATCAGTCCTGTGAAGAATTTCAGTGTCCAGGCCTGCTTCTTTATCATGAATCTCATGTAATTGATCAGCCATTTCAGGTTTTGGGAGTTTTCGATTACGGATGGAAGCAACAAAAACCTGAAGAATGCGAATGATAGGGCTTCCCTTGGGGACATTATGGCGATACAAAGACTTGCCCATGGTTACAAAAATTACAGCAAATAAGACAGCAATAGTGCACACACCAAAACTCCAATCCCAGCCTTGGTTTGTACTTATCCAAACAATGAATGTGACACCGATTATTGATCCAGAAGTAAGGCTAAACAAAAACCAGTTGAAAAAGCTTGACAATTGAGCTGCTTCTTTGGGGTCTCTTTCATCAAATTGGTCAGCTCCCAGTGACGGCAAAGCTGCTTTAATCCCACTGGTGCCAAATGCAAATAGATATAAGCCAGTAAAAAGAATCGCAACGTGGCTATTATTAGCAACCTCGCATTGATCCACTAGGTTTGGTGCAACACCTATGCAAGGTTTTGGTCTTAGTTGGTCAAAGTGTGCTTGGATTGCCAGGACTGTCAATCCCTGTAAACATAATAGTTCAGATTACCATTCAAGAACAAATTACAGGTTGATCTTGCTTATGGCCCCCAATTTTAATTTTTTTGTTATAATCTTCAAATAACTAATAGCTAATGACCATTTTTTTTTTAATTATTATATGTTATTATGGTCATGGTGTCAAAATATGAAAATGACCTTAGATCCCGAGGATATCAAAAGTAGCATAGTTAATACATTGATTTAGTAGGGTAAAATTTGATTTAAAAAATGATAGATATTATTTATTTTCCCGAGGTAAAATAAAGTTCTCTCATCAATAAATCAAATTTTTTATTAATTTATAATATATATTTTAACAAATTTTATCCCCACTCGCTTCTTAATAGCTAGTTCTGCCATTGAATACCAACGCAGACCCTAGTTGATCCCACAACCCTAATATTTAATTTTTATCATAAGCTATAAAATAATATTTTTTTTCGGGAAAAAGACATCTAACAACTTTTGTAGTGCAGTGCTGAAATCATTACCAGTCCTCTGGTTTTGTTCTATTAATATTCTTTAATTCTTAATAAAAGCTATAGAAAATTTACTTCTCTAAGGGGGAAAAAATTAATCCTGACTAATCAACAATGACATCTAACAAATTCTTACGTCGTATGGAGCTGAAATCATACAATTTAACAACTGTTATCTATAATACATTTTTAAATTCCCACCAAAAATGAATAATTATTTTTTGTGCATATTCTCAAGTCAACGATAACACTTCTCATATTAAAACATATCTTCAATTAGGACTAGTCTTAATTAATCATTGGCCTGCTATATAAATCAAGTCTCAATGTGGACAAATCATTGGTGAGTTTTTATATACTCAATCACTTTATAATGAACAAAATCCATAATTTTATTAAGTTAAAAAACCGAATAAAAGAATAAAAAATATAAATTTTAATGTATTAAAAGACAAATAATAATATATTGAAATTTTAATTATTTTTGTCTTTTATTTTGATCATTTAAGTTAACAAAACAAGGGATACCTTATTTGTTTATATATAAAAATAAACAGTATATGATATGCAAGTACATTATTTGCATCAAACAAAGTAATTAACTCATAGATACAATATATATTGTAAAAAGAAATTAACCACTGTTATATGAGGAGCTTAAAGAGAAGAAAATTAATAGAGAAAAAAACATGCAAGAGTAATTAAAGTAGGTAAGAGAAATTACCACAAACTCAATGCATCCAAAGAGGACGCAAGTCTTGAATCTTGACAAATATGTATCAGAAATAAATCCTCCAAAGAGTGCTAGCAGAAATGAAGTCCCCATGAGGTTTGTTAGTGTAGTGGCTGATTTTGTTAAGCTGAAGTTCATATACCCATAGAAATATGTTACCAGGCTCACCGCATTCGCCACGAATGACATATTCTCAAGTGCCTCCATTGCTGCATCATGCTTACAACTCACAATTAGCTAGACAGACCCCCCGATTTTATTTTTTAAAAACGCTAGTTAAGTAATACTTTCAAACTGACTCTTATATACACATACCGTATACAAAAAGAACCGCTCTACTTCCACCAAGCCTACGTTCTTGCTTAGGCTGTAATTTGTCATCTTTGCTGCCACTGCCCTGTTAAATTAAATTTGATCACAACAAAATTAAAAACTAAATAGTTAGCCAAAATGGAAAATGTAGGCATACATGCGTGAATGGTGGTTCTGTAATATTATTACCATTGTAATGTAGATGAGACCTAATTTGTCTCTTTCTAGACAACGGGGGAAGAAAGAAACAAATGCTTCTAATTATTTTAGTGGCTGTTTGGTTTGTTTACGATACTAAAGCTCTTCCACTATATAAAGACTCAAAATAATTGCATGATCATATGTACCGACAAGAAAATTCAGAAGGAATCAAATGGCATCTCCGTCTCTGGAAAAAAAAAAATATACTTGCGTGGGTCCTTCAATTTGCATTTTGGGACCCTTTTTCTTTCTCTCTCCGTCCCCACGATAGGCTAAACTTATTTGACTTTCTTCGTTTTTATTGCCCAATAATGGGGCATGTCTATGCTACCCAATGGTATCACATACCATTGGGTATCAAAGTTGCATGTTCAATGCAACTTTGAGCATTAAACATGCAAATTTATCAATAAATATGAAATTTTTTAAAACATGAAATCAGTTGCATGTTTATTGGTATAAGTTGCATGTTCAATGCTCAAAGTTGCATTGAACATGCAATTTTGAACCCAAGAGTATTTGATACCCTTGGGTATCATAACATTACCCCCAATAATGAATCAAGGTTAAGTTGACCAAACGTGTCACTGACCTTGTCGTGTTGGAGGATGTGAGTTGGAATCTGCACAATCTTAAATTTCATCATTCCTGAAAATAGAACTTTAATGTCCAATCTTTTAACGTTGAAAATATTTTCGACGCTAAAAAGTAATTTTCACGTTGATTTCATCATTCGACGTAAAATGATAAATTTTTAGTGTCGAAATAATACTTCGACGCAAAAGATTAAACTTTTAGCGTCAAATTATAAAATCAACGCAAAAGGTGAAACTTTTAGCGTCGATATTATTGCGACGCTAAAATTTTCTGACAACATCACTGACAACACCTTTACCTTTAGCGTCGAATTTTTTATTCGACGTTAAAAGTTTAGCCTTTTGTGTCGAATTATTGTTTCGACGCTAAAAGTTATAAATTTAGTGTCGAAAAATTTATCGACGCTAAAGGTTTCTGACAACCTCACCTACAATCCCGTTATCTTTAACGTCGAATTAAAATTTCGACACTAAATGTACAACTTTTAGCGTCGCAAATCGAATTCGACGCTAAAAATTTCTGACAACTCCACCGACAATCCTGTTATCTTTAGCGTCGAAAATAAATTCGACGCTAAAAACTTAACATTTAGCGTCGAATAAGGTAAATTCGACGCTAAAACTTTATTAAAATCCAGAAGCAACAACACTTCTTCCCCCTCTGCTCTTTCTCTCCTCTGCAAGTTTACTCACAACTTTCCTATAAATTTTCAACAAAACTCCAATTTTTCATAAGGTAATTTTTATTCCATCTCTCTTTATTTTTCCTTATGTTTGAATCACTCGTACTTAATTAATTTAAGTTTAATCTTTCTCAAAAATAGGGTTTTAATTTTTTATAATTATCTTTATTATATACATTGTGTTAGTTAGTTAATTTATTATTAGTTGATTATGATGCATATATGTAGATTAGTTTATTTTGTAATTAATTAATTAAATATGTGTATGTTTAAATAAATAATTAATGAATCGGTGATGTTGATGAGTTTAATATAATGTCTAATAATTATATTTTTATATGTAGATATTTGGCTGAAATGGATAGAAATTGGACGAGCAAAGTGGATAGATTGAGTGTTGAATACCGTAATGGAGTTTATGAGTTCATGGAATCGGTAAAGCAACACATTAATCCAAAAGGTCGTGTTCGATGTCCATGTACAAATTGTTCGAATAAGAAAAGGAAACGGTAAGATGAAGTTGAGAAGAAGAAATAGAGTAATGAAGAAGCCGAACGCTGCTATGTAAGTTTAAGTATTTAAAATAAATGAAATATATTTTTAAATTTAATCTTTTCTTTTCAAGTTCGAACATTAACTTAATTTTTTTTAAACAGAATGAAATGGTGGAGGTCCGGTGACAAACTCAGGAGACAAGGTCTGACCCTCTACCAGATGAGGAGTTTTCGCAATTGGTTTTCAAGAATCAGACAGCGTACAACGTCGAACTTGGCACTCGTAAGAAGCCGTCGTCATCTGGACACACTACTATTTCTTCTCCTATTGACCCGTGCCTTCGAGAACAGCTAGCCAGCACCCAGAACAGGTTGGAAAATACCGAAGAAGCGTTGTACAATACCAAAGTAGAGCTGAAGAAGACTCATGATAAGCTACTGTAGGTCGATGAGGACCACCAAAGGAAGATGCAGAAATTTCACCAGCAGATGAGGTCTTTCAGGGAGATGCTGGAGGCCTCACTCGGCCTGAGGGAATCAGGCTCGATCGCCCCTCCATCACAGTAGCAATAATTTTTATTTTCATTTGTATAAACATTCACACATCGACTCTTAATAGACTCTGTGTTTATTTTATTTAATAAATTTTAATTATAATAAAAAATAATTATTAGAATAAAAATAATTGTACTATTATTCGGTAAATTTTTTTTTTTATAATAATATTTTTTAAAATATTAAATTGAATATTTCGGAGCAAAGTACCTTAAATAATAAATTTGTTATACGATTTAGCGTCGAATAATTCGACGCTAAAAGTAATAAAATAATATTTATATTTTAATATTTTATATCTTTTGGCATCGAACATATTCGAAGCCAAAATACATCATTTAGCGTCGAAAAGTTTCATCGCCAAATATGTAATTTTGTCGAAAATTTTTGGACGCAAAATGTTATATTTTAGCGTCGAAAGTTTATATTTCGACGCTAATTGTCTTTTTCGTCCACCTTTTGGCGTCAAAATTATTCGACACCAATGACCTTTAGCGTCAAATTGGAGAATTTTATCGTCGATATATTTCGACTCTAAAGATCTTTATTTTGTAGTGTAAGTATAGATATGTGGACATATATTTTTCGAATTTTAGGGGCTTATGTGTGATTGGTTTCATTGAATTAACCAGCATTCATTCTTGTTCACAATTAACCAATCGATCATTCTCTTGATGAATAAGATTTTTGGCCGGACATTAAATTATTAAGCATTTTCGTGATAAATAATGGATTGTGATATATATACACACATAAAAACTTCTACAGGATTGTGAGGTCTAATGTGAACATTTAAATTATCACATTTTATTATAAAAAATAATTAAATTGGCTTCTTCAACTTTGGGATTCTTAATTGGAACATCCTGTTCATTATTCTTGTGGCTTAATGTCACGTACTTGTCGGCCATTGCGTATGTTGGCTTGTGGTCGCACTAACTTAACTTAATTATTTGCTGTAGCCTGTGATGGACATGGCACATTTGGCTTCATATTCAAAAAAAATAAAAAAATTGTCAAATTAAAACTTAATGAATATTAACGGTTGGGATGGTGATTCGCCACCGCAATTGATCAATCATAGCTATTAACCCAAAATAATAAACAAACCCAACATATATTCTTTGAAAATTGGACACTGAAAATCATGGGTCAGCTACATTTTTAATGATATTTATTAATTTGTTAAGAGCTTAATTATATTTATTTGACTTAAAAGATGAATTCTTTTGAAAGTGGTGTTTAATACGACGATCAAATATTAATTTGATCATAAGTTCGAATCCGATAAATAATATTTATATAAAACAATATTTATATGAAACAATAAAGATAAGACTGTGCTTTGCGCGTAAGATGTTTTAAGATGAATTTTTTTAGAAATTAAATTCATCACATGTAAATTGAATTGGGTATTGAGAACATTCACATAAAGGTATCAAGATACTTAGAAAATGTAGAAGGCTAAAGTCGCCAAATATTTAGAAAGAAATTATTTGTTTATTTTTGCAAAATTAAAGTGAAAATTCGGGGTTATCCTAAGTTCTGACCCTATGCGGAATTATAAACAATAAGCAGGATAAGTCCTGTTAGTGCTACTATGGAATTGCAACAGGCAAATTAACAAATCAACCAACTAAAAATAATAAGCTGCAAATGTAAAAACAATAACAATAAATAAAACAGCAAATAAAATCAATCACACAAAATTCAACACAATAATTTTGGTGACGAAGTGGAAAACTCTTCCGAGTAAAAAACCACTCCGGGTATAGGCTACCACCCGAATCCACTATATCGAGAAAAACTTACAGCGATGGTCAAGACCTATGGTGGCAACTCCACCGACTCAAGTACCTCTATACTGCAAGAACTCAAGGAACTCCTCAAGCCCGCGACCCACGGTTTTCTTCAGAACCTCTGAAGTCTCTGAGTAGATTGTATCACCTCTGAACGCCGGAACTCCGACTACCAAAACTCCTCCTATAGAACTCTAAAGGATTAGGGATTTTGGGTTGTATTGTGTTGAAGGTTTATCAAAGAATGATTCTCACCATTAATAGAGAAGACAAGAAGATGATGAAGTCTTCAATGGTAGAATCAAATAGAGTTGAAAACTTTGAGAGTATTTGGCTCAAGATAAATGTGCTTCAACTAATGAGAATGGCGGCTAAGGGTTATATTTATAGGTAGGGTGAAAACCTAGGGTTTTGCAGGCCAAAAACGCGTTCAGATCGCAGTCGCGTTCGAACGCTTACTAGAACGCTACACGAACGTGCCCTTTCTGTGAAGACTCGTTCGAACGTCAATCGAACGCACAACGAACGTGAGCTCTCTGGAATGCTCCCGTTCGAACCCCACAAGAACGTGCCTCGAACGTTTGCTCTCTGGAATGCTCCCGTTCGAACCCAATAAAGAACGTGCCACTAACGCCACACGTTCGAACCCACAAACGAACGCAGCACTAACGCCAATCGTTCGAACACTGCAACGAACGCACCACGAACGCATGTCTGATGCACAGCAGCCAGAAACCAGTCCAATTGCACAAAGATCTTCATGAAAGATTACAACTTAATTGAACTTGTTTTGTCACGGATATAAGCCAATAAAACTGGAGCTAACAATCTCCCCCTTTGGCATTCCGTGACAAAACACTACCTAATACAAAGACTACGGTAATAGACCCAAAAAGCAAATAGTCAACTGTCAACCATCAAAACAGTGACTTATTACAAATGGACTCGATCTAACACCTAACAAAGTAGTCTTGAAATTAATGCCACCGCAGCAACATACCTGCTACCTGAAACATCCACAAACAACAATATACCGTGAAAAACATTGGGATAATCAAGTAAAACATAAAGCAGGTAAAAATTTCATGCATGTACAAGTAGAAATATCTCTCCCCCTTAATCTTAACTCCCCTTAAAACGGAGATATCTAAAGGATATTCTACGACTCCCTCCTATATATTAAGGCTCTCCCCCTTAATATATTACCCTCCCCCTTTTTGTCACGAAATGACAAAGGGTAAAAGAAACAGGAAAAATAACAGGAGAACAGGAGAAAACACATGCAAGAGCATAAACAACCAGGAATTACTCCCCCTCACTAACAGGCACATACAATTAGCAAAATAACACACGGGAAGTAAATCAAAACTCAGAAAAGTGCACAGGAAAGAAAAAATTGGTATGCAGTAACATGAAGCACACACAAGCACATACTGAGATAAATAAAAATCCTGTCAAAAACTGACTGAAACAACATTTCAAGCTGATACAATGATACCCAGTCAGTATTCAGCTGTTTATGACATGAAACAATATGCATCATTTTAAAAGAGGCTAAATACAACACTTATGCATATGATATAAACACCAAAGCATATAAAGCACTTGCGTGGAAAAATAAAGTGCATAACAAATCAAGGCTTAAGACCTTATTTTATGAGCTGGACACAGCCAAAGAAATCCATCTCTAAACAAACCAAGTCCACAAAATATGTGTTCAAACCCAGCACCACTAGGACCTGAAAATAAGCAACATTGGTTGCATGCTACATTATTTACCCCAGAAATATCATGAGCTCATATTTAATAACTCTTTCGAGTGAAGGGTTTTTGCCCTTATCTTTTGAATTTGGTCATTTTGGCTCTTTTGCACTTGAGTCTCATTTGTTTTTTTTTTTTTTTTATTTTATTTTATTTTATTAGTTTTAAAGCACAAAAAAAATAAAGACACAAAACAGCTTGAAAAACATTCAATGGTACGTGGAGTTGTATCCCGAGTGCAGATCATACTACCGTCCATTCGGAATCGGCTATGAAATTTATGTCCGGGTTTCCATCCTATATACCAAGGGACAAATAACAAAAACAAGACACACACACACACCCATATGCTGTGAAAATAAAACAAACGTGTAAAAACATAAGACACACGCACACACACATGCAATGGGAAAATAAAATGCATCTTTTAAGCAGAGTTACACCGAATTGCACTCTCATCATGTCCATCAGGACATGCAGAAGTAGATGGGAAATCATCTTGCTTCCCCACCCAAACCTTTCTAGGAGCCTCATGCACATGAGAGTTCCCAGACAACAAAGCAAGTTTCTCACTCAAGAATTGAGCTTGTTTGGTTAGTGCAGAAACTTGAGACATTAGATTTGACGAATCAAATCTAGGAGACACACTCTTAGGCCTTCTCTTTTGCTTGTGCAATATGAAACACTTAGGCCTAATATGTCCAGCCTTGCCACAGTGGTGGCACACAGGCACAAACCTCGGATGAGAGCGAGGTTTACCCACAACACCTCTAGATTGAGGTTGGGAAACATGACGAGGAACAACAGGAGGAGAAACATGACTACACACAACATGTTTCTTACCTAAGTCACGTTTAGCTGCTACAAGCACAGCTGTGGAAGAAGAAGCCTTATCACAGTTAGGCTCAGAAATAATTCCTAACATACGGTCCACATTTTTATTCTCACTAGAAAATGCGGACAATTGGGTTCTAGCATCTTCAAGTTCGGTCTCTAATATTTGGACTCTATTAACTAGTCTTCTGTTCCTCTCCTCTAGGTCATCAACCATCAAAAGGCTTTGCTCAAGATTGGCTTGAGTCTCATTCTTTTCTAGCTCTGCAGCTTTCAGCCTTTTATTGACCTCTATATTAGTCTTCTTAATAGCTAAACTCTCATTAAACAGTTCAACATATGCTACCTGAAGACTTTCCTCATCTACAGACTCATCAAGAGAGACTTCTGAATCAGCATCATTAGCCACACTCTCTCTCTCACCAGTCACACTAGCAGTAAAGGCCAAATAATTGCCTTTAGGAGAGTCATCACCTTCAGAATCACTAAGTGATGCTGCCATGGCTTTCTTGCCTTTAGCCTTAAGGTATGTGGGACACTCAGATTTAACGTGCCCATATCCTTCACATTCATAGCACTGGGCACCACGGGATCTACTATCCCTATCCTCTCCAGACTCACTCCTGCTATGCCTACTCTCTCTAGGCATAACCTCTCTATCCCTGTTACTGCTATGGCCACTCTTCTTAAATTTAAGAAATTTCTTAAACTTCTTTGCAAACAAGGCCAAATCACGATCCGTGATGGTATCATCATCACCAGACGAATCATGCACAACTTCCTTAGCGATTTTCATCGCAAACGTTTTTGGCTCTCTATAACCAGGAAGCTTTTTCTCATAAACCTGCAGTTTTCCTACGAGTTCATCTAAATTAAGCTGATCGAGGTCATTACTTTCCTCGATGGCGGTGATTTTGGGTAGGAACTTATCAGGTAGGGATCTCATGATTTTCCTAACTATCCTACTGGTAGGAATAGTCTCACCTAGGTTAAAACTAGAGTTAACAATATCGTTAATCTCAGCATAAAACTCATCAAAGGTCTCATCTTCTTTCATTCTGGCGACCTCAAACCTAGTAGTTAAATCCCAGAGTCTATTATTTTTAACAGACAATGTGCCCTCATGCACAGTCTGCAGGATGTCCCAAGCATCTTTGGCTATCTCACACATTGAGATTCTCCTAAATTCAGCAGAACAAACAGCACCATGTATGGCATTAACAGCCTTGTTGTTCCTATTGCTAGCATCAAATTCGTCCTTGGTCCAGGTCAATTTATCTTTAGGGGAAGATACCCCATCAACAATAACAACGGGAGGTTTCCACCCGTGTTTAACAGTCATCCAGACCCTCTCATCTAAGGACTTAAGGAACGTCTTCATACGAACCTTCCAATGTAAATATTCCGTGCCATCAAAAAATGGCGGACAATTCAAGGGTTGACTACGTTCCATAGCTAATGGGTCAAGGACCGAGTTCAGGCTCTGATACCAATTGAAATTCGGGGTTATCCTAAGTTCTGACCCTATGCGAAATTATAAACAATAAGCAGGACAAGTCCTGTTACTGCTACTATGGAATTGCAACATGCAAATTAACAAATCAACCAACTAAAAATAATAAGCTGCAAATGTAAAAACAATAACAATAAATAAAGCAGCAAATAAAATCAATCACACAAAATTCAACACAATAATTTTGGTGACGAAGTGGAAAACTCTTCCGAGTAAAAAACCACTCCGGGTATAGGCTACCACCCGAATCCACTATATCGAGAAAAACTTACAGCGATGGTCAAGACCTATGGTGGCAACTCCACCGACTCAAGTACCTCTATACTGCAAGAACTCAAGGAACTCCTCAAGCCCGCGACCCACGGTTTTCTTCAGAACCTCTGAAGTCTCTGAGTAGATTGTATCACCTCTGAACGCCGGAACTCCGACTACCAAAACTCCTCCTATAGAACTCTAAAGGATTAGGGATTTTGGGTTGTGTTGTGTTGAAGGTTTATCAAAGAATGATTCTCACCATTAATAGAGAAGACAAGAAGATGATGAAGTCTTCAATGGTAGAATCAAATAGAGTTGAAAACTTTGAGAGTATTTGGCTCAAGATAAATATGCTTCAACTAATGAGAATGACGGCTAAGGGTTATATTTATAGGTAGGGTGAAAACCTAGGGTTTTGCAGGCCAAAAACGCGTTCAGATCGCAGTCGCGTTCGAACGCTTACTAGAACGCTACACGAACGTGCCCTTTCTGTGAAGACTCGTTCGAACGTCAATCGAACGCACAACGAACGTGAGCTCTCTGGAATGCTCCCGTTCGAACCCCACAAGAACGTGCCTCGAACGTTTGCTCTCTGGAATGCTCCCGTTCGAACCCAATAAAAAACGTGCCACTAACGCCACACGTTCGAACCCACAAACGAACGCAGCACTAACGCCAATCGTTCGAACACTGCAACGAACGCACCACGAATGCATGTCTGATGCACAGCAGCCAGAAACCAGTCCAATTGCACAAAGATCTTCATGAAAGATTACAACTCAATTGAACTTGTTTTGTCACGGATATAAGCCAATAAAACTGGAACTAACATAAAGAAAACGAAATAATCTGTTTTAAAATATTTTAAAGTCTTTGTCAATGAGTCTAATGGATATATATATTACATTATTACTTAAGCTAGACGAAAAGTCTGCTATAAATAAGTTGGTCTTCAGAAACGCGCCTGTTAAATGGTAAATAAATGTTGTATGAAAATGATGTTTCCGCATATTGTGTTTGTCTTTGGAACTGCAAATTGACATACAAAAAATGGAGAAAAAAATTTGTTCAAATTCATTCTCTTGAGTCTATTACTGAAGGGTATCTATTGAATTTCGACCTTCTCATAATTTTTGTCATCATCATAAAGAAGAATTAGCATCCATTTCATTTTATTGGACCTACTGTTCAGTGCCAATTAAAAGTAATTAGCATCACTAATTAAAAATTACATAATGGACAAAACGAAAGTTGGTGATGTAGGCTAATTTAATTAGGAGCATTTTATTATTACTTTAAGTCGTTGTTATTTATGGTATTTTAATCTAATTACGGTTGGAGGTTATTTATCTTATTTGACTAGTGTTTAAATTAATTAGAGTATTATAAATAGGGTTGTAATTCATTAGTTTAATAGACCCTATTCAATAATAAAAATTTTATTTAGTTTTCTTGACACTATTACAAAAAAAAACACACGTGATTTTGTGTCCATATGGTGTTTTAATTAAAATTCTATTTAATTCGATATGTTGGAAATCCCATCCCAAAATCACTCATTCCGGGCTTAAGCGGAGTATGGTAAAATCCCCGACCGTCACAGACTCTTACAAGAAACGTACTCTCTGAATTCGAACCCAAAACCTCAAGGTGAGATTCTGAACCCTACACTATCAAACTAATTAACATGGTGTTTTATTGCTTTTAGTAATCCGCACCAATTGGTGGGCAGTGCGTAAATTAAGTAACCTACATAATATATCACAAACATGAGATGCAGAAGTTGAATTTTTACAAGGGTTCCAAGTTTCACCAACTCTCGCAAAGAGAGAAAAATAAAGAATGCAACTACCCAATGCATGAGGTGGCGGACTTGAAATTAAAATGAATGGGAGCACTGAATGACAATTCTGCAGCTTCCAATTTGTGAGTTGGTAAGATGCTTTTATATGTTTAATTAAATTATAAGTCAAATTCTCTCTCTCTCTGGTAGTTGGTAACAGGCATTAGCACGTAGCAACAGATATTGGAAAAGAGACTAATGAGCAGCTTAAAATCTGAATAGAGTCTCACTTCTAAACTCAGATTAACTGGAATAAAGTAACTTTCATGTTCTAGCTACTGATTCTTTTTTTTTGGCTCTTCATTTAAGACTATATATAACTTCTTGTGGTGTCCATTAATTAGTTATGGAGAATGAGCATCCGCGGAAATTTTTAAAATATGATTTTAAAATTAATCTTAAATTTTTTAATTTTATGAAAGTGTCTCAATTAAGTTTTAAGACTATATTAATGGTCCAATTAATTTTGAAAATTTTCATTTTTTTTTTAAAAAATACATAAACAATATTATTAAAATATTGGAACATATGAGTAACCATATTCATCCCTAACAAATTCCCATCCAGGATATAATCATAAAACCTGAATGACAACGGAACCCTGCATATCTCACCCACAAATTGAGGTAGCAATTTGGATCAGGATTCGTTTATTCGTTCGATTCGATTTGCTTTAAAGCAAATACGAGTTTGAAAAAATGAATTCGTTTAATAAATGAGTCAATTCGATTCGATTCGTTTATTAAACGAATCGAATACGAATTTAAGCTCATTGATTCGTTTATTCGTTTAGGATCCGTTTTATTATTTTTATTTACTAGTTCTTATTAATTTTCAATTAAGATTCGAGAAATTATTGCTAATTGCCATAGAAAAATTAATATTTTCGATATTTGGTGAGGTATTTTTAGTAAATATTTTTAATTACATATTTCATATGTATATATTTATGAAGAATTAATGTAAATCAAGTGTGGTAAATTATTTTATTAAATAATATCATGACTAAACGAATAAACGAATATTCGTATTCATACGAATCATGATATTAGGATTCGTTTAATAAACGAATCAAATACGAATCCATCATATTTTGATTCGATTCGTTTAGGATTCGATATTCGTTGATTCGTTTTGCCACCCATACCCACAAACTGAGAGACATGAACAATCAATTATTACAATTGAAACTTTGAAAAAACAGCCTCGAACACTTACCAATACCTCACGCCACACACCACAAAAACGTCCAGGAGAAGGCACATGAAATAAGTAGTAACTCAAAAAAAAAAAACAAAAACACAAAAAAAAAAAACAAAAAAAAAAAGACAAAAAACTATAATTCGTACTCCGGACGGGAGTTTGTAAGGGGGTTTATGGTTTTTCGATTGTTTTGAAATTAATAATATTAAATATGTATTTTAAAAAAAAAACTATAATATAATACAAGAGAATGATATTTTTCTTTCATTTTTTTTTCTTAAAATTTTTTTATAGTATAATATTGATTATGCATTTAAAAAAAACAAATAACTACATAAGTATATTTTACACTTAAATCTTCTAAGTTGATCATCTTTAAAAATTCACAAGTAAGAAAAGAAAATACCGATTCGTCACTGTTATCGTTACTTGGCCACCACTCAATGTCTACTACCTCAACCATGAATTGACAATAAAATTATCATACTTGGTTTTCATAATAAGAATTCCCATTAAATAGTAAATATATTATAAATAAATATTATAATTTTTGTGTTATATATTATATAAAAAAAAATGCTATTTCATAATGCTATCAAAAGTGATATTTGTCGTAGTGATGATATGCTATTTTGTGGGTTAATTTTGAGTCAGACCAATTTAATGAAAGTAAGAGATCATGAATGATTCAAATTTTCCTTCATCTTATATTTCAAAATATATCATATATTTATATGCTCAAAATAAAAAAAAATACTTAAAATGATGTTCGGGTGGAGATGGCAAAACGAATCAACTAATCGAATTTATATCGAATCCTAAATAAATCGAATCAAAATATGATGGACTCCTATTCAATTCGTTTATTAAACGAATCTTAGTATCATGATTCGTTTATTAAACGAATCGTGATGATATTATTCAATAACATAATTTATCATAATTTATTTACATTAATTTTTCATAGATATATACATATGAAATATGTAATTAATATATATATATATATATTAAAAATACCTATCAACT
Organism: Zanthoxylum bungeanum; assembly: GCA_019454045.1. Taxonomy (NCBI): domain Eukaryota; kingdom Viridiplantae; phylum Streptophyta; class Magnoliopsida; order Sapindales; family Rutaceae; genus Zanthoxylum; species Zanthoxylum bungeanum. The sequence goes on from SKCR01024044.1 coordinate 301,417, forward strand.
ATCGACAATATTATTTTTGCTATGATAATTAGTCATAATTTCTCGAATCTTAATTGAAAATAACAATAACTAGTAAAAGAAAATAATAAAACGAATCATAAACGAATAAACAAATCAATGAGTTTAAATTTCGTATTCAATTCGTTTAATAAACGAATCGAATCAAATTGACCCATTTATTAAATAAAATCATTTTTTCAAACTCGTATTCACTTTAAAAATGATCGAATCAAACGAATAAACGAATCATAACCCAAATTACCACCCCTATATTCAGGTGAATGAAAAATTCTCTCTCAAAATAAGTTCATGAAGATGAAAAATTTCACAGGGATTTATTTATATATAACTATTCTAAATATAGTTTGGCAAAAAGTGTTAGGATGGATGCTCTCTTTCTTGCGTACACAAATGGAAGCACAATTCGAAGCAAGATGTCAAATATGATGAATGGGCGATGCTCTTTTTTTTTTTTTTTTTTTGAATAGTTGGAAAATTCACCACTAAATCATCATTTTCAGGCTTAAACGGAGCGAGTAAAATTTATGGCTGTCCCAGACTCTTACAAGAAATACATTCTCTAAATTCGAAATCAGGATTTCATTTATCTCAAAATGAGATCCCGAACCTCATACTATCAAGTCACGCCCTTTGAGGATATGAATGGGCTAATATTGGTTTGCCTTAGACATGCTCGTCGGATAAACCAGCATTTTTCGTGCTGAATTGGCAACTGAGCTCTGAGCAACAGCGTCCTGGAGAGGGATCGAACAATATTAACGAACCTCATGTTTCTTGGATTATTAGAACAGCCCAATGCAATTAAATAGGCTAACATCAGATTAGCATGCCCACTTAAAGCAGAATAAAAAAAGTAGAGCATAATTAGTAGACAAAGTTTTCAACTCTAAGCTTAATTAATTAGTACGCAAAGAATTCATCTCTCGAAGCTTAATTCCAACGCTAGTTAACACCTGTAACACGGACATGACTCGGCCAACAAAACCAGAACACTTGTCATCTCACAGTTGACAGTTCAATAATATGCTTATAAAACCTCAGACAATCGTTTTACTGTAAATTATGCAAAACCTGCCACCATTCTTTCTTCTTTGTTTTACAGAGACTAGTGAAGTATAAATAGTAGTTCACAAACAGCTGCAGAGACATGGACGTACGCGAATCAATCAGCAACCAAACCGACGTCGCTTTGTCTCTTACAAAACACTTGGCCTTAACCGAAGCTAAATATTCCAACCTCGTCTTCTCGCCGTCATCGATCCACGTGTTGCTGAGCCTGATCGCGGCTGGATGCAAAGGCCCCACACTCGACCAGCTGCTCTCGTTTCTCAAGTTCAAATCCAGCCACCAACTTAACTCCTTCGCCTCAGAAATCGTCGCCGTCGTTTTTGCAGACGGAAGTGCTAGTGGCGGGCCCCGCTTGTGTGTATCAAATGGTGCTTGGATTGATCAGTCACTCTCTCTCAAGAATACTTTTAAACAGGTTGTGGACATTTTCTATAAGGCTTCTTCTAATCAAGTCGATTTCCAAACCAAGGTGAAAATCCTCTTTTTATTCTTTAAATTATTAAATTTCGAGCATTGCTACTTTATCTGAATTTAATGTTCGAACAGGTCAAATACAAAACGACGTCAGTTTTGAATTTGAATTTGTACTGTTGGAACACCATATTCGAATCAAGTAGTTTTTTCCTTAAATTTCTCTTAGAGTTAATTAGAGGCACATGTTGATAAGTTATAATACATGGTGTGAAAGTCCGAGATTATCCTAGGTTCTGACCCCAATCACAATTAATCAAGACAAGTCTTAATTAATATGTCTATGGATTCTCAACAAGCAACCACAATATAAACAAATAAATAAATTGCGGAAAATAAATAAATCACACAAAATCAACACAATAATTTTGGCGACGAAGTGGAAAACTCGTTCGAGTAAAAAACCACTCCGGGTATCTCGGCTACCCGCCCAATCCACTATATAGAGAAAACCTTACAGCGATGGTCAAGATTTATGGTGGCAACTCCACCGACTCAAGTACCTCTAGACTGCAAGAACTCAAGGAACTCCTCAAGCCCGTAACCCACAGTTTCTACAGAACCTCTAAAGTCTCTGAGCGGATTGTCTCTGCAACTCTAAACGCCGGAACTCCGATTACCAATCTTCCTCATAAAGAACTCTAAAGGATTATAAATTTTGGGTTATGCTGTGTTGAAGGTTTATCAAAGATGGATTCTCACCATTAATGAAGAATATAAGAAGATCAAAAGTCTTCAATGATGGAATCAATAAAAGTTGAAAGCTTTGAGAGATTTTGGCTCAAGGAATTTGTGTTTCAACTATTGGGGATGGTGGTTACATGTTCTATTTATAGGTAGGGTAAAGATTTAGGGTTTTTCAAAGTGAAAAGACTGAAAAATGTGTTCAGATCGCAGTTACGTTCGAATAGTTACTCAAACGCACCACGAACGCGTGCCTACTGGAAAGACTCGTTCGAATGCTACTCGAACGCACCACGAACGCTTGCTATCTGGAATGTTTCGTTCAAATGCTTACACAAACGTACCACGAACGATTGCTCTCTGAAATATTTCGTTCGAACCCAATGGAGAACATGCCACTAACGCCACACGTTCGAATGCAGAAATGAATGCAACACCAACGAAAATGCTCCAGCTTTGCCAAAAACCAGTCCAATTGCTCCAAGATCTTCAAGACTTGTTACAACTCAATTGAACTTATTTTGTCACGGATAGTGCCAATAAAAATAGAACTTACAATCTCCATCTTTGGCATTCCGTAATAAAACACTACCTAATACAAATATTACGATAATAGACCCAAAAAGAAAATAGTCAAATGTCAACCATCAAAATAGTGACTTATTACATTAGGACTCGATCTAAAACCTAATAGAATAGTCTTGAAATCAATGTCACCCCAGCAACAATCCTGCTTATTTGAAACATTCACAAACGACAATATACCGTGAAAAATATTGGGATTATCAATAATAGACTTAAGCAAGTATAAAACTCATGTATTTACAAAAATATATCATTCTCTCATTTAATCTTAACTCTTCTTAAAACAGAGATATCAAGTGGATATTCTACGCTACCACTCCCCCTTAAACTAATCTCTCCATTTTTGTCATGAAATGACAAAGGATGAAAGAACCAAAATGAACAACATGAGATAACTCATGCAAGAGTATAGGCAAATAAAACTTACTCCCCATCACTAACAGGCGCACACAGTTAGCATAAGATCATCGAGAATTAAACACTCATAGATATGTAAAACAAATGGTATGCAATGACAAGAAGCACACAATGAGGTAAGAAAAAATACTTATCAAAAACTGACTGAAACAACACTTCAAGTAAATACAATGTACCCAATCAGTATTCAGTTGTTTATGACATGAAATAATATGCATCACTTTAAATTTGGCTAAATACAACACTTATTCATATGACATAAACACCAAAGCATAACAAGCACTTGCGTGAAAAATAAGTGCACAACGAATCAAGACTTAAGGCCTTATTTTATGAGCTGGACACAGACAAAAAAATCAATTTCTTAACAAATAAAGTCCACAAAAATATATGTTCAAACCCAACACTATTAGGACCTGAAATTAAGCAACATTGGTTGTATGCTATGTTATTTTCCTCATAACTATCATGAGCTCATAAATAAAAACTCTTTCGATTGAATGATTTTGCCTTTATCTTTTGAATTTGGCCCATTGGCTCATTTTCACTTGAGTCTCATGTAAATTTCATTTTTTTTATTTCTCTTTGCTTTTACAAGGGGATAGCACAATGTCATTTAGTCAAAGGTCACACTATTTAGTGAACAAAGTATGGTAGAAGTTAGATTGCTAGTCCAAAAACTCATACATGCGACCAATTCTTGACATAATAAAATTGTGTATGTGAAGTGCAATCACAAGATATACCAAGAGTTTTTATAACACACACATATGCATATAGTGTAGGGGTTTTTAGGGGGTGAATCCGGTAACGCAGCGGAAGCGGTGAAAATCCGATTTTCAGATTTCAAAACTTTTTCTCGGATTATTTAAATAAACATATTTATTTAATATTCCAATAATCAAATTATGAAAATAAATTCAATAAAACAATTTTAAGTGAATTTACCGAAATGCCCTTGCCTTGGTATTTTGTCCGTTTTAGTCCGAAATTGATCCAATCAATTTTGAATGATTCTAAATCATTTCTAAGATGAACTTATGATGTTCATAACATCAAAACACCAAAAGCACCAAAATCCCCAAATTCTAACCTCAAAGCCGAATGCACTCATTAGGGGGGGGATTTGTGCATTTTGTCATTTCATGCATCAAAACACATCAAGATGTAATCCAATGAACATGAAACTTTATATGCATCATATACACACACAAATACACAATATATATGAAAAGCCCCAAATTTGGAATTAGTTAAGAACCCTAATTTTTCAATTTCCACAAATTGGACAAATTAGACCAAATACATTAAATCAATTACTTCAATCATCATTCTTCCATCCAATCCAAGTCTCAACACAATGAAACAACTCAAGATCAAATCTAGGTCATTTAAGAGTGGGTCAATAACTCTAGATTAGCAACATGGTTTCAAAAACCTTAAAAGAAAGTTTACAACTACAATAGTCAAAACCTTCCTTCACCATACATGCTCAACACTTCTATCAAACTTCCATCAACAAAAACAAAAAGAAATAAAGAAATAAATAATCTAAGAACATCACATGTTGAAGCCTAGAACCTAAGGAACAATTTCATCTTTAATAGCAAGTTTGAAAAACTTACTAAATTCCAAGCTATCTTTGATATGTCTTTCTTTTCTCAAGCTTTCCTTAGCTTTCTTCAATGGAGTTTATTTGGTAAAGTGTATTAGGTTAAGTGTAAAGTGAAATGAAAATCAATATATACTTGCACCAAATGTGCCTTGGCCGAATTTCACAAATCCAAACACAAGTTATGTAATTTCATTTTCATTTCAAATTTATTTGGTCAACTTGCATAAATATCTAAATACAACTTTATTAGATATTTAATTAAGTCAACAAAAGCAACTAACATCATTTACTTTAAATATCCTAACATAAGATATTTATATTTTAATTAATTTAATCATTTAACAATTAAATAATTAATTAATCAAATACAAATATATTAAATATATATATAATATTTACATTAAATATTAAAAACATATATTCATTTAGGATATAAGTCAAATAACTCATTTTGACTATTAATTAATGTGTATTTAAATTAATCAAGTATTAAATGTAAATACACAATAATTAGGCAAATGACTATCTAGTCCTTTTAGCACGTATCTTGCGTTTAACCTTTAAACGACTTTATAAATAATCAATATTATTTATTAATGTTGCTCTAGTGCTCTACGAGTATGTTTCATTATTGAGACTCTCTAGATTCAGGTATATCCGTCACGAAATCTAATTTCTTGTCCATAATCTATCCACCCGTAGGTTATGACGATCACGGATAATCTCGTTGAACCATACAGGTCGAGGTCATGGCAAATGTATAATTCCTCCGTCACAGGTATCCGGATAAATCCCAGAGATATAGATGTAAACGTCAAATCTCTATCGGGATTATCCAGTCGACTATTCTATTAGCAATCTCAAAAGAATGTTTAGAACTAGCTTCTAAACTTTACCACGGGCCCATGGTTTTATCTGATTGCTAATCATATGGACTACTTATGCTCTGATACACAGAACTGACAGATCCTATCTTGACACACATAGGATACCCTGAGGATCTATCTACACCCAACGAACAGGCGGAGGTCTGATCTAAATAGATCGGTGACGTGACTGCCGTCTAAGTGTAGAAGATGTCTCATGTGCCCACAATGGCATCTCAAGTCTAAGAATCACAAGTGCTACTCAACCCAAGAAGATTCTTATTGACGCTGGTGTACCATCCATTAAGAATCTTCGGTGAGTCATTCAGTGTTTATCCGCTATAAACACCTACACGTCTATACTAGTCTCCAAGACTAATGGTTCATTGAGAAACCATTGGAATCATATATTCCAGTATACGACATGTACCGGTCTCAACGGGTTTACTATACTGACCAAGTAGTGTAAACCTTGACCAGGAACTGTCTGAGAATGACAACGTCATGATACTACTCAATGTCCGTTGCGACGCTTTTGCAACTGTATCATGACTAATCATTCTAGGGTCATTACGTCTTTACCATATAGAAAGATAGATTATATTATAGAAACTGCATATATTATTCATAATAATAATGTTTTACAGAAGTATTTAACAGAAATACAACCGGGAATTGGCGCTCTGAGCACCAACCCCAACATATAGAGCATCAAGAAAATTAAAAACATATTATACATGCATAACCATATATCCTACATACCGGGATCACATGCACATGCTTTTCATGCTCGAACAAGCCACCAAAATATTTTTGGTCTTTTTCAATTTATATATATATTTTTTATTTTTCAGTTTTAACATGCACAAAAAAAATGTAAAGACACACATGGCTTGTCAATATCCAATAGTACGTGGAGTTGTATCCCGAGTACAGATCATTCTACCGTCCATTCAGAATCGGCTATGAAATTTATGTCCGGATTTTCATCCTATATAACAAGGGATAAATAACAAAAAATAAAACACAACACATATGCAGTGAAAATAAAATAAACGTGCAAAAAAATAAAACACACGCACACACACATGCAGTGGGAAAACAGATGTAACTTCTAGGAAGAGTTACACCAAAGTGCACTCTCATCATGTCTATCAAGGCATTCAAAAGTAGAAGAGTAGACATTTTGCTTTCTTACTCAAATATTTCTAGAAACCTCTTCCACATGAGTATTCTCAGTCAACAAAGCAAGTTTCTCACTAAGTTTATCCACTATATAGAGAAAAACTTACAGCGATGGTCAAGACCTATGGTGGCAACTCCACCGACTCAAGTACCTCTAGACTGCAAGAACTCAAGGAACTCCTCAAGCCCGTAACCCACGATTTCTACAGAACCTCTGAAGTCTCTGAGCGGATTGTCTCTGCAACTCTAAACGCCGGAACTTCGACTACCAATCTTCATCCTAAAGAACTCTAAAGGATTATGAATTTTGGGTTATGTTGTGTTGAAGGTTTATCAAAGATAGATTCTCACCATTAATGAAGAAGACAATAAGATAAGAAGTCTTCAATGGTGGAATAGAGAAATGTTGAAAGCTTTGAAAGATTTTGGCTCAAGGAATTTGTGTTTCAACTCTTGGGGATGGTGGCTACATGTTCTATTTATAGGTAGAGTAAAGATTTAAGGTTTTTTAAAGTAAAAAGACTGAAAAACGAGTTCAGATCGCAGCCGTGTTCGAATGGTTACTCAAACACACCACGAACGCGTGCCCACTGGAAAGACTCGTTCGAACGCTACTCGAACGCACCACGAACGGTTGCTCTCTGGAATGTTTCGTTCGAACGTTTACACGAATGTACCACGAACGATTGCTCTCTGGAATATTTCGTTCGAACCCAATGGAGAACGTGTCATTAACGCTACACGTTCGAACGCTGAAACGAACGCAGCACTAACGAAAATGCTCCAGCTTTGCCAAAAACTAGTCCAATTGCTCCAAGATCTTCAAGACTTGTTACAACTCAATTGAACTTATTTTGTCACGGACAGTGCCAATAAAAATGGAACTTACATGGTGTATTAGTAATTAATAGAGACATTGAGGACAAATTGGTTATTCAAATTATTGAGTGAGTGTTCGATATGATTTTTTCCGTAAAAAAAAAAAAAAGATTTTTTAATTCCAAAATTTCTCAATCAGCTATTTTTTTAGTTGTAATTTGAGTACCGTAAAATATTTATTTGGTCTGTATTGGAAGAGGCTTAAATTTTAGGTTTTTGAGAATATAAATCATAAACAATATTATTTTATTCATTTTTAATATAATTTTAAAAAATTATCTATTAAAATAATTTTTAAAAAGCTTCCATTGCCAGCATAACAATTAAATTTTTTAAATTAAAAACTGTACTTTTAAAAATTCTTAGTTGAAAATTAATGATACCAAATGGAGCTTAGCTATTATGCTTTTCAGAATTAAGCAGAAGCATAACTATTTTGGAACATCAATGAATTATAGTTTAGGTATAAATGGCAATACATATATATATATATAGAATCATGAATTTTATATAACATAGAGAGAACATGCATGGTAAAATTTGAACCCATAACGCTTAAAGTGTTTATTTAGTTGCTATAACAATATTGTTACCTTTTTTATTTTTCTTAGCATTGATGTGATGAATTATTTCATGTCCTTCTTTTTATGTTGCATCTTTAAAAGGCTGCAGAAGTGTTGAGAGAAGTAAATTTGTGGGCTGAGAAGGAGACCAACGGCCTTATTAAAGAGGTTCTTCCTCCAGGGTCAGTTGACAATTCAAGCAGGCTCATCTTTGCGAATGCACTGTACTTCAAAGGAGCATGGAATGAATCATTTGATTCGTCAAAAACAAAAGACTATGATTTTCACCTTATGAATGGAGGCTCAGTTAAAGTGCCTTTCATGACCAGCAAGAACAAGCAGCTTGTCGATGCATTTGATGGTTTTAAAGTTCTAGTTCTGCCTTACAAACGAGGTGAGGTTCCATGTACTTCTTTCTTCCAGATGCAAAAGATGGGCTGCCAGCTTTGGTAAAGAAGATGGGTTCTGAATCTGGGTTCTTAAAAAATCACATTCCATATGAAAAGGTTGAAGTGGGTGACTTCAGGATTCCAAGGTTTAAAATCTCTTTTGGGTTTGAAGTTTCCAAAGTCCTTCAAAGATTAGGACTAGTACTGCCTTTTTCTCAAAGAGGAGGTGGTTTGGTAGAGATGGTTGATTCCTCTGCGGGTGGTGGGAACCTATATGTTTCAAGTATTTTTCAAAAGTGCTTCATAGAAGTTAATGAAGAGGGGACTGAAGCAGCAGCTGCTTCTGCTTCTGTGATTGTATTAAAGTCCTTGCCGCGTTTTGACAAGATAGATTTTGTAGCTGATCATCCATTTTTGTTCATGATAAGAGAAGACTTGACTGGAATGGTGATGTTCATTGGTCACGTGTTCAATCCCCTTCATGATAAACAAAACCAATCTGGCTTTGAAAATAGTTCCGGGTTTACTGCTCCAAAGTGCACACTGTTGTGAAGATTTTAAAGGATCTGTTTAAGTTATATTCCCCAATGTTATAGCATATATAGGTGCTTTGATACTTGTAATGGAAATAAGAAGTTCAAATATATGTTCGTCCTCACACCCACCTTAGAAATGAATGTTATTTAATTTGTATATGGTGTGAGATGAGGTTGAAGGTATATGGAATGGAAACTTCTAACAATATATATATACACACACAATAAGGTTCTCATGCGGGATCTCGTTTAAACTCTCTTTACAGACTATTGAATATTGACCGTTGGATTTATCTAACGGTTAATAACACACGTTTTAATGACACATTGATTTACACATTGAAGACTGTCATTGAGTTTCAGTAAAAAAAAAACAATAAGTTGAATTTTTATTTCTTTTATTTTCACAATAAATATTAACTCCAACATCACATCATCTTACTTTGAATGATAAAAAAATATTTTTTTTTGCCTTAAAATAATGATTAAGAATAAATAAACTATCTTCTTAACAATTTAAGTTTTGCATTGTTAAATTGTGGGTTCTGACTCTTTTTCTTATTACTTATCAATCACAAATTTCTTTGGTTCGAACTCTTTCTCTTTATCACATGTTACCCACAAATTTATTTCTCTTGATTGACGTTGATCTATCTAAAAGACCAGCACAATTTTCTCTTTTACATACTTTTGCAAAATATCATTGTCAATAGTTAATGAAACTGGCAATTTATTTTCTTTTTCGGCACTTGTTTTATCTTTGTTATTTTTTAACGTTAGTACAAATGATAATTGTTAATTTGCATAAATTCATTACTTTTTTAATAATGTTAAAACAGTGGATGTGCACATGATTTTAGAGTATAATTTATATGTGGATACAACTAATTTTCTCATTTAACGGTTCTTTATAACTTATTTTTAATAAATATAATGACAGGGAATCGAGGTTGAAATGCCGGTGAAGAATCATTCATCTTATTTTCAGATACTGGAAATAATATTTCTGTGCCTGAAGTAGTGAATGATCGCAAGCCAAAAATTGGACAAGAATTTGCAACATTAGATTAAGTCCTTGAGTTTTACAATGAATATGCAAAAGAGGCTGGATTCAGTGTCAGAATTAATTCTAGTAAGAGGAATAAAGTTTCAAATGAAATTATAAGAAATGAGTGTGTTGACGGTAGATCTTAGTTTATGTTACTCCTCGAACAACCTTCTCTCAACTGTGAATTTGTTTGATTTGAAGACCAAATACAAATTTAGCAAAAGAGGAGAAAACACAGACAAAACATAAGGTTTAAAGCGGTTCGGTGGAATGGATCAAACCTACGTCCACAGACACGGACACAAAGAAAATGAAGTTTTTTATAATGTGGTCGGGTTGGACCGACCTCCACACAAGTGCTTGGCTTTGACTGACCTACCATTGTTCTATTTTACAAACTTTTTGCTCTCTTTTCTTACAAGTAGTGTCTGAGTACAAATTGTTAACCCCTTACAATGAACTCCTCAAACCCTTTATATACTAGGGCAAATTACACCATTACATTGTCTCTGTGACGTCAGCCACGTGAATCTGCCATCAATGTCAAGGCTCTTTGCCCCACCTGCTCTGCAAATAGTAGCCCTACGGCCTGACACATCTGCCATCTGACGCCTATATCTCATTAAACCATGCTACTCTTGGCCACTGTCACACGTTATCTAGTGTCAAAAGATTAACTAGCCACCTGCTCCCATCACATCAGACCTTTTAGAGAATGTGAGTCTCTATGTCAGATTCCAACTACCCGACCATGACAATGTGATTAAAAGCCAACACCCCGACCAACTCTACAGGGTCGGAAATCAGGAGTGACAGTTGCCGAGCAATCAGGTCGGGGAAGTGCCGAGAAATCAACTATCTGAGCTGCCCTGAACATCTTCACTCCTCAGATCGGGTGATGTATATGAACCGACCCGACCCTTTAGCTAGGCGGGACGCCCCTTCTCCCCGAGCTTCGGCCCTCAGAACCTCGGAAACAGAAATCTCCTTTATACTCTTCTTGCTTTACCGGGATCCTTGTGCCCAAAAATTACCATCAATAGAGTGTGTTTGATACAAAGAAGGAACATCATCCAAATGTGATACCACTGAAAACAAGATGTTGTGGCTCAGTTCGATATCATTGTAATGCAAAGCTTGCTGTGGTAAAGGCAAAATCTGACAAATAAATTTGTGGTTAGCTTATTCATAGATGAACATTGTAATTCTAAGCTCCCATCGTCATTTGTCAAATGCTAAAATAAATACTTGCATAAGTATTTTCATATGCCAATATTCCAGCTCATCAACAATTTATCATTCTTGAGGTGCAAGTTGGGGGTATTAAAATTGTTGGGTGTTTACCAAAAGATCTAAGTAATATCGCCAGACATGATGGTGATATGTTAGCTGATCATTTTCAATCAGAACAAGAAAAAAAAAATCCCGAATTTACTTTTACCAAAAAAAAAAGGTAATGAAGATTAGATGCATTTCCTTGGAGTCATGCCCCCTGGTATAAAAAACCAGCGACTTACCCTGATCTGTGTTGGGAAACTTCTGATGGCACATGACACAGGTCCCGGGGATTAGTCGAGGTGCACGTAAACTGGCCCGAACACCCCGATTATCCCAAAAAAAAAAAAAAAAAAACAGGTAATGAAGATCGTATTACTCATTATTTTTGGGTAGGATCCAATTATCAAGATTATGGTGATGTTGATACTACTTACACTACTAATAGATATTTGAACCATTGACAGGGGTTAATTATTAATCCTCTTTACTTGTTCATTCTTAAGTGATGAGACCTTTGATTCTTTGATTTAGTTTTTTTTTTGAAGAATTTAAGAAAGTAATACCTGGGAGTACTCTTAAAATGATTATTACTGATCAAGACCCAACAATGACAAAAATAATTTATGTAGCTCTTCCAGATACGTTCCACCGATATTGCAATTGGCATATATTCAATAAATTTTCTGCAAAATTAAATACGCTTGATTATGTGAAGCATCACACTGACTTTCATAAATGCATTTGGGAATCAAGTACTCCTGAGGAGTTTGACTATAAGTTGGTACAGATTGTTGAAAATAATAACTTAAAGAAACAATTATTGGTAGTTATAATTTTTTTCCTTCCAGTAACAAAATTATGACTATTTTTATTCAAATCATGAGTAGTTAATTTCATTTTACTGGGGTAAAGAGTAAAACTTTTAATATTAAAATATATATTAATCTTATTTATATTATAATATATAAATTATAATCTAATGATTAATATTTAATTTAAATCTGGATTAATTATTGATAAATTTTGCTACCGCCTATATGGTTGGTTTGATTTATTTTTGGCATAATTGAGTATATGACTGAACTAGGGGTGGACGCGGTTCGGTTTGGTTCGGTTTTTGCTAAAAACCAAACCAAACCATATTTTACGGTTCAGATTTTTTACTTCTCAAACCAAACCATTAAATAACGGTTTGGTTCAGATTGAAAATTTTTTAAACCAGCGGTTTACGGATTGGTTCGGTTCGGTTTACGGATTATTATATTTAAAATAAAATTTCTTCCACTTAAGTGAAAAAAAAAATATCTAGTCTATCCAACAAATGGTATGAAGTGCTAGGGTGTAAGCTGTGACTCCAGGGAACATATGCACTCCATAAAAGATTGAAAAATGAGGCACAATTAATTCTTGTATTTTTTAAAAATTACCTCGAATAATGATGCTATCATCATTCTAATTAAGAGACAAATCCAACATCTTACTTTTAAGAATAATGATGCAACCATAAAACAAATAAATTGAAGAATAAAAGTATTAACAAATAAATATATTAACAAAAATTTAAGAATAAAAGTATTAACATACTAATAAAAAGAAAACATAGAATAAAATTAAAAGAAAAATACAAATTTTTTTATAAAAATTTATATTTCTTTAATTATAACGGTTCGGTTAGCTTTAACAGGCGCGGTTCGGATTAGGTCATGAACCGAATCGTAATCCGTTTGGGGTGGGCCAATCCGAACCGCAAACCGAACCGTTAGGAAAAAAATCGTAAATTCGGTCCGGTTTGGTTCGGTTTGCGGTTTGGTTTGGTTCGGTCGGTTTTTTTGCTCACCCCTAGACTGAACTTATTATAAACAAATGTTATCATCGCCTTTATGGTTGTTTTTATATGTTTTGACTTAATTAATTCATGAATTAAATTAACTGGATAATAATGACAACTTATATTTATAAAAAGTAAGATTTCTAAATTTGAAATATTAAAAGTGGATCCTCTAGCCTCGACATTTTATTTTATTGTTGCAATCTAATTTAAAATTTCCAATCACTTCAAACAATTCACTTTTTTATTTTTACTTGAATTATTATTTTATCTTATTAAATCTATTTCATGTGGATCGATCCCGAACTTATCGAGTTATTTTATTACTTCGACGCTCTTTTACTTGAGATTAAAGAACCACATTTGTGAGTATGTCAAGTTTTTGGCGCCGTTGCCGTGAAATATAATTTAGTAGATAGAATAATAATTTAACATTCTTATATTATATTATTTTATTTTAATTTTTTAATTTTGTATTTATTTTGTTTATATTTTCTGTATCTCATTTTTTAATCATTGCATTTGTATTTTTTTGTCATTTATTTTAACTTTTTTCTTTCTTTCACTTGTTTATTATTTTTTCTTTTTGTAATTATTGCATTTGCATATTTAAATTTTATCATATAGTCTGCATTTAGGTTGCATGAGATATTAGTTTCGATCATCTAGTGGTAGATTACGTAGAGAGTCTCTATCACATTCGTCGTCAGTCAAAATGGCCGAGAACCAAAATGAAAATCCACCTGCCCGAGTTAAAAATCCAGTTGATCAGGAAGAAAATGAGTCTCAACATGACGATCTTAATCATCCTAGGATACTCAAACAATTCATGAATCCCACTAGGACATGATCATCATCTTGTATTGTTTTTCCCCCAAATGCATCACGTTTCAATTTTAAACTAGGTGTCATCCAACTTTTACATACATTCTACGGTTTAGAATCAGAAAATCTTTATCAGCACTTAAGAGAATTTGAAGAGGTATGTAACACTTGTACCTACCTAAATTATAGCATGAATATAATTTGAATCAAGTTTTTTCCCTTTCATTTAAATGATAAAGCTAAAATTTGGTTTCAGAATCTTGAGTCATGATCCATCAGAACATGAGATGATTTGCAAGAGCAGTTTCTAAAAAATTCTTTCCCCCTCACATGACAAACTTCTTTAAGTGGAAAATCACAACTTTCACACAAAAGTCGGGGGAAACACTTTACCAATGTTGTGAGAGATTTAAAGAAATGATGTGGACATCGATAATGCGGAATAGGCTAGTATTACACTTGTGTGCGTTATGGAAGCTTAACGACATAGTTCTCATATATTTAAGTATTGGATACTTATGCAAGTGTGATAAAATGTTCTGTTAGCCGTTAGACCAGGAACAGCTTCGCTCTAGATATACCCCTCGGAGTCCCATTGGTAGTATGACTATGTGTATATGGGAATCTGAATCAGGGTAGTGTAGGACACAGAAATCGGCGACGTTGTTCTAGGCTCGCGGCCTAGTTGGGAGTATGGAATAGCTCGCGGGGAACTAAACCGGAGAAATAATATGGAGTCGCCACCCGGTGTGAATTGGGAAAATGTAATTTAAGGCCGCACTCACCCCTCGTAAGGGAAGACCTCAAACCGTTGAGTTCGGAATGGTCTCTTACTTATGTCACTTGTAATGATATGATTTGTGCCATAAACTAACCGAATCTACTCAACATGTATGCTCAAAGGTAACTTAGATCTAGTCTGCATTCATCAAAATAAATCCTATGATTAAGTTCGCATGCTTTAAAAATAAGTCATTATAACGGCAAGCATATAATATCACACAACGAGCATGTTGAATCATCCAAAGCAAAGAACAAATAAATAATTACTTCAACATAAACGTAAACTAAATTACTAATGCAAAATTAAAGAACTAAATCATGCATAAATAAATAACATAATCATACTTAAAATAAATAACGTACTAGACTAAATCATGTTAAATAATCTACTAGACTAAATCATGCTCGAATACAAGGTTGGATGAAACGAAATACGTGTCTCTTAACTAGTACGTGGCATTGTATCCCGAGTGCAAACCGCACTACCGTCCATTCAGATTCGGCTACGAAATTTACGTCCGGGTTTCCATCCGATATACCACAAAAGAGAACACGCATTCCGTTCACCCGGAATTCACATCATGCATCAACAAACGACTCTCATGCGATAATATATTAAAATAAATAAAAAATGAAGAATAATAAATAAAGAATGTGCCCTCAGGTCTAACCTATTTTGTCGTCTCTCGAAAGCGCGTTACACGGCCGTCGGAAGGGTTGATATTCCGCAACTTTCCTGGTTCACTAATCCAATATTTTCCTCGTTGTTTCGCTGTTTGGGCTGCTGTTTTCACTCCGTTTTGCTGCTGTTTGTGTTGTATTTTATGGTCACTATTTTTTGGTAATTAGGGGACTGTTTTGACGGTTTTTTGAGGGGTATTGGGTTGCAGTTTTGTGCGATTTTAGGCTAAAAACTGGGCAGTTTATGCGGCAGTTTTGGGGTATTTTCTTGGCAGTTTTAAGGGTATATTGAGGTTGTTTTTGGCGGCAATTGAGGGCTGTGACGTTGATTTGTTGGCTGGTTAGGGGGCTGTTATTAGCGTGTGAATGAAGGCTGTATTGGTGACAGTTTGTGGCGCGAATGAAGGCTGTATTGGTGGCAGTTTATGGCGTGAATGAAGGCTGTATTGGTGGCAATTTGTGGCGTGAATGAAGGCTGATTGTGTTGTGGTTTGTAGGCGTGATGAGGGCAGATTGGATGAGGGGTACGTGAGTGGAGTTGAGGGCAAGTGGCGTGATGATTTGCTGGGGGAGTGGCTGATGCGTTGAGGGCTATGGCTTTGTGCGTGAAGGGGCAAGGTGTTGGCAGTTTGTGAATGGTGCGTTAGTGGCTTGGGGACGTGTTGTTTATTTGGTCGATGTGGGAGTGAGTTGATGAGTGGTGTGTGAGGCTAAGGTTGATTTGTTAAGGGTTGAGTGGTTTGGGCAGTGAAGTGCATGCAGTGTAAAGAGATTTGCGTGTGCATGGAAGGGCTATTTGCGGCTTGTTTCGGGGCAGTGAGGGTGTGGCAATCTAAGGTTTTTGGTGAGAATGAGCTATGGAGTTTTTTTTTTGGTGATTTTGTTGTGTGATTGAGCCAGGGTTAGAAAGGTGGGGTTAAAGGTTCTTTTTTATAGGCAAAGAGATGGGTTTACCTTGTGTGAATAGGGAAATGATTTGTGTATTAATGAGCTATCTTTTAATTAGTATTTGATAAGGAAAAATCTTTTAATTAGGGAAGTGATTTGATTTAATTTTATTTATTCTCTTTTAGTTAGGGATATGATTTGGTTTAATTAGGCAAGTGATCCATGGGATTTATTTAATTTAGGAAAATGATTTGGCTTGATTTATGCATGTGTTAAATGTGTGATTTAGTATTTTGGAAGGTGATATGAGCGTGTGGTTCAAGGCTTTGTTTGGGCGTGTGGGCTTGGTCCATTTAGTGGGTTTGGTGTGTGGTTTAGGGATATGTGGTCTTGGTGTGTGTCTTGCAGGGGTTTGGGCTAAAGGTGTGCTTTGAAACGGAGGTCCAACAAGCGAACCTGAAGCTAATCCAGCGAATTAAATCCAACAATGTGTCAATTCTTGACTCTTCCCTTCCGACGTCCATTTCCCGCGGCTTCCACAATTAAAGAGGTAGTGTCTCCATGTGAGACTCATCATCGGGACTTATATGCAAAAATACAGTGCATACAGTCGCCCCCACTTTGATAAGACTTGTGCAGTGTGTGACAATGACAATCCTATCAAAGTACGTGCAATACATTTTTACTTACCTGGCTCGCCAGCTGCCACCTGGCTTGCCTCTTGTTCTGAACTGAATTGATGATGTGCCATTCCTGGCTTGCTAAACCCCGTACCTAGGGTGTCGCGGTAGTCCACAATAGTCCACGATAGTCCACATGTCGTACCTGGCATGCTAAACCCCGTACCTAGGGTGTCGCGGTAGTCCACAATAGTCCACAATAGTCCACGATAGTCCACATGCCATACCTGGCGTGCTAAACCCCGTACCTAGGGTGTCGCAGTAGTCCACAATAGTCCACGATAGTCCACATGCCGTACCTGGCCAAACTGATGTTGTATCTCCATACCCGGAGTGCCGTACCTGGCAAAACTAATACTGATGATGATGTGGGCCTCCCCCCAGAGTGCCATACCCGACCAGACTGATACTGATAATGATGTGGGCCTCGCCCCTAGAGTGCCATACCCGGCCAGACTGATACTGATAATGATGTGGGCCTCGCCCCTAGAGTGCCATACCCGACAAGACTGATATTGATAATGATGTGGGCCTCGCCCCCAGAGCGCCATACCCTGCAAGACTGCTACTGATGTTGATGTGGGCCTCACCCCCAGAGTGCCATACCCGGCCATATTTGATACTGATAATGATGTGGGCCTCACCCCCAGAGTGCCATACCTGGCAAGATTGATACTTGATAATGTGATGGTTCGTTCTCGAACCATGCTGTGAGGTGGTCCATTCCCGAACCATTACTGTGATGTGGTCCATTCCCGAACCTTGCTCTATTCTTGGAGTGTCATTCCCGGCCTGTTCATTCCCGAACCGTGCTCCATTCTCGGAGTGTCATTCTCGGCTTTGTTCATTCCGGAACCTTGCTCCATTCTCGGAGTGTCATTCCCGAACCGTGCTCCATTCTCGGAGTGCCATTCTCGGAGTGCCATTCTCGGCTTTGTTCATTCCCGAATCTTGCTCCATTCTCGGACTGCCATTCCTGGCTTGTTCATTCCCGAACCTTGCTCTATTTTTGGAGTGCCATTCTCGGCTTGTTCATTCCCGAACCGTGCTCCATTCTCGGAGTGCCATTCCTGGCTTTCTGATGATGTGTGGGCCTCAACCCTGGGACTCATCCCCAAAACTGATACTGATGTGGGCCTCGACCTTGAGACTCATCCCCAAAACTGATACTGACATGGGCCTCAACCCTGGGACTTATCCTCAAAACTGATGCTGATGTGGGCCTCGACCCTGGGACTCATCCCCAAGCTGATACTGATTTGGGCCTCGACCCTGGGACTCATCCCTAAAACTGATGCTGATGTGGGCCTCGCCTCCAGACTGCTGCTGATGCGGGTCTCGCCCCCAGACTGATGCTGATGCGGGCCTCGCCCCCAGACTAATACTTATGTGGGCCTCGCCTTCAAACTGATACTGATGTGGGCCTCGCCCTAAACTGATGCTGATGCAGGCCTCGACCCTGGGATTCATTCCCGAACTGTGCTGTATGAGAGGTGGTCCATTTTCGAACCGAGTTGATAAAGTATGCCTCGACCCTGTGATTCATTCCAAAACTGCTGGTGAAGTGGGCCTCGACCCTAGGATTCATTCCGATGTCGGCCTCGACCATGGGATTCATTCAAAAACTGAGATTCATTCCAAAATTGAGATTCATTCCCGGATTCATTCCAAAACTGAGATTCATTCCCGGATTCATTCCAAAACTGAGATTTATTCTCTGATTCATTCCAAAATTGAGATTCATTCTCGGATTCATTCCAAAACTGAGATTCATTCCCGGATTCATTCCAAAACTGAGATTCATTCCCAGATTCATTCCAAAACTGAGATTCATTCCCGGATTCATTCCAAAAATGAGATTCATTCCCAGATTCATTCCAAAAATGAGATTCATTCACAAATTCATTCCAAAACTGAGATTCATTCTCAAATTCATTCTAAAACTGAGATTCATTCCCGGATTCATTCCAAAAGTGAGATTCATTCCCTGATTCATTCCAAAACTGAGATTCATTCTCGGATTCATTCCAAAACTGAGATTCATTCTCAGATTCATTCCAAAACTGATATTCATTCCCGGATTCATTCCAAAACTGAGATTCATTCCCGGATTCATTCCAAAACTGAGATTCATTCCAAAACTGAGATTCATTCCAAAACTGAGATTCATTCTCGGATTCATTCCAAAACTGAGATTCATTCCCGGATTCATTCCAAAACTGAGATTCATTTCTGGATTCATTCCAAAAATGAGATTCATTCCCGGATTCATTCCAAAAATGAGATTCATTCACAAATTCATTCCAAAACTGAGATTCATTCACGGATTCATTCCAAAACTGAGATTCATTCTCGGATTCATTCCAAAACTGAGATTCATTCCCGGATTCATTCCAAAACTGAGATTCATTCTCGGATTCATTCCAAAACTGAGATTCATTCTCAGATTCATTCCAAAACTGATATTCATTCCCGGATTCATTCCAAAACTGAGATTCATTCCCGGATTCATTCCAAAACTAATATTCATTCTCGGATTCATTCCAAAACTGAGATCCATTCCCGGTTTCATTCCAAAACTGAGATTCATTCTCGGATTCATTCCAAAACTCATATGATGTGGGCTTCGACCCTGAGATTCATTCCAAAACTCTGATGATATGGGCCTCGACCCTAGGATTCATTCCAAAACTCTGATGATATGGGCCTCGACCCTAGGATTCATTCCAAAACTCTGATTGATGTGGGCCTCGACCCTAGAATTCATTCCCGCATTCATTCCAAAACTCGGATGATATGGGCCTCGACCCTAGGATTCATTCCCGGATTCATTCCAAAACTCTGACTGATGTGGGCCTCGACCCTAGGATTCATTCCAAAACTCTGACGATGTGGGCCTCGACCCTGTGATTCATTCCCGAAACTATTGATAATATGGGCCTCGACCCTGGGATTCCTTCCTGAAACTGCTTGTCTTTACCGCTTTTACCTTTTCTTCAAAACCTGCAACAAAACCAAAAATGCGTGTATGTGATGTGTATGTATGTATGCATGAATGTGTTTCCTATTCCGATGGGTTAGGTCTTCCTTGTGCTCTTCGGTGCTTCTTGCCTACAAAAGTCTTTGGTCGCCCCTAGGGTCTGCTTGTAATTTCCTTCTGGCAGTTCTCTTTTGGTGATTGGTTGGTTCTCTTTTGTCTCATGGCTCAAGATCTCGTTGTTTCCCTTATTTGCGGGGTGATAGACTGGTCACCCTCAGTCTTGATTTAACTTTCCGCTTTTCGCTGCTTGTAATAGGTCAAGGTGAACCACGTGATGTGGCATTCCATATCATCATACTATATCACATGCTACGAAATAGTTCCAATAGTTATACATATTATTGCCCTCAAAGAATGTTCAGTAATGAAACCAGAGAACCTTCTAAACATTCAACACAACTCAAATCCAAGTATATGAATAAATGATCTAAGACAGACCCAAAGTGTGTGTGTGAAAAGGTTCATTTGCAGATTCATCCCCAGGTAAGCCAACTCAATGATTTTGTTTAAAAAATTGTGGTCGATGGGTCAAACCAACCTAGATGTCTCAATTATGCCTGCAGTTGCTTTTCTGTGCTCCATGTGGTAAGGTTTTATTTCTCTTTTGTCTCTTTCTTTCTTTTTTTCTTTTCTTTTTCTCTTTTTTTTTCTTTCTTTTTTTTTTCAACACACCTACCCTTTAAGGTAGCATTTCTCCTCATGGTGGTCCTAATACTCGCCCAAGGTAGCTTCAAGCTTATCGGTTATAGGTGATTCAATTCTTTTCTTTAGAGACTTTTCTTTCATTTTCAACCATACCACACATCATAACATAAGCAAATCAAGATAGACATCTAAGCAAACGGTCATTCACCGACCTACAATTTCTTCAACTAGTCACTTTGCTAACTACTCAGGTTTTCACTGCTAAGAACCTATAATTAAGTGCTTACGAGTCTAATATAGATCAACTACTCAAAGCATCAGATAAAAGCACATCAGGAGTTTTTCGTTTCTAAGATTTCACCCTAAAGCAAACGATTTCATCATTGGACTTATGTCTAACTATCAACGACTAAAAACAAACAATTTTTTCTTTTTTTCTCTCTTTCTTTTTCTTTCCCTTTCCTTTTTTTTTCACTCTTTTCTTTTTTTCTTTTTTTTTTAATTTTTCGGGCCCACCATGGTCTTTCTATCCTTGTCGTAAAACTTTCTGTTTCTCGACTTCCTTTTTCCCGATATCCATGTTTTCTAAACTCTTCTTGACAATTTTTTTTTCTCTAACCCAACAGATATCTATGATGGCTCTTAAGTCGCATGGGTTAACATGATGCATGTATGCATGAGATGCACGAGATACGTGCGATGCATGGAATATATAAGTCGGCCCATTATCATTTTAAAACATTCAATCATACTATTGTGCGGTGCAAACTTGTCCTAGTTGAAAAGGCCCAACATGTTTACACTTTTGCGATATCATGGCTAAACAACTTCAAATGATAAAAGGCCTAAACACAAAATGGCCCATCGGTATTTTAGAAGCTTTTGGCCCAATTACCATAAAATACAGACTCGTCCCAGTTTAAATGGCCCAACAAGCCCATACCTCATAACAAAAAGTCCAACCGAATCCAAATGACGATGGTCTTAACGCAAACATAAAGGAATAGTCTCTATTAGTCCTACAACTACAGTTCACACGCGGGTTTATAGAGGTATAGAAAAAGGCTCTCGTCGACGAAAGGTTGCCCACAACTAGGTCTCCCCACTCAAGGGTCCGAACGACCAAGTGATCAGACCTTTTTTATACACTAAGGTACGTGCCAACGAGTTATGATGCGTGACTAACTGTTAAATGGATTTCCCGTTGTAGATTCCCCAGAGGGAGGGCGGAGCGAACTCTCTTAAAAACCCAAGCCTCTTAGGCTCTTATCGCTTGGTGACAGGAATAAACAACGAGTCCTCCAAATTAGTCCATCACACTAGGCTATGAGTAGATGATTATCTAGGTGCCTTCACAGCTTTTCCTTTTAGAAAGGTAGTGAATGAAGGAAGACATCAAACCATTACCTAGCCTTAAAAGTGCCTTTGATTAAACCTCTTTTAACTAAAGCACAAATCGCAATCACTACGAGACATTATTTCGGGGCCGATTCTCTATCCCCAGTGGAGTCGCCAGACTGTAGGACACAGAAATCGGCGACGCTGTTCTAGGCTCGCGGCCTAGTTGAGAGTACGGAATAGATCGCGGGAACTAAATCGGAGAAATAACATGGAGTCGCCACCCGGCGTGAACCAGGAAATGTGATTTAAGGCCGCACTCACCCCTCGCAAGGGAAGACCTCAAACCGTTGGGTTCAGAATGATCCCTTACTTATGTCACTTGTAATGATATGATTTGTGCCATAAACTAACCGAATCTACTCAACATATATGCTCAAAGGTAACTTAGATCTAGTCTGCATTCATCAAAATAAATCATATGATTAAGTTCGCATGCTTTAAAAATAAGTCATTATAACGACAAACATATAATATCACACAACGAGCATGTTGAATCATCCAACGCAAAGAACAAATGAATAATTACTTCAACATAAACGTAAACTAAATTACTAATGCAAAATTAAAGAACTAAATCATGCATAAATAAATAACATAATCATACTTAAAATAAATAACGTACTAGACTAAATCATGCTCGAATACAAGGTTGGATGAAACGAAATACGTATGTCTCTTATGTAGTACGTGGCATTGTATCCCGAGTACAAACCGCACTACCGTCCATTCGGATTCGGCTACGGAATTTACGACCGGGTTTCCATCCGATATACCACAAAAGTGAACATGCATTCTGTTCACCCAGAATTCACATCATGCATCAACAAACGACTCTCATGCGATAATATATTAAAATAAATAAAAAAATGAAGAATAATAAATAAAGAAGGTGCCCTCAGGTCTAACCTCTTTGTCGTCTCTCGAAAGCGCGTTACACGGCCGTCGGAATGGTTGATATTCCGCAACTTTTATGGTTCACTAATCCAATGTTTTTCCTCGCTGTTTCGCTGTTTGGGCTGCTGTTTTCACTCCGTTTCGCTGCTGTTTGTGTTGTATTTTTTGGTCACTATTTTTTGGTAATTAAGGGACTGTTTTGGCGGTTTTTTTAGGGGTATTGGGCTGGTGTTTTGTGCGATTTTAAGGCTAAAAACTGGGCAGTTTATGCGGCAGTTTTGGGGTATTTTCTGGGCAGTTTTAAGGGTATATTGGGGTTGTTTTTGGCGGCAATTGAGGGCTGTAACGTTGATTTGTTGGCTGGTTAGGGGGCTGTTATTTGCGTGTGAATGAAGGCTGTATTGGTGACAGTTTGTGGCGCGAATGAAAGCTGTATTGGTGGCAGTTTATGGCGTGAATGAAGGCTGTATTGGTGGCAATTTGTGGCGTGAATGAAGGCTGATTGTGTTGTGGTTTGTAGGCGTGTTGAGGGTAGATTGGATGAGGGGTACGTGAGTGGAGTTGAGGGCAAGTGGCGTGATGATTTACTGGGGGAGTGGCTGATGCGTTGAGGGCTATGGCTTTGTACGTGAAGGGGCTAGGTGTTGGCAGTTTGTGAAGGGTGCGTTAGTGGCTTGGGGACGTGTTGTTTATTTGGTCGACGTGGGAGTGAGTTGATGAGTGGTGTGTGAGGCTAAGGTTGATTTGCTAAGGGTTGAGTGGTTTGGGCAGTGAAGGGCGTGCAGTGCATGGGTATTTACGTGTGCAGGGAAGGGCTATTTGCGGCTTGTTTCGGGGCAGTGGGGGTACGACAATCTAAGGTTTTTGGTGAGAATGAGCTATGGAGTTTTTTGGTGATTTTGTTGTGTGATTGAGCCAGGGTTATAAAGGTGGGTTTAAAGGTTATTTTTATAGGCAAAGGGATGGATTTACCTTGTGTGAATATGGAAATGATTTGTGTATTAATGAGGCTATCTTTTAATTAGTATTGATAAGGAAAAATCTTTTAATTAGGGAAGTGATTTGATTTAATTTGATTTATTCTCTTTTAGTTAGGGATATGATTTGGTTTAATTAGGCAAAGGATCCATGGGATTTATTTAATTTAGGAAATGGATTTGGCTTAATTTATGCATGTGTTAAATGTGTGATTTAGTATTTTGGAAGTTGCTATGGGCGTATGGTTCAAGGCTTTGTTTGGGCGTGTGGGCTTGGTCCATTTAGTGGGTTTGGTGGGTGGTTTAGGGATATGTGGGCTTGGTGTATGTCTTGCGGCGGTTTGGGCTAAAGGTGTGCTTTGAAACGGAGGTCCAACAAGCGAACCCGAAGCTAATCTAGCGAATTAAATCCAACAATATGTCAATTCTTGACTCTTCCCTTCCGACGTCCGTTTCCCGCGGCTTCCACTATTAAAGAGGTAGTGTCTCCATGCGAGACTCATCATCAGGACTTATATACAAAAATACAGTGCCTACAGGTAGGTGTATGTGGTCTTAACCTGAGACTTACATTGCTAATACTTGCGACAATCAGTACGCTTTGGTTTTGGTCGTCCGGAGCTTTAACAGGTTCTGTGTATGCCTCTTCTGGGTTTATTGAGAATCGTAGTGTATTGGGTGTGATGTCAAGATGGAAGTATCACTTCAGTCATATGGAGATGATGATCATACATGGATACAGAACTAGTACTCTTAAATGCTGCAGCTATCAGGATAATATGATTAGGTCATGATTATCCGATTACAGAGACTAGTTGTTAGTGATCCGATATATGTTTCGTACGGGGCAGACACAATTCCAGCCCTAGGCCTAGCATGTGACATCCGATACTAGATCGTTATATGTAATACTTTGTATACTACGCCTGATACAGATTATATATTCCTCGTTGAATATTTATGGAGAATTGGGTAGGCACGGTGCTTTGCTAGAAGCCAATCATGTCTTGTAAATCGGTGAGAATGTGGTACGGGTACGCACGTGTCGGATGGTCCGACAACCGTATTTACTGCCAACATATCCAGGGATCTCTTGGGTCGCTTCCCAAAGATTCACCGATGATATTTGACTCGAACAGAATTAATCTGGGATTAATTATGAGAGAGAAAATTAATCTGGGATTAATTAAGGAAAGAATTTATCTGGGATTAATTGCGGCAAGAATTAATTTAGGATTAATTCGTCGAGAAGAGAGAACGCGATTAATTTGGAATTAATCAGCAAAGTAAATTTAATAGTTAAATTGGATTTTACTATTTAATTTATTTAATTGGGCTAAAATAATATATTAGATATATTAATTGAAATTGGATTTCAATGCGGAATTAAATTGGATTTTAATTCTAGCGAACGAATTAATTTGGAATTAATTCGCAAGTGACTTTCGTAATAATTTTGCTAGGCATTATTATTTAATTAAATTGGATTTAATTACGTCGCGAAGAAAAATTCGTTTAGTCGGATTAAACGAACCGGGCCCAAAGTGTGTCGTGTAAGCCAACCAAATTTTGAATTTAAAGTGGTGGGACCCAATTTAATTAATCATGTGTTTGACATGTGATGGAAGTGGTTGGGCATATTTAATGCAAAATCTATCACAACAAAATACACAACTTTGGAAGTCAAAGTATCATTGTGTTTTTGGAAAACAAAATGGAACTATTCATCTTCTCTCTTCTAACCAAAAAATCGTGACTTGCTTTCTCTCTAATGGAATTTTTGTTGTAAAAATTCTACAAGCTAGCACTTTGGGAGTCAAAAGAAGGTGATAGGGAAACTCACTCTTGAGTTTGGAATTCGATTTTAAAGCTTGGAGCTTCTACATCCAAAGAAAGTTTTGAACTTCTCTACCGATCAATGTAAGTCATCCGCAACTTATTTTTGATTTTATTCACACTAGAATCACGCTTAGAGATCATTTGCATGTCTAGGACACTAACAATGGTATAATGAGCCATATTTAAGCATGATTTGATTCTAGGGTTTATATACTTTATTTGGGGATTTTGTGCTTGGAGCTTATAAATTTCTAAATTGGTTGTTTGGATGTGGTTGGATGATGATAAATTGGATTTGTGAATCATTGGATTTGAGAAAAATTAATTGGATTAATTTTCCCCAAAATTCACCACTTGGTCGAATGCACCCTAGAACAAGTTCATGGTGATTTTTTGAATTTGACAATTGGATATGTTAATTGGCATGACATTGAATATTAATTGTTGATTTAATTGGATTGAAATCAAAATTGGATGTTAATTTCATGTGTTGCAGTGAGTTTGAGCATGTTGTGATGGATTGATTTTGCTTCAATTTGTGTTGGAAATGAATTGGATGATTAAAGCATGATTAATTAGTTTAATTGATGGTTTGGAAATATTAGTTTAATTAATTATGGCAATTACACTTTAATTAAATTAATGTGATATTTGGAATATTATGTTAATAATAAATTAGTCTTTAAATTGGATTGGGCTAATTTGTTGTATTTGGGCTTGGTTGGGCCAAACATGGTTTTGGACAATTGGATTGGATCCAATTGGGCCTAAAACCATTTCCATAAAGTCCAAATATGACTTTTGGGCCTTTAAATAATTTAATTGGGCCCAATGGGCCTAAAATGATTTTTGGCATAAGGTGATTCCTATTTGGGCCTTGGCATTTTGGGTTTGATCCATTATGGCCAAAGCTCATGCCTAAAGAATTAATTGAAAGCCCATTGGACTTTAATTGAATAGTATTGGATGCTAATTTGGCCTTTGAGACCCATTTAGATTGGATTTGGAATCCAAGTCTAAAAGACACTATTATAAGTGTAATTATTTAATTTGGAATTAAATTCGAATTAGTATTGGATACAATTTAAATTGGATTTAAAATTGTAGTTCGATATAATTCAAGAATACGTACTTTGAGTATTTATTCTTAAACGAGTTGGACTCGCGCAAATCAAATAGTTGTTTGAACATTAGATGGTCGTTAATTAAAGATTAATTAATTGGATTAGATTGATTGAACAACATGCTTTCTGTGAATACTTGGAAGTATTTGTATGAATAATGTATATCAGATGGATATTAGATGAGTGGGGGTAATTTTGAAAATTATTATAAGTATAATACTTATTTATTAAATTGGACCTGCGTGTACAGCCTTTCACATCGTTATCTCTTTGTATTTCTCTTCTCACCAATTCCTCACAATGCAAATGAGGTTTCTTTAATGTATTATGTAATTGGGTAGAAGTATGTAAAGTGCTAGCGGGAGAGAGGAAAGAGATAGATTTGTTCTAGGAACAAATTGTTATATATCCATCCACATATCATTATTAATTTTTTTCGCGCCTTATTATGCTTTTAGAATTCATGTTTAAGGGTGTATGATGAGACCTAATCAAAGATAATAAATTTGTTGTCAATTTACGCGAAAAACCCTAATTAAATATTAGGTGTTTTCCTTCCATTGAGTGGTTCTTTATCAAGATCCAAGATTGGCTTTGATATGTTGGCCAATGTCAAGATCATTGTCCATCGCGGATGGGGTTGAACCACGAAGGCTTTGTTATATATCACATGTCTTGGGCAGTTGTGACTTGTTGGCCAAAGTCAAGGTCACTTCTGTACATCGACGTGGATTACGAAGCTTTCCCACTGTCAATGAGTCACGCTTAACTGGAATCATTAAGATTGTCTAGCCAAAGCCAAGACTTAGTTGATTCAGAGGAAAATGTTAGGAAATATATATTGGATATATATCTCGGACTTGGAGGTCCACCTACCGGATCTAGGAATTGGATGAGATCCAATTGATATTAGAGATATACCTAGTTAAGTTTCATACAGCTTGTTGGCCAAAGTCAAGGTTGTGTGTTATTTAACGGGATCCTAGCCCACTAGGAAACTGAGTTTCCCGAGTACTCAACAGAGGGTTAGAGGCTCGCCGAAAAATAGTGGGAGACTAGTATTAAATTTGTAATTTCATTTAATACTTGCTAAATGCGCTCTTTTAATTTTATTTATCGTCATTATAAATATATTAGTTGGACTAATATTTGTTTTATTGCTTTCTTTGAACAGTTGGACTATTTTCACACTACTCCACTTGTAGTTGGTCATATAGTTAGACTATAGTAACCATTACATTTTGAGTGTACCCGATATCGTTGATTGAATAGTTGGACTATTGCAATCGAGATGGCTGAAAAGATTAGCTTTAGGGACATCGTCATGAGAGATAATGTCTTTAACGGCTCCAATTTTCCAGATTGGGAGATGAATCTCAGGATAGTCCTGGGAGCTGAGAAGTTACTCTATATCATAGAGAAACCTCTCGGGCCTGAGCCCGGAGTTAAGCAAACAGTAGAGTATGAGTTTTGGAAGACTCATCGTGATGATAACTTTAGCGCTCAATCCGTAATGCTTACCGCAATGACTCCTCAATTTTGTCATCAGAACAAAGGATTGGATCCTTATAGTATGATGTTGAAATTGAAGGATCTTCCGAGGTCTGATCTTAGATCTCAGAAGCATGAGTTGCGAAATAAGCTTTTTCGCTCGCGTATGTCAGAAGGGTACATCTGTCGAGCACTATGTGCCGCATATGATTGCTGACATCGAACATCTAGGTCAGCTGGGCATAACCTTCGAGGCCGAGACTTCCATAGATTTGATCTCATAGTCTATGCCCGAGTGTTGGGGCGGGTTCGTCATGAACTACAATATGATGAACCAAGAAAAGACTCTTGGAGAGTTAATGACGATGCTGAAAGAAGCAAAGCCAGAGCTTCTAAAATGCAAGAAGCGTGAGGCGCACCTTACTTCGACATCCCAGATGGCCAAGGCTTGGCCGAAGCCTTCTGGAGGTGTGAAGAAAAAGAAGAAGAAGGGCAAGGCTAAATCATCACAGTCTTCTGGGAAGACTAAGGACATATCCCAAGACGTCTGCCTATATTGTGGCAAACAGGGTCACTGGAAGCGTGACCGTCGTGAATACAAGGTGGAGTTGAAGGAAGTGAAGAGGGGCAAAGCTTCGGCTTCAGGTATGTTTGTTATAAACATGTCCACTACTGGTTTTAAAAAAATTGGATTTTTGATTCTGGATGTGATACTTACATATGTACTGGTGTGCAGGATCTGCTGATTAACAGGATACTGGCTTTAGATGAGATCGACCTACGAGTCGAAAATGGGACGAGAGTCGCTGTTTTGGCCGTTGGGACCTATATTTTGTATTTGCCATTGGGGCATGTAATTACATTAGGTGGCTGTTATTTCGTACCTAGTTTGACTAGGAACATCATCTCTGCATTTTGTTTAACCTGTTGCGGGTATACCTTTGTATTCCGAAACACTGGGTGTTTTGTATATAAAGATAATATTTTGATATGTACTGCATATGTTAATGATGGTCTTTATATTTTGATTATAAATGAATCTCAAACATATAACATGACAAACAAAAGGCTCAAACTAAGTAACACTGATGAGACTTATCTGTGGCATTGTTGTCTGTGACACATTTACAAGACTCACATATCCACACTTTCGAAGAGTGGATACTTGGACGGATTTGATCCTAATTCTTATGACGTCTACGAATATAGTTTATTAGGTAAAATGCCTAAAACGCCTTTTAACGGTAAGGGTGTACGTGCCACCGAACTGTTAGCCCTCGTTCATGGTGATGTATATTGGCCCATGTCTATCTAGGCTAGATGTGGTTATGAATATTTTGTAACCTTTACGAATGTTGCATCGCGTTATGGTTATATGTATCTTATGAAACACAAGTCGGAAGCATTTGATAAATTCAAAGAGTTTCGACACGAAGTAGAAAAACAGACCGGCAAAAGTATTAAAACATTATGGTCGAATCGTGATGGAGAATAGTTAAGCAATGAGTTTCTCGATTACTTGAAAGAGTATGGTATTCTTTCACAGTAGATTCCTCCCGGAACACCTCAATTGAACAGTGTGTTCGAACGGAGAAACCGAACTTTGTTGGACATGGTAAGGTTAATGATGAGTCGCACTGAGCTACCAATTTCCTTCTGGGATACGCATTGAACAGTGCAATACTTATTTTGAATAAGGTTTCGTCAAAGTCTGTTGGACATACTCCATATGAAATATGGATAGGAAAGAAACCGGGTTTCTCATTCATGAAGACTTGGGAATGCTGGGCATACGTTAAACGTTTGGATGGTACCAAACTAGAAACCAAATCGGAATAGTGTCTATTTGTAATTGGTTATCCTAGGGAAACCAAAGGATATTATTTCCACAACCCACAAGAGAACAAAAATATTTATTGCTCTTTATGCAGTTTTCCTCGTAAAGGAAGACACAAATGCAGTGACAAGTGAGAGGAAAGTAAAACTCGATGAAAATCAGAGTGATATTATTCATGGCACTGATCCCCTCACGGAACATGAACATTTCATCAGTGATGAGATTGTTCCACAATCTTCTAATACACAAGAACCGCGTAGGTCAGAGAGAGTCGGAAAACAACCTTAGAGGTATGGGTTTTTGATCTTACCTCATGTAGATATTAATCTTATTGAGGAAGACGAACCAGCTACGTATGAGGAAGCGATACAGGGTATCGACTCCATTTTATGGCAAGAGGCCATGAAGTCCGAAATGGATTCCATGTAAACCAACCAATTTTGGACATTGGTTGATGTACCAGAAGGCATTGTGCCTATTGGTAGCAAATCAGTCTTCATGGTGAAGACAGACATGGATGGAAACATACAAACGTACAAAGCTAGGCTTGTAGCGAAAGGGTACCGTCATCAACATGGTGTCGATTACGACGAAACCTTTTACCCGTTGCCATGATTAAATCCATTCGGATAATGCTTGCTGATGCTGCATATTTCGATTATGAAATATGGCAGATGGACGTCAAAATCGCTTTCCTTAACAGAAACCTTTTGAAGGATGTTTATATATAACACCATGACGATTTTGTCGTGCCAAAATATGCAAACAAGGTTAGCAAGTTAAATCGATCCATTTATGGATTGAAGCAATCATCACATTCTATGAACCAATGTTTTGATGACATCATAATGGTAAATGGTTTCATTCAAAACGAAAATGATTCTTGTGTATATAAGAAGGTTAGTGGGAGCGCACTGACATTGATTGTCATAATACGTTGATGATGTATTGTTTCTTAGCAATGACATTCCCATACTAAAATCGGTGAAAGCTTGGCTTTCATTAACATTCTCCATGAAAAACTTGGGAGAGACAACCTTTATTCTAGGAATAAGGATCTACTGGGATAGATCTAAAAGTTGTTAGCACTCTCCGAGAACTCGTACATTGATAAAAATGAACATGACTTGTGTCTCATATGTTTTGAGCATCTGCAGTCACTATCAGGCCGATCCAGGTGATGGTCACTAGATTGATGTTAAGAATATCCTTTAGTATCTTAGACGAACTAATAATACTTTCTTAGTATATGGAGAAGGAGAACTTGAGGTGACTGGGTTCACCGATGTAAGTTTCCAAATCGATAAAGACTACTATAAGTCGCAATAAGGGTACACATTTTGTTTGAACAACAGAACAGTGAGCTGGAAATCTTCCAAGCAAGATATTGTTGCCGATTCAACAAAAAAACGGAATATATTACTGCATCTGAGGCAGCAAAAGAAGTATTTTGGATCTATAAAATTCCTAATTAGATTAGGAGTAGTTCTGTTAGCAGCTGAGCTGGGCTACAACATAGGCTAAGGAATTACGGTCTCATCAGTGATCCAAGTCTGTACTTCGACGATTTCATCTGATTCGTGAGATCACACATCATGGCGATGTGAAGATCGAAAAGATCATTTCAGATGATAACCTTGCAGATCCGCTGATGAAAGCTATATCTTAGCAAAATTTTGAGCGACCCGTATATAGTTCAGGTGTTGGACACTTGAGTGATTGGATATAGGCCAAGTGGGACATTGTTGGACAATTATGACCCATAACATCACTATTTGTAAAAGACATGTTGTTTTGGTACAAATTAACTATGTGACAAAGAAAATTACTCTTTTATCATTTTGTAATTGGATTACTTGGATATATAAATGATAAAAGTCCATATGATTAGTCCCAGATTAATAAGATATGAGACAATATTAATCCACGAAAGGTTTAATCATTAAATATCCATAGTCGTAGTATTATCGAGACTGAACATCGATAATGCGGAACATGCTAGTATTACACTTGTGCGCGTTATGGAAGCTTAACGACATAGTTCTCATATATTTAAGTATTGGATACTTATGCAAGTGTGATATGAGGTTCTGTTAGCCGTTAGATCGGGATCAGCTTCGCTCTGAATAGACCCCTTGAAGTCTCATTGGTAGTATGACTATGTGTCTATGAGAATCCGAATTAGGGTAGGTGTATGTGGTCTTAACCTGAGACTTACATCGCTAATACTTGCAACAATCAGTACGCTTTGGTTTTGGTCGTCCGGAGCTTTAACAGGTTCTGTGTATGCCTTTTCTGGATTTATTGAGAAACGTAGTGTATTGGGTGTGATGTCAAGATGAAAGCATCACTTCAGTCATATGGAGATGATGATCATGCAGGGATACAAAACTAGTACTCTTAAATGCTGCATCTATCGGGATAGTATGACTAGGTCATGATTATTTGATTACAGAGACTAGTTGTTAGTGATCCGATATATGCTTCGTACGGGGCAGACACAATTTCAGCCCTAGGCCTAGCATGTGACATCCGATAGTGGATCGTAATACGTAATACTTTGTATATTACGCCTGATACAGATTATATATTCCTCGTTGAATATCTATGGAGAATTGGGTAGGCACGATGCTTTTCTAGAAGCCAACCATGTCTTGTAAATCGGTGAGAATGTGGTACGGGGTACGCACATTTCGGATGGTCCGATAATCGTATTTACTGCCAACATATCTAGGGATCTCTTGGGTCGCTTCCCAAAGATTCACCGATGATATTTGACTCCAACAAAATTAATCTGGGATTAATTATGATAGAGAAAATTAATCTGTGATTAATTACAAAAAGAATTAATCTGAGATTAATTATGAGAGAGAAAATTAATCTGAGATTAATTGCGGCAAGAATTAATCTAGGATTAATTCGTCGAGAAGAGATAACACAATTAATTTGGAATTAATCGGAAAAGTAAATTTAATAGTTAAATTGGATTTTACTATTTAATTTATTTAATTGGGCTAAAATAATATATTAGATATTTTAAATCGAAATTGGATTTCAATGCGGAATTAAATTGGATTTTAATTCTAGCGAACGAATTAATTTGAAATTAATTCGCAAGTGACTTTCGTAATAATTTTACTAGGTATTATTATTTAATTAAATTGGATTTAATTACGTCGCGACGGAAAATTCGTTTAGTCGGATTAAACGAACCGGGCCCAAAGTGTGTCGTGTAAGCCAACCAAATTTTGAATTTAAAGTGATGTGACCCACTTTACTTACATCATGTGTTTGACATGTGATGGAAGTGGTTGGACATATTTAATGCAAAATCTATCACAACAAAATACACAACTTTGGAAGTCAAAATATCATTATGTTTTTGGAAAACAAAATGGAACTATTCATCTTCTCTCTTCTAGCCAAAAAATAGTGACTTGCTTTTTCTCTAATGGAATTTTTGTTGCAAAAATTCTACAAGCTAGCACTTTAGGAGTCAAAAGAAGGTGATAGGGAAACTCACCCTTGAATTTGGAATTCGATTTTAAAGCTTGGAGCTTCTACATCCAAAGAAAGTTTTGAACTTATCTACCGATCAATGTAAGTCCTCCGCAACTTATTTTTGATTTTATTCACAATAGAATCACGCTTAGAGATCATTGGCATGTCTATGACACTAACATATCATCTCTAGCTAAAAAAGTCGAGGCATTAGAAATGAGGAAGAGTGATAATGTCAAGTCAATTCAGGAAGTCACATGTCAAATCTATAATTCAAATGAACATTGTTGGGGTTGGTGCTCAGAGCGCCAATTCTCGTTTGTATTTCCTTGAAAATACTTATGTAAAACGTTTTATTATGAATAATACAAGCATTTTCTATAATATAATATATCTTTTAATATGGTAAAGACTTATTTGACCTTAGGATGACTAGTCATGATACTGTTGCAAAAGCGTCGCAACTGACATTGAGTTGTATCATGACGTTGTCATTCTTAGACAGTTCTTGGTCAATGTTTACACTACTTGGTCAGTAAAGTAAACCTGTTGATACCGGTACATGCCGTATACTGGAATATATGATTCCAATGGTTTCTTAATGAATCACGAGTCTTGGAGACTCGTATAGACGTGTAGGTGTTTATGGCGGATAAACACTGAACGACTCACCGATGATTATTAATGGATGGTACACCAACGTCAATAAAAATTTTCATGGGTTGAGTAGCATTTGTGATTCTTAGACTTGAGATACCACTTTGGGTACATGAGACATCTTCCATACTTAGATGGCAGTCACGTCACCGATCTATTTAGATCAGACCTCCTCATGTTCGTTGGGTGTGGATAGATCCTCAGGGTGTCATGTGTGTGTCGAGATAGGATCCGTCAGTTCTATGTACAGAGCATAGGTAGTCCATATATGATTAGCAATCGGATAAAAATCATGGGCCCGTGGTACACTTTAGAAGTCAGTTCTAAGTGTTCTCTTTTTTAGATTACTAATAGAGACGTCGACGAGATTATCCCTATAGAGATTTGACGTTTACATCTATATCTCTGGGATATATCTGGATACCTGTGACGGATGAATTATACATTTTTCATGCCTCGACCTGTATGATTTAGCGAGATTATCTGTGGTCGTCATAATTTACGGGTGGGTAAATTATGGACACGAAATTGGATTTCGTGACGGATATGTCTGAATCTAGAGAGTCTCACTAATGAAATATACTCGTAGAGCACTATGGCAACATTTATAAATAATAGCGATTATTTATAAGTCGTTTAAAGCTTAAACGAAAAATACATGTGAAGGGACCCAATAGTCATTTCCTAATTTTTTGTGTATTTGCATTTAATGTTATATTTTATCAAATACACATTAATTAATTGTCAAATTGAGATATTTGACTAATATCATAACTATATATATGTATTTGATATTTAATGTAAATATAATACATATTTTTAATATATTTGTATTTAAATAATTATTTAATTATTTAATTGTTAAATAATTAAATTAATTAAAAATATAAATATCCTAAGTTGTGATATTTAATTAAATGGTTTGAGTTGCAATTTTTGACTTGCTTTATTTCATTAAAGTGTTGATGATTACAAATGCAAGTTGACAAGTTGCAAATTAAACGAAACAAAATCAAAAATATCTAGATATTTACATTACCAAAATTTGGCCAAGGGCTTGAAAGTTGGTATATATTGTTTTGTTTTCATTTTAGGGTTTGATAAGTTCCATATACACTAAAACAAAACACAAAAGAAGTAGAGAGCAAAGGTTGAAAGAAAAAGGAAAAAGGAAAACTTGGAAAAACTTGATTTTTGTAAGTATTTCTTCAAAACCTTCTGTAGGCATTGCATTTTCGCATGTGAAAACCGATGATGAGCCTCATTTGGAGGCACTACCTTTTGAGTCAAGAAGCCGCGGGAAACGGATATCGGAAGGGGAAATTCAGAATAAACAAGCTCATTGTCTTCGTTAGTGCTGCGTTCGCTGCTTCGTTCGAACGGAAAACAGATTGCGGACGTTCGTGTTGCGTTCGAGGGAGCGTTCGAACGGTGTCGGTAATTCTGGTTTTGCTGCTAGCCTCACACCCAGCCCATTTAGCTCCCCAAAGCCCATAAAACACATCCCAAATTAAATAAATAAATATTAATTTAAATATTAAACATTAAATAAAATACTTAAACCATTTACCAATTAAATAAAATATTTACCTAACTTAAACTAAAATCATGCCTAATTTAAATAATTTGAATATATTATATACTAAAACTAAAAAGAAGATATGCCTAATTAAAATCAATCCTAACCAATTAAAGCCAATCATATATTTACTTCCTAATCTAATAAGATAATTACCAATATAAATATTTGTATTCCTAAACCAACACAAATTAAATATTACAACTTCCTAATTTAAAATATTTTGTCCCCCCTCAATCTTGTGTATACCTTTCTCATCTCTCTCCAATTTGGAAACAAGATATCTTCCTTGTGAGACAAGGTGAAGCCCTAGCCATCTTCTATATAAACAACCCCTAACCAAGGCCATTCGTCTCCTTCACACAACCTAATCACGCCCAAGACATAGAATTCACACCCCAAACCTCTCGAAATCTCTCTAGACTCTCTCTACACACCCAAGACTAAACAAAAGAAAAACACACTGGACATATACACAAAAAGAGAACAAAAGAGCCTCAACCATCTCCTCCATAGCCAAAAAACCACCTCTGTAAACCCCCCCCACATCACCGAAACAGCCACATATACAGCAGCCCTCCACCACCACCGAAAATTACCACAAAAACCACACTATATTACACGCCCAAACAGCAGCAAAATCACCTTAACAGCAGCCCAAATCCTTAAAAAACAGTAACATAAAAACTGCATAGATAATCTTAAAAATAATCACATATAATTGCACTAAGAACCCACACAAACTTGGAATAGTTTATTGAAAACGTTAAAACAGGTGGCCCGTGCAGTGAGCAGCAAGACAGAAGCCGAATAGGAGCATAACGGAGTTCGAACCGCAAGCAAAACAGCAAAGCAGTGAGCTAGGACGCTGAACCAGTGAACCAGAAAAGTTACGGAGCTGTACCCCTTCCGATCTTCGTGAAACGCTAGTCCGAGAGACGGCTTAAAAGGTTAGACCTGAGGGTATCTTTTACACTTGTTTTCTTTTTCCGCATTATTTATTAAGTATTACTTGTATGATTGTCATGTTGAAATGCATGTTGTGGTCTTTGAGTAGATAAACATGCATAATTATTAGATGTAATATGTTGTGGGTATTGGATGAATGAGAGATGTGTCAACTCTCGCGGTATATCGGATGGAAACCCGGACATAAATTTCATAGCCGATTCCGAATGGACGGTAATATGATCTGTACTCGGGCCACAACTCCACGTACCGCTTGGGTAAACGGCACCATCTTTCTTTTGTTGTGTTGCTTTTGTTTATTTAGTTTTCTTTACTTGAATTCAATATGTTGTTTATTTATGCATGATTCAATCAAGCGCATGGGCTTAGTGAGTTAGTCCAAAGGTCCTCCATTTGGGAGACAAAGAGCCGAAAAGGCCACCTTTGTGACACTACTTCGCCGCGCCGCGTTGATGTGTGTTCGGTTGGATGCGAGATACGTTCAATCGGGCATACTTAGTTTGATATTATTGAGTTTATCTTTTATGTATGGTTCAATCAAGCGCATGGGCTTAGTAAGTGGAATGAAAGATCCCTTATGGGGAGGGGTTAAAACCCATTACCACGATGCTTTGCCGCGCCGGTTGATGTGTGTTCGAATTGGATGTAAGATGTGTTCAATCGGGCATACTTGGTTGATATGATTGGTTCTACTTTTGTATGTGTGATGTGACGCGCATGGGCTTAGTATGTTGGTCTAAAGGTCCTCTCTTTGAGAGATCAAGAGCCCCAAAAGGCCACCTTTACGGCAGTACTGTCTTCGCCGCGCCCCCTTATTTTGTTGTTTATATATTGCATCTCATTTCATGCATCAGGTCTGTTCCGTTCGAACGCGTTTACGAACGCAACTCGAACGCGCATGCGTTTTTGCCTTATCATGCATCAGGTCTCATTTCGTTCGAACGCGTTTACGAACGCCATACGAACGTGAGCATTCTGTTTCATTTCCGTTCGAACGCGTTATCAAACGCCATACGAACATGAGCATTCTGTTTCATTTCCGTTCGAACGCGTTATCAAACGCCATACGAACGTGAGCATTCTGTTTCATTTCCGTTCGAACGCGTTAGCAAACGCCATACGAACGTGAGCATTCTGTTTCATTTCCGTTCGAACGCGTTAACAAACGCCATACGAACGTGAGCATTCTATTTCATTTCTGTTCGAACGCGTTTACGAACGCTACACGAACGCGCACACACTGAACTGAGTCCTCTTCATTAGATTTCATGCATAGTTTTCCTAGTAGCTATCTCCACATGTATAAATGCAAATATGTTAATGTATTACAATTCATATGCTTATGTCATGATAACATTTGAGTATTATTTCTTGCGGTATATCGGATGAAAACCCAGACGTAAATTCCGTAGCCGATTCCGAATGGACGGTAGTGCGGTCTGTACTTGGGCTACAATTCCACGTACCGCTTGGAAAAATGCCCATATGTGTGCTTGTGTGGTTAATATGTGTGCTTGTGTTTTCCTGAATGTGATATGTAAATAAAGTTGTATGTTCGTTGCTATCTTGATATATGTTAAGCATGCAATTTTAAATGTGAGATATATGTGAAATGCGTACATAAGTTTTATTTGCATATGAGAATTTAGAAGCATGATACTCTTGGAAATAAGTGTTACTTAAGCTCGATTAAATTATTACATGAATCCTTTCATTACAAGTGACATAAGTAAGGGACCATTCCGAACCCAACGGTTTGAGGTCTTCCCTTGCGAGGGGTGAGTGCGGCCTTAAATCTTTGTCCCGGTTCACACCGGGTGGCGACTCCATGTTATTTAATACTTCCCAACTAGGCCGCGAGCCTAGGAACGGCGTCGCCCAGGTTCTGTTGTCCACACCTTCACATGAAAATTATTTATTCTAATAGCTTAGCATCATTTTGTGTTGCTTGATGTTCTTTGTACTCTTATAGTTTTGTTTAATTTGGTGAGAACTTGTATGAAAGATTGATGCATGTAAGTAAGCTTCAAATGGTTTAAAAGACTTACTTTTGATTTTTGGAAAATCAAAGTTGTCATTCTAGAGTTGTTGAGCCACTCCTTGGTGACCTAGAATTGTTCTAGAGTTATTTCAAAGTGATGAGGCTTGTTTGGTGAAGTATTGGATGGATTAAAGTGTTGGATTTTTAAGATTTGGTAAAATTGGTCAATTTGATGAAATTGAAAAATTAGGGTTCATAACCCATTCAAAATTGGGTCTTTTCATATATGTGATGTATTATGGAGTGTATATGATTCATGTAAATTTTTGGGTTGATTGGATTTGATCTTGGCATGTTTAGAACACAAAAGGACCAAATTGCAAAAAACTGAAAGTTTGGGGGTGCTCTCGGCAATTTCAGAAAAATTTGGGAATTTATTGCAAATCTGATTTTGATGTATTGAATATGTTGAAAATTATTTTAGAAGTGATTTAGAATCATCCAAAATTATATTTGACAATTTTTGGACTAAAATGATCAATTTACAAAGTTATGGGGCAATTCGGTAATTATCAAGAAATTTGATCTCTTGTGTAATTTTTCAGAATTTATTAATTGGATAATTAAATAAATAAGTTTATTTAATTGATTCGAGAAAAATTTTGAAATCGGAAAATTTTGATTTTCCACTATTCCGCCGCGTTACCGGATTTCCGCCATAAAACCCTTACACATATCACACTAGTTTTTCCAACCTTGCCAGCCCTGTAAGAATGTCTCCATGACCAAGTCAGTTCCATAAGCACCTTCAAGAGACCAAATCCAAACTCATACTCTCAAATCTACAATTGTGGTTAGAGGAACCATCCAAACTTCAATTGAAGAAATGATAACCAAGCACAAGAGTCATCAAAACCCTCATGAGGGTAGTTCTGGTAGTCAACACTAGACCAAGTCAAGTCTGTTATTACTCTTCCTAGTGGTAAGGTAATCCAAAAACATATTCTTGAACCCATGAAGTCGAAAATAAATCAGATCCAGAGGGTAATGAAGAGATTGATGAATCATTATCTATCATTGATGATAACAATATTTCTCATGCACCTCTGTTACCCTAAGCATTAAAAATAAAGAAATTGAGTGATTCCCTAGAGATTTATGAAATATTCAAATAGGTGAAAGTCATTATTCTTTTGTTAGATGCCATCCAACATATATCATCTTATGCTAAGATATTTGAGTCTTCTTTCATCTCGAACTAGAATCGCCTCAATTCGATAGTAAAAAGTTATGGTCAAAATACGAAAATTGCGTAAAGTTGGTATTTTCGAAATTGTACACTGTTAGAACGTCATTTTAAATTTTTGGTCTCCAAAATCCAAATGTCATGTCCATTTTTCTAGTTATGCATCCAAAGTATTATTTCACCTACATAAGAAATAAAAATCACAATAAATATATAAAACATAAATTTAATTATTATTTTATAAATGTGCTAAATTAAAGGGATTAATGAAATTACAAGTATAAAATGATTATTTTTTTAAATAAATGTGCAATTTTTAGTATTCATCAAATTAAATTCAAAATGGGTGTCGGTATATGTTAATCATATTTTCTCAGCATGAATATCAAGTAGCCAACGAGCTGAAAACTCTCATGTTTTTTAAGAGGCACGTCTCTAAAAATAATTCTTTCCTAGATTTCATAACTCGATTTAATAGGGCACTTGCACGTCAACATCATGAGAAGTTATATGCTGATTGTCACGGTTTTAGCTTAAGACTAGGATGTTCAGTCACGTTATAAAGGAGTTAATGTCACGACCCCCTCCCTAGGGCGGGCCCAACCCTAGAAAGAGGTCTGCGATCAACTTCAGCTCGAGCACTCTATATGCCAAATCAACCAATTTAAAACACACAAATAATACATCACAAATTGCAAACTCATAAAGTATACACAACCTTTATGGTTTACAACACAAAACTTTAAAAAAATGCAAATGACGACTCGAATGTCTGGACCAACCCGAAAATACAACTGTGGCACGTGGATCCCAATCTGGTAATGCCTCCTGCTATTCTCGCGAACTACCTGAAATGTTTGGGGGAAGAGGGGAATGAGCTTAAAAAGCTCAACAAGTAAGCACTCATTCTCTAAACATGACCTCACCAACCAAATAGGAATATATATATATATATATAATATATGAAATATCAGTTAAGATATATAACAGCTATCTCAGGCAGAACATACTCACAACAACACATCTCATCTCATTACATCCATCAACTTATCTCAAAAATCACACAGTACTCAATATTTCAATTCATAGTACGAATATACAATTTATATCTCAAATTAGTATTCACCATTACGTTCTCATGCTACTGATTACTTAATCAATTTTCCAAAGAACATATATAAATATATATGTATATATATATTTATATTATAATACAATATATGAAAATAACATATATTATAATGTCATCACAACAATCATCCCACAACAATACAAACATCCATCAAACATGGTTTCTATCCGGGTTTAGTATAACAAAGGATTGAAACCGATGAGAGAGTCCTCAATGACAAATCCCAAGGTTTCTAACCATATCAACTCGTAAAATGTGAGTGAAATATACTCAATGGGGAGTCCCCGTATACCCCCAAATCAAAACCAATGGAAGAGTCCTCAATGACAGCTCCTCCCAAGGTTTTCTATCATCTCATATCATCTGATGTATCATCACATCTCATCTCAAATCCGACCATCATTATACAAAACCCGGCAGCATAACACAACAACACACATCATCAAACACAATCACATCTCACATCCAATCCATCAATCTCATCTCAATAATCATGATTTCATATTTATCATGCTTTCAATATCTCAATATTATATCTCAACAAAATATATATATAGATATATATATATATATATATATATATATAATATACCATTATATTTATATATATCCGACTCTCACAACAACCATCAATCATCAAACAATATGTTAAGAGAATCACTACAGAGTGTACTTACCTCTATCCATGCAAAAGCTCTGAATAAATCTATATCCTCGCCAAGAATCTGAAAAATGTAAAATTACGATAAGGTCCCTCAATTATCCAAAAATTACGATTTTACCCCTAAAGTTTCTAAATTTCCGTTTTAGCCCCTAAACTTTTCCGATATGCCCAAATAGTCCTAAAATTCTTAATTATTACTATTTAACCCCTAATTAGCATAATTACAATTTTACCCTCTTAATTATGTAAATTTACAATTATATCCAAAACTTTCTAATTCTATCATTTACACCCCCAAAACGGTAATAATTACATACCGAGCTCCAACGATCTCCAAATCTCTCAAAGAAAGATCCACTGGTCAGCCAATATCTCAAGGATCACAGCGACGGCTTCGGAACTTGCTGATACGCTTAACGAGGAAAGCGGGCCCCACAACGAAGATCGGGCCCCACAACTAAAAAGCGGGCCCCACCACCAGAAACTTTCAACGGTGGATATATATACCAAAACACTCTTATAATCGAGAGCAACAATCTGAAATGTTCG
The DNA here is from genome assembly GCA_019454045.1 of Zanthoxylum bungeanum. Classification (NCBI taxonomy): domain Eukaryota; kingdom Viridiplantae; phylum Streptophyta; class Magnoliopsida; order Sapindales; family Rutaceae; genus Zanthoxylum; species Zanthoxylum bungeanum. The sequence goes on from SKCR01024044.1 coordinate 344,233, forward strand.
GATCGCCGATCCAACGGTCGGATCTCAACTTCCAATACAAATCCCGAATTACCGGTAGATATAAAACGGAAAATAACCCAAACGATGTCGGATCGGGAAGTGACCACCGGCGTTGGAAAGATCTCAGCCTGAAAAGTGCTCACTCGCCGGAGGTGGCCGTCAAAAGTGACCAGAGACGGCCAGAAATTACAGAAGAACCGCGGCGAGTCGCTCCCTTCAAGCGGCGCATGGAGGCGCGTCCGACGTTTGATGGCGTCGATCTCGGCGGCTATTGAAAGCTGACGTCGGCATCTTTCTGGCGGTCCTGTGCGTGGCGGCTGATGGCCGGCGGTGAAGCGGCGGCGGCAGTTCTAAGTTTCAGTTGAGAGAGAGTATTTGGGAGAAAATGAAGAAAGAGAAAGAAAAGAAAAGAAATGGGAGAGAAAGAAAGGCTGAGAGAAAAAGGAAAAGGTGACACGGCAACATAAAAAAATTGTCTCTCAATTATTAATTAATTTATTTTATTTTATTTAAAATCTGTCACGTAGTATTACAATCTACCCACCTTACAAAAATTTCGTCCTCGAAATTTCTCAATCCTCAAATAGTTCTGGATATTTCTCCATCATGTCTTATTCCAATTTCCAAGTTACCTCCCGAATATGATGATTAGTCCACAAGACCTTCACAAGAGGAATACATTAAGATCTCAACTCTCGAATCTTTTGATCTATGATCTCCACGGGCTGATCTTCGTATGTCAAGCTCTTGCTCAGGCACAACAGTTAACTTTCTAAAAGGTGACGATAGTCTGGTACAAACTTCGTTAGAACGAATATACGAATCACTTTATGAATCCCTTTATAATCCCAATGGTAATGCTATATGATACGTCATTATTCATCATTCATTTTTTTTTTTAAATCTCTAAAGAACCATTACAGCTCGAAGAAAACATTCTCTTCCGGCCAAACCTCAATGCTCCCTCCCAATAAGAAATTTTCAAGAATACTATAGCCCCAATTTGGTACTCGAGATCATACCCCCTACTGTTTACCAAACTCTTCTATCGATTCTACTCAACCAACAGTCTCGCTCGGATTAATCTGATCCTTTCAGATATCGAATCCACCAAGTCTGAACCATGAATCTGTCTGACTCCAATCTCGTCCCAACAACAAAAGTCCTAAATTGCCTCTCTCGTAAAGCCTTAAATGGAGTCACGCCGATTCTAGTAAAAAAGCTATAGTTATTAACAAACTCGATCAAATGCAAAGGTTCACCCCCAACTCCCATTTATGTCAAAACACACAATCTCAACCAATCTTCTAGCGTCTGAATAGTCCCCTCTGACTGCTCGTTAGTCTGAAGATGAAATGAGGTGCTCGAAGAAATATTTGATCCTTTAGTATTCTAGAAATTCTCCCGAAAATGAGAAGTAAATTCGACAACTCTATCTGATACCATCGATAAGGGTACACTATGAAATCGTACAATCTGCTCCACAACTAAATATCACTAGTCTCTCTGGTTCCCACGTAACTCGAATCGCTAAAAGAAAATAAGCAGACATATACAATCGATTCCCCACTACACAAATTGCATCATAACCATACCGCGTCCTCGACAACCATACCACAAAATCCATCACGATATTTTACATGGCCACTAAGGTCTAGGTGAAATCTGGAGTAATCCAACTGGATGTTGATGCTCTCCTATATCCTACTGACAAACTAAACGCCGAGGTATAAACACTTAAATCTTCTCTTCATTCCCAACCACAATTAAGTCTTCTTTAGATTTTTATACATCTTAGTGCTCTCAAATTTCATATAACAATGATTATCGTGTGTCTCATCCAAGATCTCCCACTTGAGCTTTCTAGTATATGGTATCACGACTTTATCGCCAAATAGTTATGCATCCTCTGAACTCTATCTAGAAGTATTAGTCTCATTTCTCACAATCTCTGTTCTCCAATTTTTCCACATTGATCAAACCGTTTATGCTATAAAAATCTATCTAACGGTGTGGGTCGAACCTTCATATTGTCAAGAATACCCCCACTATCGAACAATCCAAAAATCAAACATATCAATATCATCTCCTTAAATATTCTCTGTCCAACTCTCAAAAAGTAATCATATTCTTCCTACCATGTATCAATAACTATATTGACCTTTCTAAGATGATAATCAATAGTACAATCATAGTCACTTAGAAACTCTATTCAATGTGTCTATCTCCAAAATTCAGATATTTCTCAGTGGAAAAATATTTCAACTCTATCGATCATTATACATCTCACACTCACCATCATATGAATAATGCCCTCAATTATTATCCTTATTTAACCTGTACCACAACTGACGAACCTGCTATCCTATCTCCAAAGGAAAAGGCTCCACCTAGGGTCCCGTACAGACAACAACTGTAAAGAGTTTTTAGCAATTTTCGCAAAATCCACCACCTTAAGATTCCCACTACTAAAAAGAGGATTTCCAAGTCCCTCATATTTTTGTTTTACATCTTATCATCGCGACAATTATTATCCTTTCCAATTATGGATGGATACTGTGAAAACGTCTTTTCATAAAGAAATTATTGATATCACTCCCTATAATGAGATGCATATGTTCTTATGGAATTACTCAAATTTCTTTCATGGCATCCTCCTCTACCAATCCTAATCCCTGTTCAAAATCTGTCAGAGCTAAGGTGATATACCAAAAGCTCTGTAAATGGCCAGTCACTGATCGTGCAATTATAGACTCTAATTATGTTCGAGACCTTAGGATAGATATTTACAAATGTCTTAATGAAGCTCCATCTGCTCTTTTGCCCAAAGAGATTGCAATGGATATTGTGGCAAAAGTTCCTACAAACTTCTTGAGATGGTGTTTCATTCTTAGAACCATTTGGAATGGTAAAACAGATGGTTTAATCCAATACAAAAATAATTCTGTGATTGTTCATTGTGGATATCACAGATTCCATTCCACAATTTTCATCAACAGCCATGATTTCTTCAATCATTGCCAATGGAGTCTCGGCACCTTGTTTGAACTCGGTTTCCTAAATGGATTTATTCTTGGACCAAGTCCAATCCATCCCAACTATCCTAGTATCTCAGAAGCCAGCCTAAGTGAGATTCCTCCCTTCATCAGTAATATTTTACATCGATGGTATAAACGACACAAAAGTAATACTGTCTGGATCGAAACCATTACTCCAGAATGGTCAGATGACTATTCAATCGTTTACCACCCAATTCATCTTATAAGAATCATACCATCACATCAACTCACTAATTGGAGACTCAGTAATTGGCCATCGACCGAAGCTTAGAGCTTACTATGGATACGATGATATTTTCCCAGAAGATATTACTTTTCATCAATCCTGTGATCTTAGAGCTCTCTCCGCAGACTCAGTCCGTCGAAGCCTAGAAAGTAATACCAATGATAAAGACTGACAAATCTTCACTACTATCGAAGAATCATATAGAAGTATCGTTCAAGGCTGCAACAAAATCAAGTTTCCTGACAGTCTCGAAATCCAAGTCATCGACGGTCTCATTCCTATGTCTCTACGTGCGAAACGTCAATGGGAAGATTATCAATTCAAAGATGATCCTGTCCTTGCAACGCAATCAAGTTGTTATATTCCACAATGTAATCATAAATCTTATATTTTTTTGCTTTGCTAGGTATTATAGCATTTGTTTGCTTAACAAAAGTGTCAATAAACTCTTCTTCCTTCTTTCTCAAACACCAAATTCTAATGTCTTCGACTTACTCACTCACGACGATGTTATAACTACGACGGAAAATTCATATTAGGTACCACTGTAGAAATCACATCAGATACAACTACAGGAACAGCGATGCGGGCAACTGTCGAAACTACTAGAGATACTGGTCTTAGAACCCTCGTTATCCTCAACAATCGACAAAACACCAGATAAAGCTATATCAAATTCAAGATCTATCGACTAAATGTGAGGTCTTTCTACACTATTACACGGAATTCTCGTGTATCGTCAAACTATCCCTCTCCCACGTTGAGTACCAGTACCACAGCCACATCTAGACATTTTTCTACGGACACAAAACTACCCTTTTAATACCCTCATCTAATGCAACGTGTCTACAGAACCTAAAACCCTAAGCTCTGATACCAAATCTGTCACGACCCCCTCCCTAGGGCGGGCCCAACCCTAGAAAGAGGTCCGCGATCAACTTCAGCTCGAGCACTCTATATGCCAAATCAACCAATTTAAAACACACAAATAATACATCACAAATTACAAACTCATAAAGTATACACAACCTTTATGGTTTACAACACAAGACTTTAAAAAAAAATGCAAATGACGACTCGAATGTCTGGACCAACCCGAAAATACAACTGTGGCACGTGGATCCCAATCTGGTACTGCTCCTGCTATTCTCGCGAACTACCTGAAATGTTTGGGGGAAGAGGGGAATGAGCTTAAAAAGCTCAGCAAGTAAGCACTCATTCTCTCAACATGACCTCACCAACTAAATAGGAATATATATATATATATAATATATGAAATATCAGTTAAGATATATAACAGCTATCTCAGGCAGAACATACTCACAACAACACATCTCATCTCATTACATCCATCAACTTATCTCAAAAATCACATAGTACTCAATATTTCAATTCATAGTACGAATATACAATTTATATCTCAAATTAGTATTCACCATTATGTTCTCATGCTACTGATTACTTAATCAATTTTCCAACGAACATATATAAATATATATGTATATATATATATTTATATTATAATACAATATATGAAAATAGCATATATTATAATGTCATCACAACAATCATCCCACAACAATACAAACATCCATCAAACATTGTTGCTATCCGGGTTTAGTATAACAAAGGATTGAAACCGATGGGAGAGTCATCAATGACAAATCCCAAGGTTTCCAACCATATCAACTCGTAAAATGTGAGTGAAATATACTCAAAGGGGAGTCCCCGTATACCCCCAAATCAAAACCAATGGAAGAGTCCTCAATGACAGCTCTCAAGGTTTTCTATCATCTCATATCATCCGATGTATCATCACATCTCATCTCAAATCCGACCACCATTATACAAAACCCGGCAGCATAACACAACAGCACACATCATCAAACACAATCACATCTCACATCCAGTTCATCAATCTCATCTCAATAATCATGATTTCATATTTATCATGCTTTCAATATCTCAATATTATATCTCAACAAAATATATTTAATATAATATATATATATATATATATATATATATATAATATACCATTATATTTATATATATACCGACTCTCATAACAACCATCAATCATCAAACAATATGTTAAGAGAATCACCACAGAGTGTACTTACCTCTATCCATGCAAAAGCTCTGAATAAATCTATATCCTCGCCAAGAATCTGAAAATTGTAAAATTACGATAAGGTCCCTCAATTATCCAAAAATTACGATTTTACCCCTAAAGTTTCTAAATTTCCATTTTAGCCCCTAAACTTTTCCGATATGCCCAAATAGTCCTAAAATTCTTAATTATTACTATTTAACCCCTAATTAGCATAATTACAATTTTACCCTCTTAATTATGTAAATTTACAATTATATCCAAAACTTTCTAATTCTATCATTTACACCCCCAAAACGGTAATAATTACATACCGAGTTCCAACGATCTCCAAATCTCTTAAAGAAAGATCCACTGGCCAGGCAATATCTCAAGGATCACAGCGACGGCTTCGAAACTTGCTGATACGCTTAACGAGGAAAGCGGGCCCACAACGAAGATCGGGCCCCACAACTAAAAAGCGGGCCCCACCACCAGAAACTTTCAACGGTGGATATATATACCAAAACGCTCTTATAATCGAGAGCAACAGTCTGAAACGTTCGGATCGCCGATCCAACGGTCGGATCTCAACTTCCAATACAAATCCTGAATTACCGGTAGATATAAAACGGAAAACAACCCAAACGATGTCGGATCGGGAAGTGACCACCGGCGTTGGAAAGATCTCGGCCTGAAAAGTGCTCACTCGCCGGAGGTGGCCGTCAAAAGTGACCGGAGACGGTCGAAAATTGCAGAAGAACCGGCGGTGAGTCGCTCCCTTCAAGCGGTGCATGGAGGCGCGTCCGGCGTTTGATGGCGTCGATCTCGGCGGCTATGGAAAGCTGACGTCGGCAGCTTTCTGGCGGTCCGGCGCGTGGCGGCTGATGGCCGGCGGTGAAGCGGCGGCGGCAGTTCAAAGTTTCAGTTGAGAGAGAGTATTAGGGAGAAAACGAAGAAAGAGAAAGAAAAGAAAAGAAATGGGAGAGAAAGAAAGGCTGAGAGAAAAAGGAAAAGGTGACACGGCAACATAAAAAAAAATTGTCTCTCAATTATTAATTAATTTATTTTATTTTATTTAAAATCTGTCACGTAGTATTACAGTTAATGTTTCGGGACACCGTATCAAGTTCATTTATGGTCAAATATATCTCCTATGGGACCTTGTACTGGAGAGATTTCATTTATGAAGCCTTATTCGGAAGTTTTCCTGGAGAATTAGAAACATGCTCGCTTGTCGCTAGCCGCTAGCGTAATACTATGGAGTTGTGAAAGAGCTTATGTTCCAGAGTGCCGGATTGAACTAGCTTCAAGTCCTAAGTAACTCTCATGGGCATACTTACTGGAGATATTTCGCTCGTGAGGTCACATTCTGAAGTTTACCGGGAGATTTAGAGTACGCTAGTTTGTCGCTAGACGCTAGCATAATTTTGGTGCATTGTGAATGACCTTATGTTTCGAGGTGCCAGATTGAGCTCACTCCAGGTCCTATGTACTGGGGAGATTTTGCTCGTGAGGTCCGGTTTGGAAGTTTATCGGGAGAATTAGAGATACGCTAGCTTGCCACTAGACGTTGGCCTAGTTTGGGGCATTGTGAATGAGCTAATGTGTCGGGGAGCCGGATCGAATGTGATCAAGTTCATAAGTGAATATTATGGTCACTTGTACTAGGAAAATTTCAGCCCCAGAGTTAGATTTCGAGATTTACCGGGAGATTCTGGTAGTGTGCCCACTTTTGGGCCTTACCATGTACTTTGCCGCAATAATGGGGGTGTTGTGGAAAACCATCAAGATGAGCTCGTTAAGGGACGAGATTTTAACCCAAAGTCACTTATATTGTGGCTTATTGAATGCCCGGAAGATTTCCTGAAAACTCATCTTAATATAGATTTTAGATGTGGTGTGACAACTCAAGCGCCATGTGTGTATACTGGTGAAACATGTGCAATGTCTCTAAAACCTATTTAGGGGGAAGCCTAGGTGAACCTTTGAGTGGCCAATGGGGCTTCGGTGGTATTGGGGCTTTAGCTGTGAACACTTTCGCCCTTAGACAACGTGTGAACAATGGTGTATTGTCGAGATTGTGTTGGTGGGAAAATACCATATTTTATATCCGGTTGTGCTATTCGAGTGTCGGGTCCCGGTGTTGTGCGGGCCCGCATATGTATGCGTTGAGATAGCTTGTGAGCTTTTATAATTCATTATATTACGGGTCTGTATCCTCCCAAAAATGTGAATTTGGGTACAGAGGCTTGAACATGGCTGACTTACAAGGCACGAGTCATTTTTCCGTTAAGGAAAAAGTTGGCCCGTGAGAGTTGGTATCAGAGCCCTAGGTTGGGCACGTGGAATGTCTACGGATGTGAGTAGACGTTATTGAGACGTTTTGAACATCATAAGGCTAGTGTGAAGCCTCGGTAGGGAAACGGCTCGAGAGGAAGCCGCAAGAGTGCGCGATGGTATACACGGGGAAGTGTAAATCCCCAATTGAGATGGATGGATGTGAGATAAAATGAGAGCACATGAGAAGTGATAGTTTCATACGAGATTGGCTCGGGTGTAGCCAAAATATTCGAGAGAGACCCGAAATGGATGGGAAACTTGTCTACGAGAGACACACGAGTGGTTGATACACCGTGAAGGTGTGAGAAATGTTTGGGATATGCGAGAAACATCATGAGGGAGCCAATGTGATATTGGCATGAGTATCTGAGTTCATGAGAACCCTTCATGGGATTGATTGAAGTTGTGTGGGGTTCAAAGGGGCGTGAAACCCTTTTCATATGGCAGTTGAATGCCAGAACGTGATGGAGAGTCGAGATGAGTAAGACCTCTCGTGTGAGGCAATGACAAGAACCGGGGAGGACCTGATACTCTATGTGAGTAGTTTGAGAAGGTCTTGAGAAATAAAGCCTTCGTAAGGCTACGAGTAATGAGTTGTTTGGATTTCCACAAGTGGGGATGCCTGATGAGCGGAAAATATATCAATATTTACCGTCCCTTTAACTTAATATTTTGTTTAGTTTCTCGGGTTTGATGAACGTTTTGATGTGTTTTATTTTATTTTGCAAATAAAATAATATCGGATCTCAATGAAATCATTTAGGATGAAATATGGGTCAAATAAGGGCAATTATTGGACTTGATATTTTAATTTTGGAGATTGGAAACTTGAAAGGGCGTTTTTGACGAAGTGCAGTTTTGGAAATTCCAATTTTGTGCATCTGTCGTATTTTGGGCATAACTTTTTACTCCGATATCGGATTGAGCTGATTCAAGTTTCAGATTAAAGAAGACTCAAAGATCTACAGCTTTGAAAGACAAAATAATTTCGAATTATGAAGATTTCATACCCGAAATTGATGAACCATCCAGAAGTATGTTGTGTGTAATTATTAAAGTCACTTTCAATCATTTTCAAAGCAAAAAATAAATTAATAAATAAATAATAAAAATTATCAAATCATCACCAAACATGATAAGAGATTAGTGGAGCAATTAATAATGGATTTTGTGGAGCAATTAGTGGAGCAATTAGTGGAGCAATTAATAATTGATTTGGTGGATGATTTGATGGAGGCAAAATTTTGCCTATAAATACCAAGCCATTTCATTTGTAAAATTCATACTTTCTTCTAAGGAATTCCTTAAGAATACTAAGAAGATTGTATCTTGTTTGTTTATTTACAGCTTTCAGTAATTAATTTCCGCTTTCGCACTTTCTTTTCTTTACTTTTCAGTTTTTACTTTCCGCAATTTACTTTTACACACAATACTTTTCTTTCTTTAATTTTCAGTTTTTACTTTTCAGTAATTTACTTTTCAGCAATTTACTTTCAGCAATTTACTTTTCAGTAATTTACTTTTCAGCATTTACTTTCAGCATTTAATTTTCAGTATTTAATTCCAGCATTTACTTTTCAGCATTTACTTTTCAATATTTAATTTTCAGTATTTTACTTTATGTCTTTTATTTCATTTAAGTTTTTTTTTACTACCCGTAAATATGTGTCGTAACTAAGCCAGTTATATGAGGTTGTGATGAAATCTAATATCACCGGTTTATAATGGGTTAAATTATAGTTTGGGTAATTTAAGGGTTTACTTATTAAGTCTTAAGCTTAATGCGTCTTGTTAATTGACCACTAATAAGATTGATGTGGTACATCTAAAATAAACTTAACAAAGAAATTTTAGGTTTCAGCCTTAGACTTAATAGCCCACGATCTTCCTTGAAGATAAATAACCCTTTAATAGATTTCCTTACATGATAGACATATACCTGTCGGGCGGGGGTAGCCATAATTGGAACTTAACTTAATGAATCCAGATAATTTGGTTGACATAGACATATGGTTCAATTGGGTTAAACTGAGTATTTGTGTCTGACCATAGACAGAGGCTTTTGCATAATTTAGTGTTCCAGGTTAATAAATCAATATATTACCCAACTTTAAAATAACCACTTCATCTTTAAAATGATATTGAAAGAAATCACAACCCTAGATAGTTTTTAATATTGAATTTTCTTAAATCTACTTTCGAACAATTTTATTTACTTGTTTTTAAATTTAGAATCATCACCATTTCAAATCAATCCAACAACCTGTTAGATACTAGTAATCATTTGACCTCATAAAATTAATAGATTAGATATTAAGTCCTCGTGGGATCGATATTTTTATACTACTTGAAAGATACGTGCCCTTGCGTTATACGTGTGTGTTTACGCCGATCAATGCCTTCAGCTCAAGGTACGTGTAACGAGTTGTGTGGACTCCCGTGAGTGGGAATGACAAAAAAAACATGATGGCTTGAGATATGCCAAAGTAAAAGTGGGGGAGTGAGCCTGAAATGAGTCAGGTATCTCCAAAGACCCTTATGAAATGTGATAACCATCTTGTTGGTTATGTAACGATCGAGTGGAAGACAGAGGTTGATATATTTTTGGTAATATAACGAGTTACTCGTTAAGGTAGAGTGCCTTACGGGTTGGAAGTGCAACGAGTTGCACGTGGGTTGCATGTGAGTTGCAATTGTGAAAGATGTGAGTGTGTTCTCGGAAGAGCCGAGATACATGCATTTTGGAGAATGCTTGTGGCATAATACGACTACGAGTAGTCGAAATGAGAGGGTGTGTACGAGTTACACGAGTAATGGGCCAAATATGTTATTTTGGCTTTAGAGTGAGTTTGAGAATGACGATTGCTTTGAGGAAGTGATCTAATGTTGAAGAAGGTTTTGTGAAACGACCTTGGGAGTCAGCGTAGAATTGGCAAGAGTGCCAAAAGTGGGGTGGGAAACACCCGGGGGAGTAGAACGAGTTGGCTTGGGGCCTAAGTATAATGAGGCGAGATGACCATGATTGGTCGTGGGAATGTGCTATAATACGAGATGGAAATAATTCTATCTGCGACAGTTGAGTATCGAGATAATTGAGAAGCTCATGACAGAGCAAGTGACCCATAGTTGAGTAAGAGAATGAAATAGTTGCTAGTGATATGAGAGCAACAACGTGTGTCCCAAATGAGAGTAATGAGAAATTAACTCCACCATAGGCTAATTGTTGATCGTGTGTGTGTTCGTATTTGGGAAACCCGGTGTGCTACGCCGAGCGCCTTGAAGAACGAGTAGGCAAGGGGCCAGAGTGAAGAGAATAACTGATCTATTCATAATCAAAATGAACAAAAACCCTTTGTTTTTATCAAAACCCATTCACGTACACGTGTATGGCATCTTTTTTATAAGAAGTTGCTGAGTCGAAAATGAAAACTTGCGCATAGGAATGTGTATAAAGTAGTGACTGAAATCAGAAACACTCATGCATGTGAGTTTGTATGGAGTTGTGACTGAGACCAGACACAAAAACTAATACACAATCACATGTGTGGAGTTGTTCCACATGTAATGATGGGGATTCCTAGAAGCTGCATGAGCAGTGTGTTGGGTTGGTAATCCAACCATATGCGAGAGCTTATGCCTAGTGACAGAGTTGAGCCATTATATCGAAAACAAAGACTCATGTACGAGAGTGTATATGATGTTGATGTGTTTAGATATTGTATGCCCAATTCACTATTAGGGGTGTGCATTAATCGGTTTTAACCGATTAACCGAACCGTTCTAACCCATTTTTTATTACGGTTCGGTTAATTCGGTTAAATCAGTTATTACGGTTATATTTTTTTAACTTTTTCGGTTATTCGGTTCAGTTACGGTTATGAGATTCGTATAACCGAACCGACCGATTAACCGAAATTAAACCATATATATATATATATTAGCGCGTGTGAATCCTTTAATTTTTTAGAGTTAAGATAGTCTGCATGTAAACTCTCAATTGGTTGTAGTTATATTGATTTGAAAATACTACCCGAAAATAAAATTGATAAAATTCAAATGACAAGCTGTATTAACAACTTGGTTTTGACTCTTTTTAATTTCTCTCAAGAATTTAAAGGTAAAAATACATCAAATTTCAAATGTGTAGATTTTACATCGTAGTGGATTCGTGACCCTTAAAATTTCTAACATGACAGGTTTGGAAGGAAATCTGAGGCCGTGACAATCATCGAGGGTTTAAAAAATATTTCTCTCGCATGTAATTAAATATAGATATATTTAATCAAATGTTAGTTAGAATCGATATTTTTAGAATCAGATTTGTGATCGAATTATTGATCCAAAAAATTTAATCAGTGGTTCGACTGGTTGAAACGTTCCGAAAAAATCGGTAGAACCGACCTACATCATATATAATTTTACTAATTAAAAATTATAAAAAATATTAAATTTTAATTTATTGGATTGGTTAATAACCATAACCGACCGAAATATAATGGTTAATTGGTTAATGGTTATGTGTCATAAATTGGTTAAATCGGTCACACTTTTATTTAACCGAAAATTTCGGTTACGGTTAAAAAATCAAGGATTAACCGACCGAACTGACCGATGCACACCCCTATTCACTATAAAGTTGCATAATGTTACTAACGTGGACATGTAAGAATCGAAGTGTGCCTTGTTTATAAGAATCGAAGGAGATTCGTGATCAATTACGATTTGAACAACCCTCAATTTGTGTCATCGTCGAGGACATCGATGAATGAAGTGGGGGAGGATGTCACGGTCTTAGCTTAAGGCTAGGATGTTCAGTCACGTTATAAAGGAGCTAATATTTCGGGACACCGTATTAAGCTCATTCATGGTCAAATATATCTCTCATGGGACCTTGTACTGGAGATATTTCATATGTGAAGCCTTATTCGGAAGTTTTCCTAGAGAATTAGAAACATGCTAGCTTGTCGCTAGCCGCTAGCGTAGTATTGTGGAGTTGTGAATGAGCTTATGTTCCGGAGTGCCGGATTGAGCTAGCTCCAAGTCCTAAGTAACTCTCATGGGCATACTTACTGGAGATATTTCGCTCGTGAGGTCCCGTTCTGAAGTTTATCGGGAGATTTAGAGATACGCTAGTTTGCCGCTAGGCGCTAGCGTAGTTTTGGTGCATTGTGAATGACCTTATGTTTCGAGGTGTCGGATTGAGCTCACTTCAGGTCCTATGTCTCTAAAATCTCTTTAGGAGGGAAAGCCTAGGTGAACCTTGGAGTGGCCAAGGGGGCTTCGGTGGTATTGGGGTTTTAGTCGTGAACCCTCTCGCCCTTAGACAACGTGTGAACAATGGTGTATTGTCGAGATTGTGTTGGTGGGAAAATGCCATATTTTATATCCAGTTGTGCTATTCGAGTGCCGAGTTCCAGTGTTGTGCGGGCCTGCATATGTATGCATTGAGATAGCTTGTGAGCTTTTATAATTCATTATATTACGGGTCTGTATCCTCCCAAAAACGTGAATTTGGGTACAAAGGCCTGAGCATGGCTGACTTACAAGGGGCGTGTCCCTTGGTAAGTGCCGCACGAGTCATTTTTCCGTTAAGGAAAATGTTGGCCCGTGACACTGATCATAAAGATATTAATGAGAAGCTTGTACTTAAATTGCCTTTAGAAATTGAGAAACATATGACTGATATTTATATACGTGAAATCTTTTACAAGTTCCAAAATGAATTATGGAAGAGTTTGGTATGTGGATTAGAATGCTTGATAGATAATGATGCTCAATGTGTGTATAAGATTGAGAAATGAGGTTATCGTAATTCAAGGGTATATGAATATTTGTATAAAAAATATTTGGATTGGGCATCATGTAGCTGTAAGAAATTTGAAAGTGAAGGAATCTTGTGTCAACATATTTTGGCATATTTGAATAAAAGAGAGATTACGCGTTTGCTTCATAAATACATATTGAAGAGATGGATTAAAGTTCTTAAATCAAACAAATTAACTGATGTCCATGGTTTAGAAATAAGTAGTTTTTCTGATTAATCAATTCTTACGAGACGGACAGAATTATTTCAATTTGCTTCAGATGTAATTGATAAGGTAGTTGGAAATGCATAGGCTAGTATGATTTTGGAAGATAGTTTAGAAATTGTGCTCCAAAAAATTAAGCCAGTAGTCAAAAGTGAAGAGACTTGTAACAAGAAGACTACTACTCATAAACATCACTTCAACGAGCCATCCGCAGTTAGAGCAAAAGGGTGTGGAAAAAGATTAAAATGAGGAAAAAAGAAGAACAAGGGTAAAACAAATGGAAGGCGTTGCCATGGATGTGGAAAAGCTAGACAATCACATGATAAAAGAAATTGTCCATTACTTAACTATGAGTAAGAATATCAGATTTATATTAATACTTTTACAAATTTTAATGGTATATAATGATTATTTTAATATTTTTTGACATCCCGTGATTCATGGCAATGGGATTTGCGAGCAATTATGAAGAATGGGATTTTTTTGACATCCTGTACCAAAAGAAAAAAGAAAAAAGATAAGGTGAGTGATTATTTGTGAAGCCAACACATTTTTAAGTGAATCCAACACATGCAAACAATTAACAAAGACATGCATAACTACGTGATGAAAACTAAAGTTAAAAGATATGTTGGTGCTTTCAATGCTGAAGCTGATTGCTTTCAAAAATTCAAAGGATGGGTTGAGAAATCGCTGTCAAATCCCATTTGATTTACATTATTATTTATTAATAAAATAATTTTATTTTTATTTCAAACCTTATTAATAATAATGACATTATGCATATTAGATTGATGTATGAATATACTAAGAATGACATCGACCTTATAATATTCTTGTAGTAATACTGGATATTAGGTGGTCCGACATTGAGATAATATTACTATTATAAATTATTCTTAAAGTAAATATTCATAATCGTTGGTTTTAGAATACGATCAAATTCTTATAACTTAGAAGACTAGCACATATCGTATATTGAAATTAGAGTTCCAATGGTTTAATCTATTGTATACACACCACCGTCAATAGAAATCTTCTCGAGTCGAGAATCATATGTGATCCTTTGACTATATGATAACATTGATTTTGTGTGAGATCCTCCACACTTAGATGCTATGTATGTCAGAGACATTTCATAGTCTGGCCTCTAGATATTCGTTGGGTGTCGACTGCACTCGTTAATCAAGTGCGTATCAAGATATGATCCGTCGGCCCGTATGTGTACCATAACGGGTTTAGGTATCCGTGTGAGTAAGTCAAGATTCTTAAGACTTTGGTCAAAGCCAATCACCTAGGGTGAATCGCATATATTAGAAATGGTTTCATATTAGTTGTAAAGAATCGATGACATATCGACATGAGATGTGTGCCATACAAAGTTGACGGTGTAATCTATGTTTCCTAAGCACAACTCGGATAGCCTACGACGGATGAATTGTTAAACATATGTGATGACCTTGACTTGTATAGTTCATAAATATCGTTCGTGTTCTTCGCGAATACAGAGGTAGCCGAATTACGTACATATAAGCTAGGCTTATATGACGAACGTGTCTGAGTTTAGAGTGTCCCACAACATGAAGTGTACTCGTTGAGCACTTGGGTAGCCGATAATATTGGATATTATCAACTAAAATAATTAAGTGTTATTTGATAACATTAATTATTTACATTGACCTAATTGAATTAATCTAAAATCACACAAGAGCTTTGTTGTAATTTCATAAATATCTCTACCATTGGAGGATATTTTGGTAATTAGAAATATATAATAATAAGTGTATTTTGCTTGATTTAATTGGATTAAATCAAAGTGGTAGACATGTAACTAATCTATTACTTAAACTTTATCTTGATTTAATTGGATTAAATCAAAGTGGTAGATAAAAGTGATTAGTCACACCCAATTATAAATATTTGGACAAATTGGATTAAGTCCACATAAAAATTGATTAGAACTTTTATTAATTAAAAATTACCTAAGTTTTGCTAAAAATAGCAAGCTTGAGCAAGGTTTTAATCAAGCTTGGGAAAGCTAAAAAACAAGCAAGAGTTATAGAAATTAGCCTAAGTTAGAGAAGTGTTTAGAGAAGCTTTGAAAGATCTCTACAACATTTCAATATGAGAAATCAAGATTGGATCTTGGAGTGAAGCTTGCTAACATTAGAATAAAGATTGGATCTTGAAGTCAAGCTTGCTAACTTTGGAAGTTCTCTACAATATTTCAACAAAGAAAAATAGATTGCATATTTGAATCAATCTTTCTAGGTAAGTTTGATATTCTCCCAAAGTTATATTTTTCATTAGTGAGTTATCATTTGTGAGACATATAGTGATGAATTATGTATTGGATACATAATAACATAGCTTGTTGTTGAAATTAGGCTAATTAATTGTGTATGTATACTTTGGAAGTATAAACACAATTTGCTTGTGATTGAGTCAAAATATTTATGTTAGACATAAACATAAAATTAGAGTTTGGAACTCTAAATAATAGCTTGGAACTATGGCTACCATTGTAGAATCACTTAACCAACTTTGAGTGACCTAGAATTCTTCATGAGTCATTTCATTATGAGATTCTATTTTGATTTGTATTTTGTTTTAAATAAATAAATATATATATATATATATATATATATATATATAACATGATTTGTGGTTGGTTTTGAAATTAAAATTATTTTGGGTGATCTTAAAATGTGTTTAAGGGTTTTAAAATAAAAATAAAAATTGAAATTTTTTCTCTCGTTTTGGTTTTTTCGGACTCCGTTTTTTCCCTAAACACTCGTAATGGAATATGATATTTCATTAAAATATTTTAAAAATACACATGCTAGATATCCACGAGTTAGACTCATTTTTGCTGCGCGGGGTACCGATCCGTCCCTATAGGTTCCACATCCGCCCCTACAACAACTTGCTATGGGATGTTGAGCATCCTCTATAAATAGAGGGTGCTCATCATTTTAGAGTTCATGCTTTCTTTCAATTTCTATGGTAGAATTTGAGAGAGAGTGTCTTGCTTGTTTTATTTTTCAAGCTTTCTTGTAATTTATTTTTATTCTATTAAAAAAATTATGTGAGCTTTTATTTAAATCATGATTAACTAATTCCATTCCGTTTGGGTAAATGGTGAAACTCTTAATATGATAATATATATTAATCTTAGTTATATTATAATATATGAATTGTAATATGAAGACTTATATTTAATCTTCTTTTGTACTGTGGGTGTCTTGATTCGATGTTGACAATCTTATCTCGGTTGACACAGTTAATACTTTACCCTATAATATATGAGAGTGTAATTTAAATCTAGATTAATTATTGACAAACTATGTTACCGTATTCATGGATGGTTTTATATAATTTGGTATAATTGAGTATCTATCTGGACTTGTTATAAATAAATGTTGTCACCACTTATATGGTTGATGTTATATATTTTGGCATAATTAATTCATGAAGTAAATTAACATGGTAATAATGATAATTTTTATTTATAAGATGAATAAAGAATATTTGATATTGATAGCATTCGTCATATATTTTGACTTAATAAATTATAAATATATGATATTTTTTTTAATAAAATATTATTGGAAATCCAAATTGTCAAGACTAAATTGCCAATCCATAGGCGTCATCAGAAAATGATAAAACCTTAACTCAATTCCTACGCAAATCCAGAAATAAAAAATATTTTTAAGGAAAAGTTCCTAGGAATTGCAAGATGGCAATGGCAGCTCATTACTTGGCTAACAAACATGGCACTGATTTATTGGATGCCTATGATTTGAGTGGAGGAGGCCAAATGGAGCCTTTTTTTTGTAATCTTCGTTTCTTTCTAATGAAGTATTTTCTTCTTAGGAAAATATTAAAGAATAATAGCTTAGTCCCTAGGCAGAATCGTTTGCCAAGCAGATGACATTAGCAACAAAGACAAAAAAATACCTTTCGAAATCCCCGTGACGAAGGCGGTATAAGGACTAAATAGACATTTATATTTTAAAATCTGACCTGTGACAATTGGATCTCATAATTTTTTTTATATTTACCACTCGTGTAATAAAATCATACCAACATTTGTTATAAATAAATCCAAAACATTTCTTCTTGACAATTCATAAAGAGCAGAACCATGGATGTTCGCGGGTCAATCAGCGACCAAACCGACGTCGCTTTGTCTCTAACAAAGTACGTTGCACTAACCGAAGCTAAAGACTCCAACCTCGTCTACTCGCCGTCATCGATCCACGTGTTGCTGAGCCTGATCGCGGCTGGATGCAAGGCCCCTACCCTCGACCAGCTGCTCTCATTTCTCAAGTCCAAATCCAACGACCAACTAAACGCCGTCGCCTCAGAACTCGTCGACGTCGTTTTTGCGGACGGAAGCCCAAGTGGCGGGCCCCGCTTGGCTGTAGCAAATGGTGTTTGGATTGATAAGTCACTCTCTCTCAAGAATTCTTTCAAACAGGTTGTGGACAATATCTACAAGGCTGCTTCTAATCAAGTTGATTTCCAAACCAAGGTGAAAATTCTCTGTTCATACTGCTTTCTTATACTTATTCATTTAACTTAACATCACCTTGAATTACGTAATTAGTGTAAACTGATTTCGTTAATACGTCGCGTTTTGGCTACCAGTGCAAATTTGTTTGGTCATGTTTTATAACAACAATAGAACATATATAGTTTATAAGCTTTGATAGCTACGTGTCAAAAGTATCTAAGTCGACGGGATGTAGCAGATGCTGACATGGCATGCCACATCATCAGAATCGGTTAAATTAGTTAGTTGATTTTCTAGAGTATAATTGGCAGAGCCGGCCCTGGCATATGGAAGGCCATTTTTTATATTAGGAAATTTTGGTTGTATCATAATAGTATAATTTAAAGTTCATCGTTATCGGCCCTCCAGAATGTTGCTGCTGCTTAGTCTAGCTGAGCTAAATTATCTTGTAGAGCGGATTAAAGAAAAGATACTAAAAAAAAAAAGCCATGTTTTGACTAGAAATTAAAAGTTCATCATTATCTGCCCTCCAAAATGTTGTTGCCGCTTAGCTTAGCTTGTGGCACTTGTCTGGTGGTTGTAATTATAATATTGCCTGCTTGTTTTTTAGCATTGGTGTGAAGAATTGTCTCGTGTTATGTTTTTCATGTTGATGGCATCTTTAAAATAAGGCTGCTGAAGTGACCAAAGATGTGAACTTGTGGGCTGAGAAGGAGACCAATGGCCTTATTAAAGAGGTTCTTCCTCCTGGGTCAGTTGATAATTCAACCAGGCTCATATTTGCAAATGCACTGTACTTCAAAGGAGCTTGGAATGAAAAATTTGATTCATCAAAGACAAAAGACTATGACTTTCACTTTCTGAACGGAGACTCAGTTAAAGTGCCTTTCATGACTAGCAAGAAGAAGCAGCTTGTGAGTGCCTTTGATGGTTGCAAAGTATTAAGGCTTCCATACAAACAAGGTGAGGACAAGCGTAGTTTCTCCATGTACTTTTTTCTTCCAGATGCAAAAGACGGGCTGCCAGCTTTAGTAGAGAAGATGAGTTCTGAATCTAGGTTCTTAGACTGCCACTTTCCATCCCGAAAAGTAGAGGTGGGCGACTTTAGGATTCCAAGGTTTAAGATTTCGTTTGGGTTTGAAGTTTCCAAAGTCCTCAAGGGATTAGGAATGGTGTTACCTTTTTCTGATGAAGGTGGTGGTTTGACAGAAATGGTGGACTCCCCTGTGGGTAAAAACTTATATGTTTCAGGTATCTTCCAAAAATCCTTCATAGAAGTTAATGAAGAAGGGACAGAAGCTGCAGCTGCTTCTGCAGCTGTTATAAAATGTTGTTCAGCGCGTATCATTAAAAAGATAGATTTTGTGGCTGACCATCCATTCTTATTCATGATCAGAGAAGACATGACAGGAATGGTGCTGTTCATTGGTCATGTTCTCGATCCTCTTGCTGGCTGATTAATACTAAGATAATGTACAGGTAGTCAAGTATATCAAACGTAAATAAGATGATCAACGGTAGATGGGATGTACTCTGCTAATCTCAGAGAGCCTGTAGTCGCTTCCGTGATCGTTCAGTGTCGGCCTATAACACTTTATTTTGACTTGTGTTTTGCTTGCTAAAATAATGTGATTGTAATGATATGAAGGTTAGGTATGTATGTTGTTTTTTTTTTTTCCGTTTTTAATTTAGGTATGTTATACAAACGGTATTTGCTCCCATGTGAAATGTTCTCTGTTTTTTCTGTGGCTTTTTTTATTCTTCAAACTATAAAACGATGGATGCAATACTCATGTAATTAGCATGTGATCAACTCTGAAAATTTCCCCTTTTTCCAGATAAATTAATTGAGTTGGGAGCAAATCAACTCACTTTCCATTTCTAACTTTCAATGTAATGTTTTTTTATTTAGTTGCCTCAGAATCAGATCCAGGTTTGATTATGCAAACCCAAATTATTATTTGCTTAATCAGAATTTAAATATCAACGGACCAAATATCAGTATCAGCAGGTTTCTTTGGTCGGTGCCATTGCGAACGCCAGTGCTTCCAAATTTACAATGAAAAAATCATTTCTTTTTACAGCTCTGGTTCTGGTGGCATGTACATGTACTACTAATTAGTTATGAAGTAGTTGCTATTAAAAAATCACAACAATAGTATGCATGCACTGCAGTGCGCCCCACGCGTCGCATGGCCTTCACGTGGCTGGCCCGAAATGTTAAACCTCCTTCAGGAGTCGGCATATGGCTTCTTCTCCTTAACTAATTTCTATACCGCTATACCCTTTTGACACTCTTTTTCTCTCAAATTTACATGAATGCCACTACGATATTTTACTGAAACAATCACGAAATCTCATGCGTTGGATCATCTTTTATCAATGTTTAATATTTTCCTGTAATTTAATAGTCGAATGTTTTGTTGAAAAATCCCGTTTCATTTGGATGTTAGAATGTAACTGTCGAGAATCAGCAAGGCTTTTTTAAATGTTGATCTTGCTGTGGAGAGATTCTTTGGTGCAATAGTGGTATAGATGACGTGGTACCACAAACAAATTAAAAAATAACATGTAGAGTTTCTTCACCTATTTTTTAGTTGTTTTTTTATTTTTTAACACGCGTGGCAGTGGATGATTGGCTTGTTGCATGGATGACGTGGTACTATTGTTGCATATAAGATTTTCTCCTTGTTGTGATCCCATTTCTATAATTGTTTCAAGTTTTTTTTTTCCATCAAATGATTTTTAATTAAAAAGTCTTGTGTTCGAATTCAGATATATGTTTTTTGTAAGAGCATGATATAATCGAAATTTTACATATTCCGTTTAAATCCGAATCGACTGATTTGACAATAGAAATTCCAATGTTTCAAATAAAAATGAAGTGCCTTATCTCTTAGTGGATGTCTTGTTTCACGTCTGATTACAATAACTGGAGGAATAATTCTAAGCTTAATTTTACAAGCTAATCAAACGAAGATTAGCATACGATTAGACCATTTTAAGATTGGTGGTGTGAAGTGTGAACATGTCTGCTTGTTGCATAATTGCATTCTGTTAGGCTTTACTTTTTTCTTTTTTCTTTTTGTCTATACATCATTATGATAACTTTGAATTTGGCTTGATGGTCGAAAAGATTGTCCAATTTCAATTATGAGCCATCTTTTCTTTTGCGTCAAAATCAATTCAATAGCAGTAATACCAACAGGGTTTAGATAATTGAACCGTCGAATTAACATCTCAAAAATCATTTTTATTTTCCCAAAATGAGGTTTAAAAAAAAATGGCAAAATTGTAATTTGAAGAAAATCGAATGTTAAAAAACAATAAGTTCAAGCTTGTAAGAAATAGAGTAAGACTAAAGACCCACGCGTACGTTGTGTCGTGCCCATACGTTACTAATTAATTTAAAAATTATTAAAACCTTCGGATACAAGACAACCTTAACGTAATCAAAACTCTCTCTATCTTTTTTTTCCTATCTACACAAGTCTCTTTTTCTTATCTCTCTGGTTCTTTGTACTTTTATATCATGTAAGAAGCTCACTGCATATGTATAAATTGTTAATAAATGACCTGAGCTAGCCTCGTAAATTATTTTCTATTTTTTTTCCCTTTCCGGTAATTAATAATATTTTCCATTTTTTGCCAGAAGAAAAGCAAAGAGAAAGCAATTTGTTAAAATAATGTTTGGGTTTTCTATTAATCTTTCTCTTGTCGGTTAATCACAGCTTCAAGAAACAGAATAAGAAAATACTAGTAAGAAAAGAAAAGGAAAAATGGGTGAAACGGGACACCACAACCATCCGCCACCAACAGGCCAGGCGGCTCCGCCACCACCAGCTCCGCCGTCCCTTGCGGGTTCAAGGGGTCCCACTTGGACTCCGCTCGAGCAACTCCAGCAGCTCCAGTACTGCATCTCTTCCAATCCTTCTTGGCGTCAGTGATCAGGCTCACTCTTTTTCTTTTTTCTATTTTTGATGATTTTCAGAGTGTCTAAATTTGATTATTTTTTATTTTTTAATGTGATTCTTTTTGTTTATTCTGCAACAAAGCTGTATTTATTTCAGAGTTTATGTCAAAAGTGATTTGCTTTTTTTTTGTTTGTTTGTTTGTTTAATAATTAATTTTCTAGTTTTCCTGCGTGTCTTTTCTATGCCTATGTGATTTTTTATTTTTTATTATTATTTTTTTAAAAATGGCTTCTTTTTTTTTTTTTTTTTTTTTATATCTCAATTATGCTGATTACATAGATATACTTTTTGATTCTTATTCTATTTTGTATTTGTTTAGACCTAGTAAACCCTTTTCTGCTTTCAATATGACTAAATTCTATTTGTAATTCAAACTATTCCTCATAGTTGAATTTAGCACAAATCTAAACCGCTGAAAATTTCCATTCAAATTCCTAGCAATTACCCTTCTTTATTTTTCCAATTGTATATGTTAAAAAATAAATATTTCTGGCTTACTTCTGGGTTATGCTCTCAAGTCTCTAAGTCTTGCCTTCTTTCTAACTAATCATAATAAACTAATTAAATGTCGCAGATCAAGCGCTCTTACTGGCTTTCCAACACTATATTGTCATGCTTGGAACTACAGTCTTAATTTGCAGTATTCTCGTGCCGCTAATGGGAGGCAACAATGTAAGTATCATCCAGAGTCTGCATTTTTCGTTAACTAACAAATTGATGAGTGTCATTCAACTTAAGCTATCTCAATTGGGTGTATTGCTATGAACAGGGTGATAAGGCTCGAGTTATTCAATCTTTGCTGTTCATGTCGGGTGTGAATACTTTGCTTCAAACACTTTTTGGGACAAGACTTCCTACGGTGATGGGTCCGTCTGCTGCTTTCATCCTGCCAGTAATGTCAATCATCAACGACTACAATGATGCAGACTTCACATCTAAGCATGAGGTATGGAAAGTTCAAATGAGATGCAATTTAAATAAAATTAAAGTGAAAAAGGAAGAAAATCAAACCATGGTACGTACCTGCATTCGTATGTAAGGTACAAAAATTTATTTCTTTTGCACAGAAGGGACCTTGTATGATGATGTTCAAGTTAGTAATAACTTACAACTTATAAAACTCTGTTTCCTTGGAGTGTTCACCATTTAATGACTTTGCTCTCTGATTCTCAACCTCATTACCCTGTCATTGTTCATCTCAATTGAATGCTCTGATGCATGATTGCTGCTTGCAGAGATTCCTCCACACTATAAGAACTATTCAGGGATCACTCATAGTTTCATCATTTATCAACATCGTGCTTGGATATAGTAGGGTCTGGGGAAATTTGACAAGGTACCATAGTATGATTATCTAATTGTTTTCCTCGTCATAGTTAATTCTTAAAGCTCTCTGGCTTTTTAGTTATTGTTTGATACCTATTCATGGAAAGTTTGATCTTGTAACTAGCTATTCTACTTGTCTCTATTTACTTCCACTCATTTCAGGTTCTTTAGTCCCATTGTCGTTGTACCGGTTGTTTGTGTGGTCGGTCTTGGTCTGTTCATTAGGGGCTTCCCACTGGTAATGTTCTTCTTGAGGATCTTTAATCTTCATGGAACCAAATTTCCATTAGTAATCCAGACCATAACTTTCTGGTATGTATACAGCTTGGTAATTGCGTGGAAATTGGCCTGCCTATGTTGATTCTGTTGGTGATCTGCCAACAGGTAATATATTTTCTTCAAATCGTAGCAAGTAGTAAGATTATACTATTATTCTTCTTCATAAATATACAAGAATCTTATGTACGTGGTGCAGTATTTGAAGAACTTACATCCAAAGGCCCACTTTATAGTTGAGAGGTTTGCTTTGCTTTTCTGCATTGGAGTTGTTTGGGCTTTTGCTGCCATTCTCACTGTAGCTGGAGCTTACAACAATGTTCCAGAGAAAACTAAACTGAGCTGCCGCACAGATCGTGCTTCCCTTGTGTCTTCTGCTCCTTGGTATTATCCAACTGAGTTGATTCTATTCCTTTTTAAAATTGATAAAGAGTTTCCTGCTGGAAGAAATCATCCTTTAAGTGACGCTTATTGGTGTTTTTTCTTATTTAGGATTAAGGTTCCTTACCCATTTCAGTGGGGTACTCCTATATTCAGAGCAAGCCATGTCTTTGGGATGATGGGAGCAGCACTTGTAACATCTGCAGAGGTTCATTTGCTATTTCAGAGAATTTTAATAATGGATTTGGTTCAAATATTTTGATATATGAATTTCTATTTTTATTATATAAAATTTGACCCACTTATATAAAGTTCCTTAAGTTGTTGATATAATTTAAATATATTCGTGTCCTAAATGGTACAGAGGCTATTTTGTAACCTGGTCCTCTTGTTTCATCTCAACAGAGTAGAGAAATCTGCTCTTTGACTGTTTGCTTTCTTAAAATTTTCATGCAGTCAACTGGAACGTTTATCGCGGCATCACGGTTTGCTGGTGCTACAGCCCCTCCAGCACATGTCCTCAGTCGAAGTATTGGCCTGCAGGTCTTGTCAACCAGCCCTTTGCTTCTTTTTCTTTTGTTTACTTACTTTTCTATATTTTCTTCAGTACATATGCAATGAGTTCTTATTATTAGCTTACCATCTAGGAAATGAATATGTAGCTCTTTATAATGTGCAGGGTATTGGCATGCTGCTTGAAGGAATTTTTGGTTCTGTTGTTGGTACTACTGCATCTGTGTAAGGAAGCATATAAAATCGTACTGTGTGGAGTGGTGATACTGTGTGTAAACATGGAAAATAGTTTTTGCTCACCATCTAAATGATATTGCAGGGAAAATGTTGGCCTACTCGGACTAACACACATAGGCAGCAGAAGAGTGGTGCAGATTTCAACTGCCTTCATGATATTTTTCTCCATATTTGGTTAGTTTTTCTACCATTATCAAAGCTGGACTCAATATCTGATTTTGTTTATCATTTTGTATTTGATTGTGCTATGGTTTTTCAGGGAAATTTGGTGCCTTCTTCGCGTCCATTCCTTTGCCAATATTTGCTGCCATATACTGTGTTCTGTTAGGCATTGTTGGTGAGTGATTTTTTCGCTTTGTAGTGCATCATTTTTTTACTGTTCATATATTCCTCAACGGAAATTTCCTAATTTGATGATTTTCTTTTTGCCTTTCAGCTGCTGTTGGGATTTCCTTCATACAGTTTGCAAATAGTAATTCCATGAGAAATATCTATGTTTTGGGCCTCTCTCTGTTCCTTGGTATATCAATTCCTCAATACTTTGTGTCGAACACCAGTCAGGACGGTCATGGACCAGTTAGTACTGGTGGCGGATGGGTAAGTTCCTTAGAGAACAAGTTATATTTTCTATTTTCCTTGTTCACTTTTGGTATATTGTAAATTTCTCCATTTTTGTCTGTCATGACTTTCTCTGTGGAATTTAGAAGTGTGAGATAAGAATATAAGATGCGAAAGAACTTGCTCAAGGTATTGAATGATAATATAATCTGCAGTTGCTCATGAAAGAGATGAGCACTAGTGCACTATTGGGCATATGCTACATGTGAATCTCATGCTTTGATGCATTATGAAATTCCCTTGGCCTACAACAGTTGAGTCTTAGTTTTGAATTTCCTAACTAACTGATTTGGGAAACCAAAAATTACAAAAGCAAGCTCAAAAATCAGGGATATTTTCTTAGCATTGATTCATTGAATGTGCCCACATGCCTAAAAGGGATGGTGTCTCCATTTACTTGGTCAAAGACAGAGAGAGATTAATAGGTTTCTCTTTGTGCTTTTAGAACCTTTGCATGATTTTAAACACTGAAGTAACAGATATTTATGGTCCTTAGTATCGAGTTGTTTTAGCTGTGTGTCTCAGTTTCTTTTTCCCTGTTCTCCGTTATTGATGTACTTGATAAACATAATTGGGTGTTGGTTTTGCAGTTTAATGACATATTCAACACAATATTTTCATCACCTCCGACCGTAGCAATGATCGTTGGGACAGTGCTAGATAACACACTAGAAGCAAGGGAGAGAGTTGTTGACAGAGGACTTCCATGGTGGAAACCCTTCCAGCACAGGAAGGGCGACTATAGAAATGACGAGTTCTACAGTCTTCCTCTCCGGATAAACGAGTATCTCCCCACTAGATTTCTCTGAGTACACTTTAAACTGCCTGTATATTATTAACCATGCTTCCAGCAATTTTCATATTTATAAATTATATGCATTATGGGGTGCTATTTTAAATCAGAATGCAAAAAGAACTCCCATGTCCCAAGAAGGTTTTTTCCAATAGCCTTCTCTAGCTAGATTAATGTGATGTGTATATTTTGCTTCATCTCTTTACCAATTTAAACCACGTTCCATGCTTTATTTCAACAACCAGGTTTTGCTAATGTACCCTGATTATGGACTTCAATGGCTATTGTTTCAACTTTAACATTCTGGGGTTTTATAGTTATGCCCCACCAGAAACCGACTAAAGCAGCTGCTGCCTGCCGACTCAAAGGATTGATAATTGATTTTTATACAAGTCTTTTTTCAGGTACCACAATTTCATTTTCCAGGATATTCTTAAAAGGATATCACAGAATATTCCTTCTTTGTCCCTCGAAGGAATAAAAAAATGGACTTTAATATACCGAAAGACCAAAACGATAAACACTAGGACCCAATGCTGACATTGACTTCTTTTGCTTTTTGGGCGTTCAATTGAATTTGATCACGTTGTAAAATTAATGATAGTCATCAAATATCGGGTGCCAAACTTTTGGACTCACTCAAGAGAGAAGTTGCTTCTCTCTAATCTAATAATCTACTCACAACCGCCCCTATCACTTCGTATTTCAGACTGAGGGAGAAATAACGGATGTATTATATCATTCGTATAGTAATTTAATAATATATTATTTAAAATATTAAAATTAATTAAAAAAATAAATACTAAATTATATATATCATTTAATAATTTATTAGTGCCAAATAATTAGAAAAAACTTCGTAAACAAATTTTAATTTGGTATAGAACTCCAAAGAATCTGATTCGAGGAATTTATAAATCCAAAAGTAAAAAGAAAAATATTGGAATTGAGAAAACTTTTCCCATAAAAATTTTATCAAGTAGAAATCAATTGTTCGTACGATTCTTTGATGGAAAGAAATCAAAAAGGGAAGTTGTTTGAATAGACATTATTATCTCATGCAATCTTAATGTTAGATGAATTGACATCATAAAATATTATTTTGATTTTGAATATCTACAATTAGACTAATTAAAATAAAATTTCAATTTTTAATATCTAAATTTAAGTCATAAATTTAAATTGAATATATATATAACTTATAGGTAAAATAAAAATATTTTTTATTATATGTATTTTTTTTTTTTTTGTTGTAAAAGAATTAGATAAGAAAAAAAATTATCAGACAAGAAATGAAGTTTTAATAATAAGAAAGAAAATTAAAAGATTGGAATTTCATGATGAATAGATTTAATTAATATATATATATATATATATATATTTATCATTAACTATAGTATTAAAAGAAATTTAACTTATTTTTAAACATTTTAATAGAATAAATAAAGAAAGAAAAGCAATTTCAAAGAGATTTTAATTTTAGAGGGGCCAATATTCCAACCCTATATTATGCTCCAAATTTAAGCCCAAAACTATTCCGTAAGCCGATTGCCTAATTCTTTTTGACCGAATTAATTATATGCTGACTTTAGTGGGGTCCACACGCTTTTTTCCCGCGTTACTTAGAGGGCAAAACAAAATAATGCAACGTCTGCCCCACGGAGAAAAAAAAAATCAAAAAAGCAGACTTTTTGCAATCGGAATCGGATCGGTATCTTAAAATTTTTAATGTATTATTAATTCGATCGATAAATCGTATCTAAAAAATTGATAAAATAGGTTTATATAATAAATAATTTTATTTAATTAAAAATAAAATAAATAAATAAAATTGACCGTCTTTGCTTTTTGTTATCAATTGAAATTGAAGAACGCATGATTAGTGATTTTAGTGAAAAAAGGGCACAAAAAGAAAAAAAAAAAAAGTCATCACTAAGTTCAAATTTTCAAGCACTAGCTTTTGGATGCACATAAAAATAAGTGCTTCTCTTATCTGCTTTTTAACGCATTTCCCAGCAGCCGCCCTGACAATGACAATGCATAAAATTGAGCGTTGAATGAGAGAAAATAGAACACAAACCCTTCTTATTCATCAACTAAACAACTCCAATTTTTATTGCTCTTATCAAAATTATTTACATCACATGCTGGTAATACGAATAGAGTAACACATTTTGTTCATTCATGAAGCCAATCTAAACTAAAACATTTCTCAGGAACTTGAACATTAAGATTTGGCATAGCCTTCTCCAAATCCTTCCACACACAGGAAACCTCTTCGTCGCATATCACTTGCCGTAGAGACTTCAATGAAGCAACAGATTTCGGTAGACTCCATATTTGACAGCACTCTCTCATGTCAATTTTCTCCAATCTTATTAAGTTACCAATCCCTTGAGGAAGACAAGACATGCTGACACATTGAGAAATGTTCAGGTACTTCAAACAAACTAGTTCACTAATGCCCGTAGGAAGATTCTTCAGAAGGGGGCAAGCGTATAGCCGGAGAATTTCTAGAGATTTCATCTTGCCAATATCGGCTGGCAATTCTTCTAGACTGTGGCAGTTAGTGATACTTAGATTCTTCAGTGACTGCATTCTACAAGTGCTTGGAGGCAGCTTAATTAGATCATCACAATGATCAAATGTGAGCTCCAATAGGCGAGGGAACATCTCGGCCAGGTCTACCACCGACTGATCGAGGCTGTTGTTTATCTTGCAAAGAACAAAAGAGATTTTCTGCAATTTTTTCAAGGGAATTGTTGATGTTGGTAACTGAGAAATGGAAACCTTTTCCAGCCAAATGCTTCTCAAGTTGGATAAACTTGAACAGACAGAAAGGTTGTGAAGGGTTGCATTAGAAGCACTATAGTTTATTACTATGAGTGCTCGGAGTTTTCCCATGTCCTCGATGAAGGGAGGCAAGAGGTACTCCTTAGAAGAGAAATTCAGGATTAGCACTTCAGCCTTGGGGAATTCCATACGGAACCAGTCCATTTCCCTCATTTCTCCTATACACCAAAAGATCCAATCATGTGAGCACAAAATGTTGAAACTCAATGCCATATTATTATACTTTTACGTTCTCTTTTCCAATTGGATGATCATCATTTTGTTGCTAAACGAACAACAATCTAGAAGAGTGGAAGCTATACCTGTATGAATGGAAACAATCTGAGCATTGAATGGCTGATCCACATTCCGCTCCCATTCTTTAGGAAGCTCAGTGTCTCTCCTAGGCATTAGTAGTCGCTTGCGAACATTGATGTTCTCTCTGTTGCTCAAGTGGAGAGCAAGGTCTCTCAACACATCATGTTGAGTGACTGAAATCTCATAATAACTGCTATACATATCTCCAGCTCTGCTAAATTTAAAAATTAAAGAATTTAGAACAACAAACTTTGAGAAAATAAAAACAATCTAAATTTACTCAGTTTCAACTTATTAACTTACCGTGCATCTTTCACAATCTTCAGAAGGTTTCGATCTGAAAGCTCAACAAGGATGGCAAAAGCCTCTTCCTCATCAAGGTCATGGATCTCAACCCACATATTGATTAGCACCTCCAGGGGAATCTTCTTGTCTTCTGGAAATGATCCCATATCCAAGAAACATTCCTTGACATTTTTTGGCAAATATTGAATACTTATAGCCATCCGATCAAGCAAGTTGCTTTCGTGTGACTCACAAATAGGCTCCCCTCTAGATAACCTCTTCTTAGCGCTTGCCCAATACATTTCAGGCTGCTCCCTTAGTGAAGCTCCAATCACTTTAAGAGCCAGAGGTAGGCCTTTGCACTTGTTTACAATCTATTGCAAACAAATTTTCCACAACCATCACTAATATATAACAAGAGAAACTACAAGTTCCCAAAACCAAGTATAGATAACTCAATTTCAGGGTACTTGGAAGAGAGTTTGATCTTACCTGCTTGACCAAATTTTCATTTGCGGTAGGAGGAATGGTCTTCTGTCCAAAAGCAGAATAACAGAACAGTGATAAAGATTCATCTTCCCTCAACAATTCCACTTCATAAGTAGCCTTGAGAACTGTCGGAAACTTGAACCGTGAAACCACAAGTGTTTTACACCCAGGGACCCTGAAAATCAGCTGTTGCAACACAGCCAATGACCACACATCATCTAAAACCACCAAACACCCAGTTCCTAAATTCGATTGAGTCTGTAGATTCCACTGCGGAATCGCATAATTAAGCCCCATATTATCACACCCAGATACAAAACCGCAAACTCTTGCCCTTAATTGCTCCACATTTGGCGATTGTGACACTGTCAGGAACAAAATCCTGTTGTTGAAGTAACCTGAAAATGGTAAGAATAACAAACAGAGCCAATTGAATTTCTTGCATCAAAAAACAAAACCACCTACTATAAAAAGAAAAGAACAGAACTTACTTGTCACTTGATGATCTCTGCAAACCTCAGCAGCAAGAGTGGTTTTACCAGAGCCACCAATCCCACAAATCCCAAAAACGCTCAAATCTTCCCTCCCAATAACCATTTCTTTAACTTTCTTTTTCCCTAGAGCCATCCCAATCCCAATACCCGTGGAATTTACCAATCTATCCTCTTCCATTTCAACTCTCTTAACGGCCTCCTCCATCCAGCCACCGCCTCCAACTCCAATCTTCATCGCCCCTAGTCGCTGCTCGAGCCTTTTAGCCGAACCCTCAAGCCGATCAAACCTCTCTGTAGTTTCGAACCTCATATGATGAACGTCAGCTAATACATGAGCTTGCATGGGACCGTTCAAGAATATTGAAACTTTCTTCTCCAACTTCTCCATCTTTCTCGCTAACTGTAAGTTCTTGTACACGTTCCAACGCGCTGAAGCAAGAACCTTGTTCGATAATTCTATGCCGTCTTTGAGAGTCTCTGACAAACGGTCGAGGTGAGACTGGCGTACGGCCGGAAGCTCAACGCCGGAGTACTTGATTTCTTGAATGATGGGGAGAAGTTCTTCTATGGTTTTTCTGAGCTGCACTGCACTCGATTTACAGAGACAAGATCGCCGAGTTATTGAAATTAGCATCTTTAAGAGCTCGGCGGCGATCTCGCCGGCGAAAAAGTCTGTTACCGCCATGGCTGTTTGATGGTAATGGCTAAGTTGTTAGTTAAAGAGAAAAGTTAAATGAAGAGGAGTTTGATACAAAATGGAATTTGGTAATTGTCTTTGATTTTGAGAATTCCATGGAGACTGGAGAGTTATGTTTAGTTTGTTGCCTTCTTATGTGAAGGTTTTGTCATTTTCAATGTTAAATTGTTAATTACTGAGTGAAGACGCAAGACGCTGTTGGCAAGGAGGCTGCTATATTCCCTATATGTATAGTTATAAAACTCGGTCGAGTCCAGTAGTATATTTTTTTTATAAGATTTTGATGATTTAGTGACGAGATTTTTAATATTTCTAATATATATATATATGATAAAATAAGAAAATATATTAAATTATTATAAAATTGAACTCAAAACATATTTAATTAAAAAAATAATATAAACTTAATGAGTCGTGATAGATATACTATACTCTATCACGATTATATAATTATAATTTTAAATCAATTTAGAAAAATTATGTATATAAAAAAGTTATTTAATTAAATTAAAATTTAAATTTAAAATTACAATTTAATTATGATCTCATTCATTACATTTATCATTATTTAATATAATATACATAATATTGAATTACAGTTAAATATTTACTCAACCAATACAAAAAAACGAGTTTCATATTAATTAAAATAAAAGAAACAAAAAAAGGAAAAGAAAAGGTGTCCAATAATCTATAAATAATGTTAGGGGTCTTAATATTAGAGTTTCAATTTTATTCCATATGACGATTGTAAAATAAACTGCCATATTTTAAATCCAAACTTCCAGTTTCATTGGAATTTAGAACTGTGTAGTTGACTCAAGTGAAAAGCATATTTACCAAGGCGGCAATCATGGGACATGGAATACAGAAGTTAAGAATAAAAAATGTAACCTTGAAAACAATTTATAGTTCTGTTTTATGATATAAAAGGACCGTAAAAATAACAATATGCTTATATAAGAGACCCGGCTGCAGTTTCGGATTGGAACCGAAACCGAATTGAAACGAACTGTTTGATTTTGATTTTTTCAATTCCGATTCGGGAATTGGAACTGGAACTGGAACTAGTTCCTTCCGATAAAATTAAATGGTGTTAAGCCAATAAAATTTTCACTTGATGTTACAACTCGTTGAAATTCAACTTATTTTCTTTTCACTTAAGTTTTTCAATATAAAGATGTATTATATAGTTTTTTCCCAACATGTTCAACATATAACACTTTTTCCTAATCAATGAAATATTTGTGAAAAAATTTTAATGATACAACAAATATTTTTAGTGCTGTTTTTTATCCAATAATAAATTTTATTTATTGTTGAATGTTTGAATATTATTGATACTCTACAAGAACATATTGAAAGTTCAAACGTTAATGATATTGTTTTATTTGAAGCTATTACTGTAATGAAGAGAAAATAATTGATTTATTTTAAAGACATTTCATTATTATATTTTATTGTTATAATTCTTTATTCTAGATTTAAGAATAGATGATGAAATCAATGTTAGAAAAATAATAAATGGAGTAAGAAATGATTCAATAGAGTTATTTAATGATCATGTCAGTGATATAACTTGCAATCACTATGACAATCTAGTAGAAACCCGTACAATATTCAAGACTTAGCATATGTGATCGTTGGTTACTACAACGAAATAGAAAATAAAAATATTGTAGGTAATTATTTATCAATAAATTTTCGAGTTTCATGTTGAAAGTGTTGTGGGTAGAAATTTTTAAGTACTTGACTGGTGGAACCGATATTAAAATGTCTATCATGTTTTATCGATTATTACTAAAGAGGTGTTGGCAACACATGTTTCCACCGTTGTGCTTGAACAAGCCTTCAGCTTAGGAGGTAATATTTTGGAAGCGAGACGGTCTTCATTACATCCAAGCACCTTAGAAGCAACAACATATGTCGATAATTGGACTCGGTCTGATCCAAGGCAATAAGAAGGTGCCCCATGATGATTTTGAAGACTTGTTCAATAATGCGTCTGCAAGCGGAATGAGAGATGAAAAATTAAAAATATGAACAAATAATGATGATGAGTAAATAATTGTAATGTGGTTAATTATCTAAAAAAATATAATGGAATTATGTGAGCTTTGATTCCTCTCACTTTAAGATGATACGTATACATCTTAAGTTTTTATAAATTTAAGTTCAAGCTCTTTTAATAATTAAAATAAATAATTTTTTTCATTATTTGTATTTGGTAATATTAATAATATCTCATTTCTATTTTTTTTTTTTAAAAAAAATTCAATTTTTTAAAATAATTTTTTTTGAAAAAAAAACATAATCAAACCGGAATCATCTGGTTTGATTTCGGATCATTTCGGTTCCACAATCTTATGGAACTGAGAACCCTTCGGTTCAATTCCGATTCGAAACCGAACCGAACCAGTGGCCGGGTCTACAAGAACTTGCGTTGCAAAAATTAGTCATGTTAAAAACAGTGACTCTATGATTAGGCAAATGAGGTAATTACTTAAGACCCCCACATTTTAATATAAACCCCTTTAAGATTTTATTAATACATACTACTTAATACCTAAAAATCATTCTTATTTAAAAAAAAAAAAAATTAAGACCTACTTTTAATAAGTTTTATTAAATATTTATATTTTACTAGGTTAGTAGTCCACTGGTCCTATGTTCTCAAAATAAATTTGAAAGTGTGAATTAGAATTTTTATGAAGACTCATGGGTGGGTGAGTTTTTTGTTTAAAAAAAAAAAAGTTACATATTTTTCTACTTAATACATCACAAATGATTATTGTTTCATTTTTGACGTTTCTATTATTTATTAAAAAAAATATACAGGAAATTGCTACTTTCTTCCTAATGTTTACACCATTTATCACTTATCCTACTGTTTTCATAATACTCCAACTAGACCCAGCCACGGTTTCGGTTTCGAACCGTAATATTTCAGTTCGGTTAGGGTTCACCCATGACCGAACCGTTAGAACCGTTCGGTTCCAGCGGTTCTACGATTCCAACCGGAACCAAACGATTGCGGTTGGAACCGTAGGGCTCCCAACGACTAGTAGCCGTTGGGCCCTATTTTTCAAAAAAAAAAAATTACTAAATTACCATTAATAACATTAATAAAACGGTTAATTTTATGGGCATTTTAGGTATCACAAAATATATAAATATCTATAAATAGAGGTCATTTTTCATTTTTTTTTTTTCAACACATAAATTCTCAATTCTCTCAATTCTACAATTCTCTCATATACAATTTCTCATTCTCAATTCTCTCATTCTTTAAAATTTCTTTAACAAAAAATGGCAAGCTCATCTAAGAACATCATGTCAAATGTGACAACCCAAGAAAGCGGCCCTAGTATCGGTACACGGAGAAGAGAAGTTAAGTCTCGTTTCTCCGATATTTTCAAAATTCATTTTCATTTAGTCGATACTGAAAATGAAGGTCCAAGAGCAATATGCAACTATTGTGGGGTTTCTTACAAATTTACTGGTGGATATGACAATATGAACAAGCACTTGGAAAGATATCATGCTGCTGAAATTGGATTTAATACAACGCAAACTCAAATGGTCAGGTACGCATCATCTAGTAGAGGTACGAGTTCTTTAAATTTATTTAAATATTTTGATGCTAAAATAGAGAAGAATTTGCTAAATTAACTTGTATGACACATATTTCTTTAAGTTTTGGTGAAAAAATTATTTTTACTAATTACGTTCATAATGTTTTAAATCACGTTGCTTGTAGAATGACTAGAAATACAACAAAACATCACATTTTTAAATTATATAAAGATTGTAAAATTATTTTAAATGAAACATTTAAAGATATTAAAGGTCGTCTTTCTATTTGTTCTAATATTTGGAGTGACCATTGGCGAACACACTCATACATGGGTGTGACTTGTCATTGGATTGATGCATCATGGAACATGCAAAAATGACTTATTGCATTTAGAGTTTTTGATGAATAACATACTGCACAAAATATTTATAAAATGATGAAAGTATTTTTTGATGAATATGGTATGTTAGGTAAAATTTTAACAATTGATTTTGATAATGTATCTGCAAATACTGCATCAATTAAATATTTAATAGAAATATGCCAACCAATTTTGGGGAGTCGATTTTTTCATGTTCGTTGCCCATGTCATGTCTTTAATTTAGGTGTTCAAGATGGTCTGACTTGTTTAGCACCTTTCATTAATCATATTGATGAGTGGTAATTATATCAATATTTCCCACTCATTTAACTTAATATTTTGTATTGTTTCTTGAGTTTTGTGAATATTTTGATGTTTTTTTGTGTTATTTTGTAGATAAATAAAGTTTCAGGACTCTCTGGAGGTGATTTGGAGCCAAAACAGTGAAAATTGGACAAAAGGGCATTTTGGTCATTTGGCGTGTCGCGACGTGCAAAGCCTTGCGCGTCGCGACGCCTAACATGCACCAAGACTTGCTAACGTGCGCCGGGGGACACGTTTCAGAATCTGAAAAGTTTGACTTGCTAACGTGCGCGTGCCACGTGTCAACATCACATCCATCCGCTAACGTGCGCCGTGCCGACAATCACCATCGCCACATGTCGCCACGTGTCACTCCACGTTTCAACCACGTCATCGTCCACATCAGCTGTTGACCGAGTCAATGTGCCACATCACCGCCACGTCATCATCAGCCAATCACAGCGTGCCACGTGTCATCATTCTATGGTGCCGACAATCACTTTCGCCACGTCAGCGCCACGTCAGCATAATCATTGAGTTGCCAGCCGCCTTGCCATGTGTCACCTTATCTCTTTATCCGAATCGCCACGTGTCAGATAAGAATCTGAAGCCGACGAACCAGAAGCCGCCACGTGTCGCGTCGCGACGCGCAAAGCCTTGCGCGTCGCGACGCCCAGAGCCTACCGAGGCCTATAAATTCAGCTCGATGTTTCAGTTGTAGATGTACCTTCCTCTCCGAATTCTCTGATGTAAATATAGAGTTTTCTATCTAGTTTCTTTTAAATTTTAGTTTTGTAATTAATTTTAATTACGTTCTGTAATAATAGTAATTTAGTTTTTTTACTTTTACAGTTTTTACTATTCAACATGAGGAGGTAACTTCCCCCTGCTAGGGTGAAAGGTAATTCTTTTACTATTGTTATTTAGATTAATCTCCCTTAAATATAATATATTCACTATTTAAAATTTGACTTAAAAATGATACCGCTATATTGGTCGGTTGGTAATTCAATTTAATATGGTTTAAACTTGACTAAGTAAGGATATCGCCAGATTGGTCGGTTGGTAATTAAATTTTCTTACCGCCTTTATTGCTGGTTGGACTTAATTTGACTTAATCAGGTTACCGCCTATATGGCTGGTTGGTAAAATAATCACAAGTTAATATATTATATTAAGGGAGATATCTAAATAGTAAATAGTAAAAGTTGATCCTTTTACCTTAGCATTTTATTTTATTGTAATTTACTTTTCAGTTTTTACGTTACCGCAATTACTTTTCAGTATTTTACTTTATGTCTTTTACTTTTAAGTTTTTACTAGCCCTAGTTATGTGTCGTAACTAATTAGTTATCTGGGGTTGTGATGAATTCTAATATCACCGGTTTATAAGATGTTATTTTTATAGTTTGGGTAATTTAAAGGTTTACTTATTAAGTCTTAAGCTTAATGCGTCTTGTTAATTGGCCATTAATAAGATTGATCTGGTAAATCTAAAATAAACTTGAAAAAATAATTTTAGGTTTCAGCCTTAGACTTAATAGCTTACGATCTTCCTTGAGGATAGATAACCCTTAATATATTTCCTTACAGGATAGACATATACATGTCGGGCGGGGGTAGCCATAATTGGAACTTAAACTTAATGAATCCAGGTAATTTGGTTGACATAGACATATGGTTCAATTAGGTTATACTGGGTATTTGCATCTGACCATCGACATAGGCTTTCACATAATTTAGTGTTCCAGGTTAGTAAACCGATTTATTACACAAACATATAATAACCACTTCATCTTTTAAAAGATATTAGAAAGATTCACAACCCTAGATAGTTTCCTAATATTGAATTTTCTTAAACCTACTTTCGTGCAATTTTATTTACTTGTTTTTAATCATCACCATTTCAAATCAATCAACCAATCTGTTAGATACTAGTAATCATTTGACCTCATAAAATTAATAGATTAGGTATTAAGTCCTCGTGGGATCGATACTTTTTATACTACTTGAACGATATGTGCGCTTGCGTTATACGCGTGTGATTACGCACCGGTCAAGTTTTTGGCGCCGTTTCCGATGACTTATTTATCTTTTACTATTAGTTTAGGGGTTAGATACGTTACTTGTATCTAATTTTCTTTTTACTTATTGTTTTTGTTTTCTTGTGTTTCAGGTTCTCAGAAACTACATGAGACGAACCAGAAGCTTTGAACTCCGACCGCTTGACCCAGAAATTGAAAGAACCATCAGACAGTTGAGAAGAGAAAGGCGAGAAGGCCAAGAAGCAATCATTAACATGGAACCTGAACCTTTGAACGTTGCACCACCGATTCCCATTCGAGACAGAACCATTCCGATGGTTGACGGACTCGTTTCTTGTATTGTACTTCCTCCTTACCAGCAAATGCGGGTGACATCAAAACATGCATCCAGATGATTCAGCAGTCAGTAAAGTTTGAGGGAAATACAACTGAAGATCCTAATGCCCACATCAGTAACTTTCTGGAAGTTTACGGTACTTTCAATTACAACCGAGCAGCTGAAGAAGCAATGAGACTGCGGGTTTTTCCATATTCCCTGAAAGACAGAGCTAAAGCTTGGCTACATTCGTTGCCAGCAGGTTCCATCACAACTTGGAACACTCTAGCCACCAAATTCCTTGCAAAGTACTTTCCACCAGCCAGAACTGCAAAGTTGAGGAATGACATCACATCCTTCGTGCAACAAGAATCATAATCCATTTGCGAAGCTTGGGAAAGATTCAAAGATTTACTCCGGAAATGCCCTCATCATGAGATCGCAAAGTGGCTACAAGTCCAAACCTTCTACAATAGACTTTCTGTAATAATGAGAACCACAATTGATGCTGCTGCTGGAGGAGCTTTGATGGCAAAAGGAGAAGATCAGGCCTGAGACTTAATTGAAGAAATGGCCAACAACAATTCTTTATGGCCAACAGAAAGGAGCATGATCCAAAGAATTGCAGGAATTTATGAAGTTGGAGCCAACACAACACTGAATTCCAAGCTGGATGTGATTTGTAAAAATCTGGAAACTCTTAACATGAAAGTTAATGGTGGATCCACAAGTTCACCATATGGAGGAGCACCAAAACCAAACCAACTTGAAGAAACGGTGAATTATGTCAACAATTTCAACAGACAGAGGAACAATCTATATTCCAACACCTACAACCCATGGTGGAGGAATCATCCGAATTTTTCATGGAGCAATAATTCAGGGCAAAAGAACAATCCACCACCGGGATTCCAACAACAGAACTATCCACCACCTGGATTCCAGCAACAGAACAAAGGCCAGGAGCATGAAAAAGAACCAAGAATAATAGAAGTGTTGGCCCAGTTGAAGAAGCAAGAAGCAAAATACGATGCTTTAGCAGCTATGGTTTAAAATCAAGTAGCATTGAATCAAAGCCATTCAGCCTCTATTAAAGCACTGGAAAATCAAATGGGACAACTGGCCAATGCTCAGAGTTATAGACCGTCAGGTACCATTCCTAGCAACATAGAGCCAAATCCAAGGAACACGGGAAATGAGCAATGACATGCCATCATGTTAAAAAGTGTACTGAAATCAACAAAGATGTTGGAATCAATGCAACAATTGAAGATATTCCAAAAGAAACAAAGCAACAGATGGAGGAAAAAGAAGCAAAGGAAAAAGAACAAATCACTCCACCTCCACATTTTCCTCAGCGTCTTCAGAAAAACAAACTGGACAAGCAGTTTGCTCGTTTCCTAGAGGTGTTCAAAAAGTTGCACATCAACATTCCATTTGCAGAAGCCTTGGAACAAATGCCCAGCTATGTCAAATTCATGAAAGACATTCTTTCACGAAAACAGAGATTGGGAGATTACGAGACAATAACATTGACAGAAGAGTGCAGTGCCATCATTCAGAGGAAGCTTCCCCCAAAGTTGAAAGATCCTGGCAGTTTCATCATTCCTTGCATCATAGGAGAACATAACTTTGGTAGGGTTTTATGTGATTTAGGTGCGAGTGTTAACTTGATGCCTTTTTCTATTTTCAGGAAACTACAGATTGGAGAAACAATGCCAACTTCAGTCTCTCTACAACTTGCTGATAGAACGCTCGTATTTCCAAGAGGCGTAGTTGAAGATTTGATGGTCAAAGTTGACAAATTCATTTTCCCAGCATATTTTATTGTCCTTGATATGGAGGAAGACGCAGACGTGCCAATCATCCTTGGGAGACCGTTCTTGGCTACATGTCGAACCATTATTGATGTACAGAAAGGAGAATTAACCATGAGGGTACATGACCAAGAAGTAACATTCAATATTTTCAAGGCCATGAATTTCCCAGATGATGAAAAGAAGGAGGAATGTTTCAGACTTGATGTGATACACAATACCATTCAGAACTCCAATGCAATGCAAAATTCTACTGACAAACTTAAAACATGTCAATTGTCTGTGGAGCCTGAAGATAAAACGTCTTTTGCTCTGAAAAAGCCAATTCTTGCACTACAAGCAACAGAAGAGAAAAAGTTCCACCAGCTCAACGAATTGGAGGAATTTCACAATCAGCCTTTCGAGAATGCTAAATTATACAAAGAAAATGCCAAAAAAGACATGATGAGAAGTTAGTGTGCATACAACTGGAACCAGGGCATAATGTACTGTTAAACAAATCAAGGGTGAAATTCTTCCCATGGAAGCCAAAATCACGGTGGTCAGGTCCATTTGTGATCACCAAGGTTTTACCAGACAGATCCGTTGAGATATATGATCCCGACTCTAACAAAACATTCAAGGTTAAAAACAACCGTGTTAAGCACTACTGGGGAGAATCATTTGAGCGAAAAAAAGAAAGTGTCACACTTTCAGATCCAGCCTAACGTTCGAGAAGTCACGTCTAGCTGACGACGTTAAACTTAGCGTTCGCAGGGAGGCAACCCATGCAATTTGTGTATATTATGATCTGGTGTATTTTATTTTTGTGTGTTTAATTTTTGCAGGTAAAGTCATTTCACGATGGAAGAAGCTCTCGCAAATCTTCACAAGCAATTTCCTTCTCTCCCTCAAAAATCTCTGATGAAAGTTTACAAAGCTCGCTTGGAACGAATGAGACTACTAACAATACATGATATTCCTACTGACATTCGTTGGGTAATTGAAGCACGGGTCCGATTGGCATGTGAGTCTTCTGACTCTTTTATTTCACATCTGTCTGGTTTTGGAAGAAACACCTATGCAAAGAAACGTAGAGCTAAGCAAATGAGTGTTTTTTATAAATGTGCACGCTGGAATTGCAATACTCATTGTCGTTCTTTAGGAATGGTGTCTGATAATCGCGAAGACAAAATTAAATTCATTAGGGATTGCTTGAGTAAGGAGTCTGTAGATAATATATCTTCAACTCTTGAGACACATCCCAGTGGATATGTTCATATAGCCATTCGCAAATTACATACACAATTTCTAAGAGAAAGACAACAATTAATTCTCGGGAATCTGACTCAAAAAGACCATATTTGCCAATTTATAAGAAAATTGGATGGGAAGCTTGTCCCTGACGCATAGACGTCAATCAAGCCGCTACTTTTCTTGTACATATTATATCTCTTTGTCTTTTCCTAATAATTGTAATTTGTTTTGTTGTTTTCTTTTATTTTCTCCCTCCGACAGGATCCAAACCTTTTTGACTATCACGATTTATTTTACTGTTAACTAATAATTATCATTTGGCAGGTACTAGTGCTATTATTTTACTCACCATTTTCAGGTGTTATAAATTCAACTCATCATTGCACTTTTGAAGACATCCAGAGTAAAACTTGGAAGCCAATTCAAGAAGACGAGTTGAAAACATCTGTGTGTTTTGCGGTACTAGTGTTGGTGTTAAGCCACAATACGTAGAAGCAGCACATGAATTGGGTCGAGTCTTAACTGCAAGGAATATGCACTTAGTATATGGCGGAGGCAATCTTGGACTTATGGGGATCGTTTCAAAGGTTGTACAGGAAGGAGGCGGTAACATTTTGGGAATCATCCCAAAACCCTTGACAGAGGAAAATCTTATTGAACCATCAAACGGAGAAGAGTTAATCGTGCCATGTATGTATGAACGACTGGTAGAAATGATTAACTGTGCTGATGCTTTTATTGCTTTGCCATGTGTCTTGGGTACATTGGAGGAAATTTTTACAGTGTTATCTTGGACGAACCTAAACATACACTAGAAACCGCTTGGATTGTATAACGTTGAAGGATTTTATGATTTTCTTTGTGTGTTTCTTGATGATGCTCGGAAAAATGGGTTTGTGTCAAAACCTTTAAAAGAACTCCTCTTTACTGCCAGAACTTCTCTGGATCTAATTGACCAAATCTTAGCCTATGAACCACAAATTGACCATATCATTTCAAAGATAAATTGGTCCGAGGACGATCGTGGTAAGAGGCGTCGGATTAATCTGGATCTTAACCTTTAACTTTTCGTGTAGAATTTCAGCTAACCAGGTACTATCTTCTAAACTCTTCTTCTATTGTTTAAGACATTGGGGACAATGTCTCATTTAGGTTTGGGGGAGAGAATTAGTTGATTAGTATCTTGTTTTTAATGGTGTGTTGTTTTTAT
The DNA here is from genome assembly GCA_019454045.1 of Zanthoxylum bungeanum. Classification (NCBI taxonomy): domain Eukaryota; kingdom Viridiplantae; phylum Streptophyta; class Magnoliopsida; order Sapindales; family Rutaceae; genus Zanthoxylum; species Zanthoxylum bungeanum. Next base: position 386,602 of record SKCR01024044.1, read on the forward strand.
TTTTAGTCCAAATTTTTTCGAAAAATACAAAAAAAAAAATGAAAATTTTTCAAAAAATTACAAAAATATTTTGCGTTTTTGTGTTTTTATTTTGACTAAAAAGGTGAAATTGGTAAGAGATATCTGAGTAATGAGTTTCCACTCCTGAGAAGTATCTCAAACCTAATTCGGAACAAGTTAATTTTTGTTTATTTCATTTTGAATTATTTAATTTGTGAATTCTCCATAATACTGACTAAAATGGATCTTCATATGCTCAGTTAGCAGATATTATCAACATGCATGACAACATACGGACATGAGCTGTAATTGAAAAGTTTATAATATTCAGTGCTCTAGTTTAATTGGAGGAAGCATCTCAAAAAGTGATGGAGTAAAAAAAAACGTCTGAGATCCGAGTTGTTTGTAAGGGTGTTTTAACACCTAGTGCCCTAAAGCCAACTGGTTTGGGAGTCACTGGCCCAAAGCTCGCTACATGGATCAAGGATGCTGCAAAAATATATATATATCTGAAGTCTGAGTAATTAAGTCCGTAGGGGTGTCTTAACACCTGGTGCCCTAAAGCCAACTGGTTTAGGAGCCACCGACCCAACACTCGCTACATAGACGGAAGGTATTGTATATAAATAAATAAATAAAAAATCAAAGAAAAAATCAAAAAAATCAAAAAAATTATTCCATTGCTACAAAAGGTGTGAATTCTGATAAAACTTTAGGACAAAAATATTACTCTATTATCAATTGCACTTGTGACTATTGTGGGAAAAATGAGTTGTTTAATATTTTATCGGCTGTGCATATGGAGAATGGTAAATATAACCGAAGAATTTACTTATTCGGTAATTTAGAAAGAAAGAAAACAACTAGTGACTTGGAGTATAAATTTCACCTGATTAGTCACTAACTTCTTTATTCTCTTTTCGCTTGTCTTTTTGCTTTTGTATGCATTAGTTTCACTACCTTTTTACTTTTGTAAAATGTTTGTGGGTATCATTGATGTAAACTTTCACGAGACTACAACTCATCCACTAGGGACACCTGGGGGTTTAAAGGCTTGTTGCATACGCTAAATGCAACTGTGATCCCTACGAAAGTGGCTTAGTTAAATTTTATTTTAAAGATGTTTATTTTATTTTATTCTATGTTTTGCTCGAGGACTAGCAAAATGTTAGGTTTGGGGGTGTGATGAGGGGTAATTATATCACTATTTCCTACTCATTTAACTTAATATTTTGTATAGTTTCTTGAGTTTTGTGAATATTTTAATGTGTTTTGTGTTATTTTGTAGATAAATAAAGTTTCAGGACTCTCTGAAGGTGATTTGGAGCCAAAACAGTGAAAATTGGACAAAATGGCATTTTGGTAACATGCACCAAGACTTGCTAACGTGCGCCGGGGGACACGTGTCAGAATCTGAAAAGTTTGACTTGCTAACGTGCGTCTGCCACGTGTCAACATCACAGCCATCCACTAACGTGCGCCGTGCCACATGTCATCATCCTACAGTGCCGACAATCACCATCGCCACGTGTCGCCACGTGTCACTCTACGTTTTAGCCACGTCATCATCCACATCAGCTGTTGACCGAGTCAATGTGCCACATCACCGCCACGTCATCATCATCCAATCACAGCGTGCCACGTGTCATCATTCTATGGTGCCGACAGCCACTTTCGCCACGTCATCGCCACGTCAGCATAATCATTGAGTTGCCAGCCGCCTTGCCACGTGTCACCTTATCTCTTTATCTGAATCGCCACGTGTCAGATAAGAATCTGAAGCCGACGAACCAGAAGCCGCCACGTGTCGCGTCGTGACGCGCAAAGCCTTGCGCGTCGCGACGCCCATAGCCTACCGAGGCCTATAAATTCAGCTCGATGTTTCAGTTGTAGATGTACCTTCCTCTCTGAATTCTCTAATGTAAATAGAGAGTTTTCTATCTAGTTTCTTTTAAATTTTAGTTTTGTAATTAATTTTAATTACGTTCTGTAATAATAGTAATTTACTTTTTTTTTTTACTTTTACAGTTTTTACTATTCAATATGAGGAGGTAACTTCCCCATACTAGGGTGAAATGTAATTCTTTTACTATTGCTATTTAGATTAATCTCCCTTAAATATAATATATTCACTATTTAAAATTTGACTTAAAAAGGATATCGCTATATTGGTCGGTTGGTAATTCAATTTAATATGGTTTAAACTTGACTAAGCAAGGATACCGCCAGATTGGTCGGTTGGTAATTAAATTTTCTTACCGCCTATATGGCAGGTTTATTTTGGTTCCGCATTTATTGCTGGTTGGACTTAATTTGACTTAATCAGGTTACCGCCTATATGGCTGGTTGGTAAAATAATCACAAGTTAATATATTATATTAAGGAGATATCTAAATAGTAAATAGTAAAAATTGATCATTTTACCGTAGCATTTTATTTTATTGTAATTTACTTTTCAGCTTTTACGTTACCGCAATTACTTTTCAGCATTTTTACTTTATGTCTTTTACTTTTAAGTTTTTACTAGCCCTAGTTATGTGTCGTAACTAAATTAGTTATCTGGGGTTGTGATGAATTCTAATATCACCGGTTTATAAGGGGTTATTTTATAGTTTGGATAATTTAAAGGTTTACTTATTAAGTCTTAAGCTTAATGCGTCTTATTAATTGGCCATTAATAAGATTGATCTGGTAAATCTAAAATAAACTTGACAAGGAAATTTTAGGTTTCAGCCTTAGACTTAATAGCTCACGATATTCCTTGAGGATAGATAACTCTTTAATAGATTTCCTTACATGATAGACATATACATGTCGGGCGGGGGTAGCCATAATTGGAACTTAAACTTAATGAATCCATGTAATTTGGTTGACATAGACATATGGTTCAATTGGGTTATACTGGGTATTTGCATCTGACCATCGACAGAGGCTTTCGCATAATTTAGTGTTCCAGGTTAGTAAATCGATTTATTACACAAACATGAAATAATCACTTAATCTTTTAAAAGATATTAGAAAGATTTACAACTCTAGATAGTTTCCTAATATTGAATTTTCTTAAACATACTTTCGTGTAATTTTATTTACTTGTTTTTAATCATCACCATTTCAAATCAATCAATCAATCTGTTAGATACTAGTAATCATTTGACCTCATAAAATTAATAGATTAGGTATTAAGTCATCGTGGGATCGATACTTTTTATACTACTTGAACGATACGTGCGCTTGCGTTATACGAGTGTGATTACGCACCGGTCACCTATTAAGATTACACTTAATTGTATTTGGTCATATTCTCAAGTTATGAGAGAATGAGCAAAGTTTTGTGAATTAAATGGTATTAAAGTGATAAATTTTCACGAGATGTTCCAACACATTGGAACTCAACTTATTTTCTTTTATGTCAAGCTTTCTCATATAAATATGCATTATGTAATTTTTTTATCTCAAAATATTCAACATATCACACTTTTTCCTAATCAATGTGATATTTGTGAAATTTTTTTAGATATTTTAAATTTTTTTAATGATGCTACAAATATTTTTAGCGGAGTTTATTATCCTACATCACATTTATTTCTTGTTGAAAGTTTGAATATTGTTGGTACTCTATTTGAGCATGTTGATAGTTCTGATCCTAATGATATTGTTTTGTTTGAAGCTATTGTTGTTATGAAACAAAAATGGTTGTATTATTTTAGAGACATTCAACTACTTTATCTTATTGCCACGATTTTTGATCCTAGATGTAAAATAGAAGGTTTGAATAGTGCATTAAGAGCTTACTATGGATATTTAGAAATAGCTGATGAAATTGATATTACAAGACTAATAGCTAAAATAAAAAATGATTTAAATGATTTATTTAATGATTATGTTAGTAGATATAACTTGCAATCAGTAGGACAATCTAGTAGTAGAGAACCCGTAATACAATTAAGACTTAGTGTATGTGATAGTTGGTTACTACAACGAAATAAAAAACATAAGGATAACACGACTAACAACCCGGAATTAGATAATTATTTATCTATCAATCTCGAGTTTCCTACTGAAAGTTTAGTGAATACAAATTTTCAAATCCTTGAATGGTGGAACCGACATCAAAATGTATATCTTGTATTATCAATTATTGCTAAAGAGTTGCTAGCAGCACTTGTTTCCACTATTGCGGTTGAGCAAGCCTTCAACATGGGAGGCAATATATTGGAAGCGAGACGGTCTTCATTACATCCAAGCACTTTAGAAGCAACAACATGTGTGGATGATTGAACCCGAGCTGATCCGAGACAACAAGAAGATGCCCCAGATGACCTTGAAGACTTGTTCGACAATGCAGCTGCAAGCGGAACTATAGCTGAAGGATCAACAAACACTTATAATGATGATTGATCAGTAAATAATTATAAATTGCAATGAGGAACTATCTTAAAATTGTAATGGAACTACGTTAGCTTTGATTCCTCTCACCCTGAAGAAAACGTAGCCAACTTAAGTTTTTAAAAATTTAAGTTCAAGTTCTTTAATTTAATAATTTTATTTTGATAATAATTTTATTTGTAATTTAATGTAATCTAAATTCAAATTCCTAATTTTAAATAAATTTTTAATCTCATATTTTTTAAAAAATCATTATAAAATTGAAAAAAATTAAAAAAATAAATAAATTAAAAATAAACGAATGGAACCGGAACCGAAACCGAATCGGACCGGTAGCCGGGTCTAACTCCAAAACTCCATCAGGTTAAAGTTAAAGGATATAATTATTAATTATATTTTCTACTTAATGCACCATTGTTTCATTTGTGGCGCTTCTATTATTTATTAAAAAATATATAGGAGATTACTATTTTCCACCTAAATATTTATACTATTTACCACTTATTCCTACTGTTTTCATAATATTCCAACTCTTAGGGTCAAAAGTCCAAGGAAATTTTCAGTTTTTATTTATTTATCCTTAAAATAAGATAGTTAAGTTTTTGCATCATTATTAATTTATTAAAATAAATATAAGAATGAAATTATAAAATATAAATATTTTTATATAAAATTATTATAAAATATAATTATAACTAAAAATGCATGAAATATATGCGAGGTATGAAAGTAAAAGAATCTCAAATTCTGATCGGAATTAGGGACCCCATAACAATTGATACGAGATTTGTGACTCGAAAATTATATGAAATACGAATGATTTTTTGTCCAACTAAAAAAATTGAGTTATGATTCAGGATAATTTTTTTTGTTTCAAATCTCAAGATGTGCTCAACTTAGCTAAAGTGTGGGCACTATATTAATTTATTATTAATTAAGTGCATCTTTTAATTAATAGCTTCCCTCGAATCTATATCATGATTAATTAAATATTTCATATTAAAAACATTATAACTACAATCCATCCACTAATTTTATTATCAAGTGTTTTTAATAACCCATGTAAGGATCATTTTTAGTTAAAATTCATTATGCTCTTATATAATCATTTTTATCCTTTTTTATCATTGAAATATATCGACAATGAGTCTTATTTTAAAGTTGTTTTATAGCTTATGATTTCTAAATCGACAATATGTAATTTTTTTTATGAAGCACTTTATATTTTGAGATATATTTATGTTTTAAATTAAAAATGAAAAAGATAAAGAATTTTAATTTTATAATACACAACCTATACATACGGGTGCGTTATGTGTTTTATTTTTTTGTTTTTGTTTTCTTTGTTAAATTATTATCGATTTTGATAATTGTTGACGACGGATTTTGGTCGCAGGAGCAATAATGGTTTCTTACTCCCGAGACAATCCTCCTCCAACTGTGAATTTGTTTTGTTTATGGGAAACTAAAAGCAAATTTGGTAAAAGACAGATAAATGCACCAATCAACAAAGAGATTTAACGTGGTTCGGCGGATCGGATCCAACCTACATCCACGGGCACAGAACGAACGATGTTTTATTACTGAAATATGCTTGTCTGCTCTGTTTTTTTTTTGTTACAAGTCTGATGGTAATGATATTGATTCCCCTTACTTACACTTTCCCCTTCTATTTATAATAGTGAAGAAATCAGATTCCTTTTCCCATAAGAATTCCTAGTCGAAACTACATTCACTTCCCATATCCTATTATGACACTGACTCATTCACCTTTCATATCCTATTAGGACACTGACTTATTCACCTTTCCCCATGAAAGTAGGATATAACTTATCTTCTTATCCGTAAGAATATGATGTTTATTTCTGGAGCATATCCCGTCATATTCCCGGTCTTCATGAGGTCGGTCATGATGGTCTTTTGAACTGAGAATGCTGCTATCGATCTGATAATGCCCGGTCATCCGATCTTAAGTGGTCGATTTACCGATCATAAAGTGCTCGGCCCCTCACTCATGTGGTCGGGTCGGTATTAATGATCATGACCAAGAAGGGAGTTTCCCATTTTTTCCTATGTCGTATTGCTTAATATCATAGGACCTGAAAACACCACCAGCATCTGTCCCCTAGTTCTCGGTTCCAACAAGTATACGAGTTGGTGCCAGGAACTATATAAAAGAGTGGTATGGATGATGAACTGGTGGCCGATCTTCAAAGGAGAAAATTCGTCGGCTTACACTTATCTCATCCTCGGTCTGACTCAGGTGTTCGACCTGTCTTTCTTTCTACCGACGCGAAATTCCTTTATTGCCCTTCTGTAAACCGTCCCTCGAGACGCGCAACCGTCACATCCTCTTAAATGCCTATCGGATCACTTCTAGGGTTCAACGAGAGCCTGCCACTTGTCAACCATCCGTCGCTCTCCCGCCAAAAAGCAAAACAATCCTACCGCTATCGCCAATTCAAAAGACGCCCAATCTCAACCGTCCATCCAATTCTGCAAGATCATTTAAAAAAATGACACATGGTGTATATCTGACGCTTTCGTTCAATCCAACGGCCACAAATGCATCGAACAGATTATAACAAAACGGAGTAAGAATTGTTGTCTTTTTTCACGAACTCTTCGATTTTCCCCAACCGCGAGAACTCTTATCTTTCAGCTGTGACCAGTGAACTCAAAGAATAACTAAATCATACCGAGCAATCTCCAATCCCTCCGAAAGAAACAAGTAAGTCTTCTGAACGACCTCCCTGCTTTGCTTTTTATGAGTTGCGAATCCTGCTTTCTCCTTCTCTTTTTTTTTGTGCGTTTTGGCTTTGTGTTTGCTAGGGAGAGATTTATGGCTTGATTGATGTCGTTTAGGGCATTTGAACCCACAAGCTTAACTTAGCTATTAGCTATAGACTGACCTCCCCATTTTTTCTTTTATTTCTCGGATGTCAGGGATGTCTGACACCAGGTCTTCCTCTGCAAACCCTGTTAAACCTCTGACCCCTCATGTTGAAGAGCTCTCCTCGAGCTCGGGGGCACCCAAAGCATAGAGGACCTCGACACTACCCCCACATCTTCCGAGGTTGAACAAGATACTTACCATCAGAGAATTCCCGAAGGATCCAGAGCCAGGTGATTTTTCCTGCTCGGCTTTGGATATGGACCGTCCTTCCAAGATAGCTGAAGACGACCTAGCACTACTCCGGCAGCGATATGACATTTCGATAGATATCGCTCTTGAAGTCCCCGGGCCAATGGATCGTGCTAGTCAACCTGATGAGGGTTCGGTGGCTCTTCTCCCGGCTTTCTTTGAGTGTGGACTCCGGCTGCCAATTCAACGTTATTTCGCCTGAATGCTGGCCGAGATGGAGATCGCCCCTTGCCAATTAAGCCTGAATAGCTCGAGGATTTTGGCCGGGCTATATGTGATTTGGAGTCGGGCGGGGCTCGGCGAACCTTACCTCGAAAAAGTGAAGAGGTTGTATCGATTGAAGGATAACCCAAGAATGCACCATGCTTGGTACTACCTTTTTGCCTATGCTGACTCGTCAAACATCGTCGGCAAACTCCCTGACTCCAATAAAAACTTTAAAGATTTATGGTTCTGGGCCACATGAGATTGGGGACGGGTCCTGAGATCATACGAATAGGAGGTTTCCGTCCCGGATATCTTTAGAGCGGAAGGTTAGGAATCTAACCCTTAGTATTCATGCTCTTGACTTTACGATAGGTTTCTAACTTCTTTGACTCTTCCCACCAGGTCCGGGCGCGGGTGCGCTGGGCTCGGCGATATGCCATCATTGGAAGTAATTGGTTAACGATGCAGCCTTTGTCGAGTCGGGCCTGATTCAGACTGCTCCTCCGAAGGTCCCGGGACGGATAGGTAGATTCTTACTAACCCTCTGGTCAATCCCCTTGTTCGCTTAGCATGATGATGATTTGAATTTACTCAGATTCTGGACTGACCACTCTTTTTGCCTTTGTTTTTACAGGAATGTCGAAGAGGAAAAAATTTCTTGATCAATTGGCTAGTGTGACAAAGAAAACCGGCCATATTGGGGCCGGATCCTCCCGGAAGCGGTCAGCAACTGCCGAGGCCAAAAAGACGACTGAAGAGGCAGCCCCGTCAGCTACCCAAAGTTTGTATCCCCAATCCAGGGCATCACCAACAGTCTCCACCCGTCCTGCTAGCCCATCAAAACCTACCAGAAAAAGGAGGCGTCCGTTCGGGCTGGAGGAAGCCGAGCTGACTCGGGAGGTGGAGGAGGAACGGGTCATGGGCAAGAGGCAGCCCGTTCGGAAGGAGAATAAAGTGCCGGAGGGTTCCTTCAAAAAGGGGAAAGGTGTCGTTATTCTTGGTTCAGAGGACCTCGGTCGGGACATTATGGATGCCACTTCTCACCTGGTGCCGGCATTTAATAAACTGGCCGAAGCGGTCCCTCCGACGAAGATTCCAAGATACGAATATTTTTCCCCCGAAGATGTGGTTATGAGGCTGTGCTCCCAGATGGCCAAGGTAGCCACATTTCCCTTATTCCCGCTTTGAGTTCATAACTTAGTTTGATTTCTGATTTTCCGTTTCTTCACGACAGGCGACCTACCTGGCGGCCAAGAACAAGGATCTCCTCCTGAGCCTTTTATCGGAGGGTGGCCAAGCCCAGAGGCTCCAGAACCGACTTACTGAAATGGAGGCCGAGCTGGCCCGTAAAGAAGAAAACATAAAAAATCTGGAGCTGGCTGCCGTTGAGGCCCATACCACAAATAAAGCTCTCAGGGCCGCCGCCTCTCTAGAGAGGAAAAATGCTGATGCTGCCAAGAAGGACTTGGAGGCTGCCCAGACTGACAACAAGATCCTACAGGTGGAAGTGCGCAGCATTGAGTCCAAGCTGAGGGCCAAAGATGAAGAGCTGGTACGGGCCCGGGACGAGCTTATGAGAAAGGAAGCTGAGTGGAGGCCGAGAGAGACGCAATCCATCTTGAGAGGGTCGGGGATAGCGCTGAGATTATTCTGATGGTGTTGCCCGACCTGGATATGGGGCCTATCCATGCGGACATTCACTTTTGCAGAGGGGACATCTCAGAAGAGGAGTTTAAAAAATGGCTACCCTCTTCTCCCGAAGAGGTGATGGATCCCGATCCCATTTCTATCGCCCCGACTCCTGAAGAGGAACGAATTGAGGCTCCTGCTCTGGCCCCTGAAGCCATAATTGTCGGGACCTCTCAGGTCGTCAATGTGGAAGCAACTGTCATTCCTCCCGAGGTCGAGCCAATCCATCTGCTATCCGAGCCTATCGAGGAAGAACCAACTGCCTCTGCGCGGGCTGATTTGTAAGGGGTAACCCGAACGGGGCCTCGTGTAATTCTGAAAAAACTTTATTCCCCTTGTAATAACTCTTTTCATCTCATATTTAAGTGAATATTTTAATATATTTCTATTCCACTTTTCTTTTTTGGTCCTTCATAACTTGCTCCGATTGCTCTCCCAAGAACGACCACTCGAGGCCCGACTCCGAGCTAGGAGAAACACTTGTTTTACTGGGGGGATGTTACGTCCCCAGTCCGAAAAGATAGACTCGGTGGGACGTAACCCGACCCCGAGGTGAGAGAAATGTTTGGTACTAGGGGAATGTTACGTCCCCAGTCCGAGAAGACAGACTCGGTGTGACGTAACCCGACCCCGAGCTGAGAGAAACACTTGGTACTAGGGGAATGTTATGTCCCCAGTTTGAGAAGATAGACTTGGTGGGACATAACCCGACCCCGAGCTGAGAGAAACACTTGGTTTTGGGGGAATGTTACGTCCTTAGACCAAAAAGCTGACTTGGTGGGACATAACCCGACCCCGAGCTGAGAGAAACCATAATGGCCTCGGCGGAACGAATCCAGCCCCAAGCTGAATAACTGAGTGGCCTCGCCGGAACGAATCCGGCCCCGAGCCGATTAACCAAGTGGCCTCGGCGGAACGAATCCGGCCCCGAGCCGATTAATCCTTGGGACTTATTCAGAAGGGAGGTGAATAAACCTTTGAAGCCCTGCCGAATCTGGCACGGGCATCCCCTTGCCAGACCAGCGAAAAACAAAAACAAAACTTTGGACAATAAAATTTTAAAAAGCGGGGGGTGACTCAATGCTTGTCCCAAAACAAAACATTAAAGTGTAAACAATAGCACGAATTCCTTAAAACAACGTCCTGTCCGAGGTTTCCAAAACACAATCCTGAATCTTTCAATTCAGAGTCCCGGCGAACCAGGATTTGGATCAAAGAGCGTTTAGAATGGTAAGGGCACATGATGAGTGGTATTTATATCACTATTTCCCACTCATTTAACTTAATATTTTGTATAGTTTCTTGAGTTTTATGAACGTTTTGATGTGTTTTGTTGTTATTTTGCAGATAAATAAAGTTTGGACAGCACTGGAGGCAATTTGGGGCAAAACCGGACAAAAATGCGTCAACAGGGTTATTTTGGTCTTCTGCGCGTCGCGACGCTGGATCACTGCGCGCGGCGACGCCCAGCGTGAGCCGAATCTGCTAACATGCGCCTGGTCAACGGTCAACATTTGAGAAGATTTGACTTTGCTAAAATGCGCCGTGCCACGTGTCACCATCACAACGAATCCGCTAACGTGCGCCGTGCCACGTGTCAACATCATATGCTGCCGACACTCTGACTTGACACGTGTCGCCTCGTCATCAGCCATGTCATCGGTCAACAAGTCAACCTTGCCACGTGTGTGCCACATCATCAGACACATCAGCAAGTCAACCGAGTCAACGAGCCACGTCAGCCTAAGCCAATCAGAACTTGACACGTGTCGCCACGTGTCGAAATCCTATTGTGCCGACAATTGCAACACACGCCAAAGCCACGTCAGCGCCACGTCATCGCCACGTCAGCATGACGTCATCACAATAATTGAGAATTAGCCGCCTTGACACGTGTCGCGTGTACAGTCAGCCGCCTTGATGACGTGTCGTCTCCTCAGCGTGCCACGTCGACAAATTGCGCGTCGCGACGCGCAGGTCCTTGGCGTCGCGACGCGAGAACAGTGCCCGAACAGTGAAAAATTTTACTATAAATAGAGGCCGAATTTTCAGTTTTTAATACACCTTTCTCTCTCTTGATTTCTCTCTCTAGAGAGAGTTTCTCTCTCTAGAGAGAGTTTCTCTCTCTAGAATTTTTATTTTTATTTTTTAGTTTTTTTTATTTTAGTTTTGTAAATAATTTAATTACTTTTTGTAATAATAGTAATTTAATTTTTACTTTTTACTTTTTACAGTTTTTACTATTCACCATGTTGAAGTAACTTTTTCAGCTAGGGTGAAAGGTAATTCTTTTATTGTTACTATTTAGATTAATCTCCCTTAAAAATAATATATTCACTATTTAAAATATTGACTTAATAAGGAATACCGCTATATTGGTCGGTTGGTAATTTATTTTAATCTGGTTTAAACCTGACTAATCCAGGATACCGCCAGACTGGTCGGTTGGTAATTTATTTTTGGTTCCGCCTTAATGGCTGGTTGGACTTAATTTGACTTAATCAGGATACCGCCAGACTGGTCGGTTGGTAAATTTATCACAAGTTTATATATTATTTTATGGGAGATATCTAAATAAGTAGTAGTAAAAGTAATTCCTTTTACCTTAGCATTTTATTTTATTTTATTTTACTTTTCAGTATTTTTATTTTATGTATTTATTTTTTTAGTCCTAGTTATGTTTTAATTAATTAGGGGTTGTGATGACTTTTAATATCACCGGTTTATAAGGGATTATTTTAAAGTTGGGTAATTTACAGGTTTATTTATTAAGTCTTAAGCTTAATGCTTCTTGTTGTCTGATCACCAATAAGATTGATATGGTAAATCTAAAATGAACTAGACATAGGGATTTTAGGTTTCAGCCTTAGACTTAATAGCCCACGATCTTCCTTGAGGATAGATAACCCTTTAATAGATTTCCTTACAGGATATGAATATACCTGTCGGGCGGGGGGGGTAATCATAATTGGAACTTAGACTTAATGAATCCAGGTAATGTGGTTGACATAAGAATATGGTTCAATTGGGTTATACTGGGTATTTGTAGTTAACCATCGGAAGAGGCTTTTACATAATTTAGTGTTCCAGGTTAGTAAACTGATTTATTACACAAACATAAAATAATCACTTCATCTTTTAAATGATATTAAAAGAATTCACAACCTTAATATCTTTTTATCTTTTATTTTCCTTAGTATTTTCTTTTATCTTTTTATTTATTTATTTAGCAAATCTTCAATCAATCAAATCAATCAAGCAATCAATTACATTCTCCCTTTAATTAGGTATTTGTAATTAAATAGATTCAATAATTAATAACAACAGTAGGAATTAAGTCCTCGTGGGATCGATATTATTATACTACTTGAACGATACGTGCGCTTGCGTTATACGTGTGTGTTTACGCCGGTCAGCACATCATCTATACTTCAGGTCGCCATGGAGCCTGTGTATTGTTTGAGGGCTCCTCCTTACAACGCTGGAGCAAGCATACGCTACGAGGGCAAAATCCCTCCTCGTGCTATACTTCTCACGGATCCGAACGATCAAAATATGGATCAAAGAGTGTCCGAAACAATAAGGGCATATTCCTCCTTATGTTCGGTAACACTGGAGTAAACAAACGCCACGAGGGCATGATCCCTCCTCGTGCTATGCTTCTCACGGATCCGAATGATCGAAGAAATAGGTAGGGATCAAAGAGTGTCCGAAGCATTAAGGGAATGCTCCTCCTTATGCTCGGTAACACTGGAGCAAGCAAACGCCACGAGGGTATCATCCATCCTCGTGCTATGCATCTCATGGATCCAAATGACCAAATAGGGATCAAAGAGTGTCCGAAACATTAATGGATTGCTCCTCCTTATGCTCGGTAACACTGGAGTAAGCAAACACCACGAGGGTATCATCCCTCCTCGTGCTATGCATCTCACGGATCCAAATGACCAAATAGGGATCCAAAAGTGTCTCAAACATTAAGGGCATGTTCCTCCTTATGTTCGGTAACACTGGAGCAAGCAAACGCCACTAGGGTATCATCCCTCCTCGTGCTATGCTTCTTACGGATCCGAATGACCAAATAGGTAAGGATCAAAGAGTGTCCGAAGCATTAAGGGAATGCTCATCCTTATGCTTGGTAACACTGGAGCAAGCAAACGCCACGAGGGTATCATCCATCCTCGTGCTATACTTCTCACGGATCCACTGGTCAGACAAAACGTGTGGGAACACACTCCCTGCAGCCGCATTTCCCCAGCTGGCCAGAACGACCATCTTTCGGGGGCACTCCCTCCACGTGATTACCATCTCGAAATATCCCTTATGAATGCAAGTCATAGGGTAGTTCCGCTCCAGTTTTGGGGGTTTGACTTTACTACAAAAGGCTTTGTGTGCTCCCTTCTGCGCTTCATCCATTGATGTAGTCTTGATCCTCAAAGATGACATGAGTTAGGTCGGAGTATTTCTGCCCGAGGTTTTTATGGTAGCACCTGTGATTGGTATGTCGAGGTTTTGGTGTTTTTTCCTAACCCCAAATCATCCCCCCGCGTCGAGTGTGTCCCTGAAATACTGAATATGACTTTCAAGTCTAATTTGGAAAAAGCGAGTGAAGATTTTCTTAACTGAAAAAAGAAAATCTTATTCATATTTGGGGACCTACTGCCCTTCCTACAACTCTCTGCGGGATATTTTGGGAGAGGGTTTATTTGATCTCCTAACCCTGGTCGGGTTGTTTAGAAAAAGAAATAAGGAAAAACCTATTGGAAGTACTTCCTCAACATCTCGGCGTTCCAAGGCTTTTTTAGCCGTGTGCTGTCCAACTGTTCCAAAGTATAGGCACCCGGCCTCACTACTTCCATAATTCTATAGGGCCATTCCCACTTGGCACCTAGCGAACCTTCCTCCGGCCTTCGAGTGTTCAAGGTGACCCTTCGTAATACTAAGTCACCTGGAAGAAAAACACGGGTCAGAACTCTTTTGTTGTAGAAACGGGCCATCATTTGTTGATAGACTGCTGTCTTCATAGCCGACTTCTCCCTCATTTCTTCGATCTGGTCGAGATAACTTTTGATGAGTTCTTCATTTTTTCGTCCTTATAATGCCGGATCCGGTGGGTAGTCATTCCGATCTCTGCTGGAATTACCGCCTCGCATCCGTATGATAATGAAAATGGAGTTTCCTGTTGGTTTCTATTAAGGTCCCGGATCGATTATAAGCATGAAAAACATTGCGAATACATATCGACGAAGTTGCGGAATACTCACATCGATCGGTTGAGACGATTTGGAGACGAATGAAGCCAAAAAGCCCACTGCCTTTCACGCCTGAACTGACCAGTCCACTGCCTCCAAAAACAGAAATTTGAGATGACAAACGGAGCTCCAAGATTGCGTCAAACGAATCCCGACTCATGGGTGAACCTCCCTACCACCTTCGCATATCTCGTAGTGTGCTAGCACTTGAATTTTCACCATGAAAATCCACTCTTGCTTCCCTTGAAGCTCACGGTTTTTCCTTGAAAAACCAGTGAGTGTTGCAGCCCCTTTGGGCGTGAGTTGGAAGAAAGAAAAAAGAGAGAGAGAGTTGTGTTATTATTTAAAATGTGTAAAAGACTTTTACTTATATATTTTCCAAAAATATATAACAATTACCATTTCTTTTTCTTTTTCAAAAAATCAAAATAAAAGGTAATAGTCTCCCACCAAACAACATCAACTATTCCAACAACTACCATCACTCAAAGTGACTAGTTGTCTTTTCAATCAATCAATCAATCACATCAAATCAATCACATCACTCAAAGTGACATTTGATTTGACGCTTGATGTGTTGAATGATTTGACGCTTGATGCGACTTGCGACGCCGCACTCGAATTCGAAATACGAATGCGCTCGCAATCACACTCGGGCTCGGGTTCGC
The DNA here is from genome assembly GCA_019454045.1 of Zanthoxylum bungeanum. Lineage (NCBI taxonomy): Eukaryota > Viridiplantae > Streptophyta > Magnoliopsida > Sapindales > Rutaceae > Zanthoxylum > Zanthoxylum bungeanum. Next base: position 401,949 of record SKCR01024044.1, read on the forward strand.
TAATTCCAAATTAACGAACTTTCCGTTGCGTCGTAATTAGATGATTATGCCTAGCGAATTCACTATTCACGTCGCTAACGAATTAATTCCAAATTAATTCGTTCGCCCGAATTAAAATCTAATTTCAATTTCGCGTCGAAATCCAATTTCGTTTAATATATCGAATATATTAATTTATCGATTAATTCCAAATTAATCATTCTCTCTCTAGACGATATTTTATCCTAGATAAAATATCTCGGTAATTAATCCTAGATTAATTTTCTCTCTCTTCTATATAATCCCAGATTATATAAGAGTGCGAGTTATACGTCATCGGTGGATTATTGGGAAGCGACCCATGAGATCCCCGGATAATTCGGCAGTAAATACGGTCGTCGGAATATCCGAATCACGTACGTACCAAGTACTACGTTCTACCGATTTACGAGACAAGATCGGCTTCTAGCAAAGCACGAAGTCTATCCAATTCTCCGGTCATATTCTCTAAGAATATTCAAGATCTATATCAGGCGTAGTATACCAAGTATTGTGTATATCGGCCCAGTATCGGATAGTCACGTGCTAGGGCTGGGGCTGGATAAGTGTCTGCCCCGTCCGAAGCACATATCAGATGTCTGGTAACTAGTCTCTATAATCGGATATACATGACCTTGTCATAATATCCCGATGGCCGGCCAGCACTTAAGAGCACTAATACCGTATCCTGCGTGACATCATCTCCACTATGACTGGAGTGATACTTCCGTCTTGACATTACACCCAATACTCTACGATTCTCAATATACCCAGCATTGGCGTACACAGAACCGGTTAGAGTCCTAGACGACCTCAACTAAAGCATATTGATTGTCGTAAGCATTAGCGGTGCAAGTCTCAGGTTAAGACCATACACACCTACCCTGATGTCGGACTCCCATAGACACATAGTCATAATACCAATGGGATTCCGAGGGGTCTATCCAGAGCGAAGCTGTTTCCCGTACCATCGGTGAAACACAACCTCCTATCGCACTTGCATGAGTATCCGATACCCAAATATATGAGAACTATGCCGTTGTGCCCTCACAACGCGCACAAGTGCAATACTAGCCTATTCCGCATTATCGATGTCCAGTCTCGATAATACTCCGGCTAGGGATATTTAATGATTAATCCTTCGTGGACTGATACTGTCTCATATCATCTCAATCCAGGAACTAATCATATGGACCTCTCTTCATTTATATATCTAAGGTGATCTAATCACAAATGATGAGAGTGCAATTTCCTTGTCACATAGTTAATTTGTACAACAACACTATGATATGTACAAATAGTGACGCTATGGGTCATATTATCCAACATTTCCCCTGTGGAGTCCTTACAGGTCGTCCGGTGTGCCCACAACACCTCTGGTAACTCTTCGACCCATAAGCTCTTGTAGGCTCCGAGCCGAGCTTTAAGATTGGATTTGATGGTTTTGTTTGTCGCCTTTACCTGCCCGTTAGACTTGGGATGGGAAGGTGAGACGAATCTTAAGGCGATCTGGAGGTCTTCACAGAGCTTCCTGAAACTTTTGCTATCGAACTATTTCCCGTTATCGGTGATGACAGCCCGAGGAATTCCGAACCTGCAGATAATATTCTTTCTCAAGAACACCGTAGCTTTTTTCTCTGTGATTGTGGATAGGGGTTCGGCTTCCACCCATTTGGTGAAGTAATCTCTGGCAACAATGACATATTTTGCTTGCCTTCGCCCATTCGGCATCGGTCCGATGATATCCAGCCCCCACTGGGCGAATGGCCAAGGGCTGGACATGGTGGTCAACTGTTCTGCGGGTTGGTGGTGAATATTGGCATTCTTCTGGCATCCCTCACATTTCCGGGCTACCCTCACACCGTCCTGATGCATGGTCGGCCAGTAGAAATCTTACCTTAAAGCTTTAAAGGCAATTGATTGTCCTCCGACGTGACTCCCACAGATTCCCGCATGAATTTCCCTGAGCACATAGTCAGCCTCCTCTTCTGCTAAGCATCTCAAAAGGGGTACCGTATAGCCCCTTCGGTATAGTACCCCTTCGATCAGGGAAAACTTGGTGCTTTTGAATTTTAGTTTTCTGGCTTCCTTTTTATCTTCAGGTGTCTCCTCGGTCTCCAGATATCTCCTGATTGGTTGCATCCATGAAGATTTACTCTCCATATCCAATACCTCTACTTCGAGCTCTCCTACGCTTTTTTCTCGGAGGCAGATTAGAGGGACTATTCTAGGATTTTTCGACCTGATTGAAGATGTGAGTCGTGCCAAAGAGTCTGCCTCACAGTTGTTTTCACGGCCGATTTGCTCAAAGCGCACATTCCCCATTTTCCCCACCAACCTTTTTACCTCAGCTAAATAGGCTATCATACTCGGCTCCCTGGCTTGGAAATCTCCCTTCAGCTGTTGAACAGCCAGCTGAGAGTCGCTTCTTACAACTACATCGTGGACGCCCATCACCGTGCACAACCTTAAACCAGCTAAAATTGTCTCATACTCTGCCTCATTATTTGTGGCCTCGAAAGCGAATCTCAAGGTGAACAACACTTCTTCACCTTTACCGTTTTTCAACACGATTCCGGCCCCATTACCTTGTGAGCTGGCAGATCCGTCTACTAACATCTCCCATTTGTCTTCCCCCACGGTCAGAATTTGAGGTTCTGTGAATTCAGCAACAAAGTCTGCTAGAGCCTGCCCTTTTACCGCTGCCATCGGTAGGTAAGAAATGTCGTGTTCACTTAACTCTACTGACCACTTCATTAACCTGCCCGAGGCCTCTGGTTTTTGCAAAATCTGCCTCAAAGGATAATCGGTGTAAACCTCAATAGGATGGGTCTGGAAGTAAGGACGTAACTTCCGGGCCGTAGTGATTAACGATAAGGCGACCAGCTCATGTGCTGGATATCTGGTCTCAGCATCTAGTAAAGCTTTGCTAAAATAATATACTGGCCTTTGAACCTTATCGGCCTCTTGCACTAATACCAAACTTACTGCATGCTCCGAAACAGCTAAATATAAGTATAATGTCTCACCCGGGGACGGCTTTGCTAGAAGTGGGGGCTGCGTCATGTATTGTTTCAACTGTAGGAAGGCCTCCTCGCATTCTGGCGTCCAGTTGACTTCCTTTTTTGCCTTCTTGACGATTTTGAAGAAGGGGTGGCACTTGTCGGTTGCTCAGGAAATAAATCGATTGAGAGCGGCCACCCTACCGGTCAGGCTTTGCTATTCTTTTACCGTCCTGGGAGATTTTAAGTCCAGAACGGCTTGGATTTTCTGCGGGTTTGCTTCTATGCCTCGAGAGCTTACCATATAGCCCAAAAACTTTCCCGAGGCCACTCCGAAAGAACACTTCTCCGGGTTGAGCTTTAAATTATGCTTCCTCAGCAATTCAAAGGTTTTCTTCAGATCGGCCACGTGACACCCTGGCTCCTTAGACATTGTTATCATATCATCAACATAAACCAGCATCGATGTGCCGATGAGTGGCTTGAAAATCTTGTTCACCAGCCTCCGAAAGGTTGCCCCCGCATTTTCAATCTGAATGGCATTACTTTATAACAGTAAAGCCCCTGATCGGTAACAAAGGTCATCTTCTCCTCGTCCTCAGGATGCATCTTGACCTGATTATATCCCGATAAGGCATCCATGAAGCTTAGCAGTCCTTGGCAGGCCGTTGAATCTACCAACTGATCTACGTTTGGTAGTGGGAAGCTGTCTTTCGGGCACGCTTTGTTGAGGTTGGTGAAATCCACACACATCCTCCACTTTCCATTGGATTTCTTTACTAATACCACATTTGATACCCACTCCGGGTATTTCACTTCTCTGATGAAACCAGCTTTCAACAGTTTTTCTACCTCGGCAGCCATTGCCCTGCACCGTTCCTGGTTAAATAATCATCTTTTTTGCTTGACCGGCTTGTGTGATGGGCTTACTGCCAAACGATGATTGATGAACTTCGGATCAATCCCGGGCATGTTTTCGTGCCCCATGCAAAGATGTCCGGGTACTCCTTCAGACACTTCAGCAGATCCTGCTTCAGGACCTCGTCTAAGTCTCTCCCTATTTTTACATTCTTTCCAGGTCCGAAAAGTTCCATCACCTCTAATTCTTCGACCGCCCCTAGCCGGGCAGCCTTCTTTGGCCGAGGACCTGGGTCTTTACTTGCTTCTTCCTCGTCTTCGGTCCTTTGTCTTTTCCGGGTACCTGCTTCAATGCAAAGGGTCTCCCTTGAGAGGGTGGCGAAACAGCTCCGAGCCACCTTCTAGCTTCCGCACACAATTCCAATCCCTTCGCGGGTTGGGAATTTCAACTTTAAGTAATAGCAAGACATTGCAGCTTTTGTCTTCATCATGAAAGGCCGACCACCAATGACTTGGTAACTGCTCATGCAATCCACCACCGTGAAATTTATCATAACCGTCCGAGTTCGGGGACGGGTTCCGATCGTCATTGCCAATTGTATCCTTCCCAATGGGATGACCGTTGAGCCCTCGAAGCCGTATATGGGAGTCCCATCGTCGGTTAGAGTCGCATACTCCACACCAAGGCCGTCCAAAGCCTCCTTGGAGATTATATCCACCGCACTCCTGGGATCCACTAGGATTCTGTCTACCTCAGAACCGCCGATTGTCGCCTTGATTATTAATGCATCATCATGGGGGAAACTGTGATATTGTGCGTGTGAGTTGGCAAAGAAATAAAACAATTAAATAATAAAAAAGTTTTGATTTTGAAGTTTATAAGTATGAGGTAAGGGACGCGTGAGCTGTAGAGCAAATGAAGAAAAACAAAGATAAAAAAAATGTTTTCCTTTTCTCTCTCCTTCCTTTTCCCCTCATACTTCTGGAGAGGGGTGAAGTAGAGATGTGGTGGAAGCATACTGAGACTGTACTGATAGACAGATTGAGATCACCTGATTTTTGGAGAACTGATGGACCTGGAAGACCTCAGTAAATCACATGGGATATGTTCGAGGAAGCCTTCAATGAGAAGTACTTTCTGTACGCTTATCGTAGTGAGCAGCGTCGTCTGTTCGAGGACATGGTTCAAGGATCGACGGAGACAGTGATGAAGTATGAGAGGTGGATGGTTTCTTTATCTCGTTACTATCCAGAATTGATACGACGTGAGGACGATAAGTGTGAGAAGTTCAAGGGTGGGCTGAGACAACAGATTAGATCGAGGATTTCGATTTTGGGGAAACTGCCATACTCAGTATTGGTTGACAGAGCCATGATTGTGGAAAGTGACATCAAGATTGAGAAAGAGAATAGAGCCGATTTTCAAGAGAGCAGGAAGAGGGGCGAAATGAGGTTTCTGAGGGAGGACATGGTAGATCTAACAGTAGACAGTATCCTCCACAGTCGGGTCACAGCGGGTTACCACCTAGAGGCGCACAGAGTGCCCCTTTCAGAGGACAGTTTCGTAGGGGTCAGACTGAGCAGGTTCAGAGTAGAGGCCCAGACCATCCGTTGATCAGAGTGCTGTGAGTGTAGCATCTCGACCTACTGGCCCTCGTCGGTGCTTTAACTGGGTCAGGAGGGTCATCTCAGCATGCAATGTACCAGAGAAAATAAGTGCTTTGAATGCCAACAACCTGGACATTTTGCTAGAGAATGCCCTACTAGTGGTGGATCTCGAGGAGCCGAGCCGACAGTGGGACGTGGTAGAGGGATAGATTCCAGTGGTAGCCATGGAAGAGGTTCGGGTTTTCCACAGAACAGAGGTAAAGGAACTTCGAGTGGACCATATGGTGGTAGAGGACAGACATCTCAGGCACCTACTGCACCTAGTGTTGATAAAGGACGAGTCTTCGCCATGACAGAGTACGAGGCACAAGATGGTGGTGATACTATATCAGGCACAGTACGAGTATCAGGTATACTTGTTCGAGCTTTATTTGATACGGGTTCTACACATTCATTTATTTCTGCTAGTTGTATTCATTGTCTGAGTAGTGTACCGGAGACCAATAAGATTCCTTTGATTGTGAGTCTTCCTTCGGGGAAGGACATCAGGATAAATGTGGTATTTAGGGGATTGAGTGTTGAGATTGAGGCGAGACAACTACCAGTTATACTTTACCCGTTAGAAATGGAGGACTTCGGTTTGATTTTAGGGATGGATTGGTTAACTTCTCATGGAGCCGTTATTGATTGTAGCGACAAAGAAGTACGGTTTAAGTCAGGTGGTGGAGAGTTTAAGGTGGTCAGTGATTGTAATTGGGTTATGGTACCCATAATTTCTGCCATGTCGGCTTGTAGAATGATTATACAGGGGTGCAATGGCTTTTTAGCGAGTATGACTACGGTGGAAAAAGAGGAATCGATACATATAGCAAATATTCCAGTTGTGAGTGAGTATCAGGATGTCTTTCCTGATGAGTTATCAGGGTTGCCACCTCGTAGAGATCTAGAATTCAATATAGATCTAATGCATGGTACCACTCCTATTTTGGTGACTCCATATCGTTTGGCCCCAGCAGAAATGAAGGAGCTGAAGGAACAGTTGCAAGAGCTGTTGGATCGAGGATTTATTCGGCCTAGTTGTGGGAACACAGGAACTGGGCGACGCATGCTGTCTCGGGCTCGCGGCCCGGTCGGGAGTACGGAGTAGCCATGGGGGACTAAACTGGAGAATAATGGAGTCGCCACCCGGTGTGAACCGGGAAAATGAGATTTAAGGCCGCACTCACCCTTCGCAAGGGAAGACCTCAAATCGTTGGGTTCGAAATGGTCCCTTACTTATGCCACTTGTAATGAAGGGATTTATATGATAATTTAATCAGGCTTAAGTAACACTTATTTCTGAGAATATCATGCTTCTAAATCTACACACATACATCAACAAGTTCATCTAAATTTATATGTAACACATATTCGAATTTGCATACAGCCTATTTGCATGTAATCTATGTCTCAATTTGCATACATAAGGTTTATCATACGGCAAACATACAAGTTGATGAACGCATTGGTGGACACAGAAGCGCAAACAAATAGCATTCTTACTAGCATGCATATTAAGAAATGATATTTAAGCGCATAACAGAAATAGACAACTAGAGAGGTAATACAAATGCATAACGTAAAAAAGGGGAACTATATGCTAAGATGGACATGTCGTAATGTGATGCAAGAGGATCTGTTTACTGTGGGCGTTCGTGCAGCGTTCGTATATGCGTTCGAACAGTAAACAGAAGGTTCTCGTTCGAGTAGCGTTCGTAAACTCGTTCGAACGTAAATGAAACAGAATGCTCACGTTCTTATGGCGTTTGTGAACGTGTTTGAACGGGAATGAGACAGAATGCTCACGTTCGTGTGGCGTTTGTGAACGCGTTCGAACAGAAATGAGACCTGATGCATGATAAGGAAAAATGCATGCTCGTTCGAGTTGCGTTCGTAAACGCGTTCGGACGGGAACAGACCCGATGCATGAAATGAGACGCAATATATAAATGGCGAATAGTACAATGCGAGGCGCGACGAAGCATCGTGGTAAAGGATTTTAACCTCTTCAATTAGAGGACCTCTCATCGCACTTACTAAGCCCGTGCGCTCGATCGCATCATGCATATAAACATAAAGACAATCATATCAAACTAAGTATGCCCGATTGAACACATCTTACATCCAACCGAACACACATCAACCGGCGCGGCAAAGCATCGTGGTAAAGGGCTTTAACCCCTCCCCATAGGGGGTCTTTCATTCCACTTACTAAGCCCATGCGCTTGATTGAACCATGCATAAAAATATAAAGACAATCATATCAAACTAAGTATGCCCGATTGATCGTATCTTGCATTCAACCGGACACACATCAACCGGCGCGGCAAAGCATCGTGGTAAAAGGCTTTAACCCCTCCCCATAGGGGATCTTTCATTCCACTTACTAAGCCCATGCGCTCGATTGAATCATGCATGAATAAGCAACATACAGAATTCAAGTGACGAGAAATAAATAAACCAAAGCAACACAAAACCAGAGAATGTGCCGTTTACTCAAGTGGTACGTGGAGTTGTATCCCAAGTACAGACCGCACTACCGTCCATTCGGATTCGGCTACAGAATTTACGTCTGGGTTTCCATCCTATATACCACGAGAGGCGACACTCTTTTATTCATCCAATACCCACAACATGCATCCACAAACGACTCTCATGCGATAATAAATAAAAGACAAATGAAAGATAATAACTACAATGTGCCCTCAGGTCTAACCTTTTATGTCGTCTCTCGGTAGTACAGTGTACGGTCGTCGGAAGGGTGGATGCTCCGCAACTCTTCCGGTTCACTGGTTCACTGCTCTCGTTCGTTGTCTTACTGTTTTGGGTCGTCGTTCTCCGTCTTTTGCTGCTGTTTTGACTCCGATTCGCTGCCGATGCTACTGTTTTGCTGCTGTATTTTAGTTACTGTTTTTGGGATGTTTTGGCTACTGTTTTGGGTGTGATTGGGGTGGAATGTCTTGGAGAGGTGTTGTTTATATAGAGAATGGCTGGGGCTTCACCTTGTCTCACAAGGAAGGGATTTGGCATTAAAGGGAGGATTTGATTTGGTGTTGGACAAGGAAAGCAAGAGATTTGATTTCGTTTAGATTATGAAGGTTGAATATTTGATTGGCTTGGTTTAGGAATACAATATTTTAAGTTAGGAATAATATATATTTGATTGGGAATATAATTGGTTGATTGATTTTAATTAGGCATGACATCTTTTTAATTTGGTATGTGATTTTTAGATTTGTTTTGATTTCACCATGTGTTAAATATGTGTTTTAAGTGGGCTTGGGCGTGTGGGCCAAGGCTTGGGCGAATCGGGCTTAATGTGAGGTTAGCAGCAAAACCAGAATTACCGACACCGTTCGAACGCCTCCTAGAACACGGCACGAACGCCCGCAATCTGTTTGGAGTTCGAACGAATTAACGAACGCAGCACGAACGAAAACAGTGAACCTTGTTTATTCTGAATTTCCCCTTCCGACGTCCGTTTCTCGTGACTTCCGTGACTTAAAAGGTAGTGTCTCCAAATGAGACTCATCATAGGGACTTATATGCAAAAATGAAGTGCCTACACTAGTGTTTCGCCCTGGGGAGCACCAGTGTTGTTTGTGAAAAAGAAGGATGGCACCTTAAGATTGTGTATTGATTATCGTCAGCTTAATAAGGTGACTATCAAAAATCGGTATCCGTTGCCCCGTATTGATGATTTATTTGACCAACTTCAGGGAGCTTCGGTGTTTTCAAAAATTGATCTTCGGTCGGGGTATCATCAAATGAGGATTCGGGATACAGATATTCCTAAGACTGCATTTCGAACTAGATACGGGCATTACGAATTTTTAGTCATGCCGTTTGGACTTACTAATGCACCTGCAACATTCATGGATTTGATGAATAGAGTGTTCCAGCCGTATCTAGATAAATTTGTTGTAGTTTTTATTGATGACATCCTTGTGTATTCACCTTCTCAGATCGATCATGAGCAACATCTTCGATTGATACTTGAGATTTTGAGGAGAGAACAACTTTATGCCAAGTTCTCTAAATGTGAATTTTGGCTGGATAAATTGGTATTTCTGGGACACATCATCTCAAGAGAAGGTATTTATGTTGATCCACAAAAGGTTGAAGCAGTTCTGAGATGGGAGAGACCGAGAACGGTGACAGAGATTCGAAGTTTCCTGGGTTTAGCAGGCTACTACCGTCGATTTATTCAAGATTTCTCTATTATTGCTGCTCCGATGACTCAGTTGACAAGGAAGAAGATACCGTTCGTGTGGACTGATGATTGTGAGAAGAGCTTCCAAACTCTGAATGGGAAATTAACTACTGCAACCAGTACTTACTTTACCTTCCGGACTGGATGAATATGTTGTTTATACTGATGCATCACATCAAGGGTTAGGATGTGTACTGATGCAACATGGAAAAATGATCGCTTATGCCTCGAGACAATTGAAGACCCATGAGAAGAATTATCCTACTCATGATTTGGAGATGGCAGCGATTGTTCATGCTCTAAAGATTTGGAGGCATTACTTATATGGTGCCAAATGTGAGATTTTTACTGATCATAAGAGTTTGAAATACCTTCCCACTCAAAAGGAGTTGAGTTTGAGACAGAGACGTTGGATGGAATTCCTTAGTGACTACGATTGCACTATTAATTACCATCCAGGGAAGGCCAATGTTGTTGTTGATGCCCTTAGTAGGAAAAATGTGGGTAAATTACAGTTCTTAAGAGTCAGACAGAATATGTTCGAGGAGTTAGCGGAGTTACGATTGACCTTTGGGATATCCGGCAGAGCAGGCCTTCTTGCCCATATGAAGGTCCGACCTAGATTGGTAGATAGACTTAAAATAGCCTAGAGTGAGGATGATCAGTGTGGGAAATGGAGAGCAGAGATTCCTAAGGGGGAGAATTCTAATTTCAGGATGAGTTTGGAGGATGTATTACTTTTTGGTGATAGAGTTGTGGTACCACATTCGAGAGCGCTCAAACAGGAAATCTTGGATGAGGCCCACGATGCTCCTTATAATATGCATCCTGGGAGTACCAAGATGTATCAAAATCTGAAGAAGACTTATTGGTGGCCGGGAATGAAAAGATATATTTCAGAGTTTGTATCTCGATGTTTGGTTTGTCAGCAAGTTAAAGCAGAGCATCAACATCCAGCCGGGCTACTCCAGCCTCTACCTATACCCGAGTGGCCATGGGAAAATATTGCGATGGACTTTGTAGTAGGGCTGCCGAGGACACAGAAGGGTTATGACGTAATTTGGGTGATAGTGGATCGATTGTCTAAGTCTGCCCATTTTCTACCGATTCGAGTTATATGGGGACCAGATATACTAGCAGAATTATATGTGGAGCAGATTGTGCGATTACATGGAGTACCGGCATCGATTGTATCAGATAGAGATGCCAGATTTACTTCTCATTTTTGGCGGGGTTTCCAGAAGTCTATGGTATCAAAGATTTCTATGAGCACAGCATTTCACCCTCAGACTGACGGGAAGTCAGAGCGGACTATTCATACATTGGAGGACCTACTAAGATCGTGTGTTTTGACCTTTACTAGAGGATGGGATGGTAATCTTCATTTGATAGAATTTGCCTACAACAACAGCTTTCAGGCAAGTATCGGTATGGCTATATTTGAGGCATTGTATGGGAGGAGGTGCAGAACCCCTGTTTGTTGGGGTGAGGTTGGAGATAGACAAATTCATGGCTCAGAATTGATAGATATGACGTCAGAAAGAATCAGGTTGATCCGATCTAGACTGTTAGAGGTGCAAAGTCGACAAAAGAGTTATGCCGATCGAAGGAGGAAAGACATTGAGTTCCAAGTGAGGGATAAAGTCTTTTTGAAAGTCTCTCATTGGAAGGGAATTTTGAGATTTGGCCGGAAGGGAAAGTTAACACCCCGCTATATTGGTCCTTACGAGATATTGGAGAGAGTGGGTAAGGTGGCTTATCGTCTGACATTACCACCGGAGTTGGAAAGGATTCACAATGTATTTCATGTGTCGATGCTGAAAAAGTACGTACCAGATCCTACTCACATTCTGGAGAACCAACCGGTTGAGTTGAGTGAGAATATGACTTATGAAGAAAAGCCTATGAAGATTGTAGAACGAAAGGTCCAAGAGTTGAGATCCAGACAGATTCCCCTTGTAAAGGTCTTGTGGACAAATCATCATATTCGAGAGGCAACTTGGGAATTGGAAAAGGATATGAAGGAGAAATATCCAGAACTATTTGAGGATTTAGAAATTTCGGGGACAAAATTTTTGTAAGGTGGGTAGATTGTGATATCGTGCGTGTGAGTTGGCAAAGAAATAAAATAATTAAATAATAAAAAAGTTTTGATTTTGAAGTTTATAAGTATGAGGCAAGGGACGCGTGAGCTGTAGAGCAAACGAAGAAAAACAAAGATAAAAAAATGTTTTCCTTTTCTCTCTCCTTCATTTTCCTCTCACTCTTTCTCCTTCACTGCCAAACTTTGTAAGCGTCGCCGCCATGTCACCACCGACCACCTTCAGCCACGCGCCGGACCACCGAGTAGCTGCCGACGTCAGCTTTCCAGAGCCGCCGAGATCGAGACCATCGGCCTCCGGACGCTCCTCCACGCGCCGCTTGAAGGGAGCGACTCGCCGCCGGTTCTTCTATAATTTCCGGCCGTCTCCGGTCACTTTTGACGACCACCTCTGGCGAGTGAGTGTTTTTCAGACCGAGATCTTTCCACGCCAGTGGTAACTTCCTGATCCGACATCGTTTGGGTGGTTTTCCGTTTTGTAATTACCGGCAATTCGGGAATATTACTAGAACTTGAGATCCGACCGTTGGATCAGTGATCCGATCGCATCAGATTGTTGCTCTCGATTATACGAGCGTTTTGGTATATATATTCACCGTTGATAGTATCGGGTTGTGGGGCCCGCTTTTTGGTGGTGGGGCCCGATCTTTGTTGTGGGCCCCGCTTGCCTCGTTGAGCGTTTCAGCTAGTTCCGGAGCCGTTCGTTGCTGTTTCTCTACTCAGCATAGACGTTTGGAAATATCGAGTTGATTGTCGTTATCGACTTGGCAATTTGAGCGACCGATTGAGATTCTTAGTGAGAATATAGGCATATTCGAGACTTTTGCGTGGATCGAGGTAAGTACACTCTGTGGTGATTCTCTTAACATAATTGTTTGATGATTGATGGTTGTTGTGAGAGTCGATATATATATATATATAAATATATTGGTATAAGTATATATATATATATATATATATATATATATATATATATTTTTTTTTTTTTTTTTTTGTTATATATATTTACATATTTGTGAGATATTATATTGAGATATTAAAAGCATGATAAATATGAAATCATGATTGTTGAGATGAGATTGATGGATTGGATGCGAGATGTGATTGTATTGGATGATGTGTGTTGTTGTGTTATGCAGCCGGGTTTTGTATAATAGTGGCCAGATTTGAGATGATGTGATGATACATCAGATGGTATGAGATGATAGAAAACCTTGGGAGTTGCGATGAGGTACTCTCCCATTGGTTTTTGATTTGGGGGTATACGGGGACTACCCCATTGGTTATATTTCACTCACATTTTGCGAGTTGATATGGTTGGAAACCTTGGGAGTTGTGATGAGGTACTCTCCCATTGGTTTCAATCCTCTGTTATACTAAACCCGGATTAGCAACCATGTTTGATGGATGTTTGTATTGTTGTGGGATGATTGTATGAGATGATATTATAATATATGCTATTTTCATATATTATATTATATATATATCTACATATATATATAACCCTATTTTGTTGGTGATGTCATGTTGAGAGAATGAGTGCTTACTTGCTGAGCTTTTTAAGCTCACTCCCCTCTTCCCCCAAACATTTCAGGTAGTTCGCGAGAATAGCAGGAGCAGTACCAGATTTGGATCCACGTGCCACAGTTGTATTTTCGGGTTGGTCCAGACATTCGAGTCGTCATTTGTATTTTTAAGTCTTGTGTTGTAAACCATAAAAGTTATGTATACTTTATGGGTTTGTAATTTGTGATGTATTATTTGTGTGTTTTAAATTGGTTGATTTGGCATATAGAATGCTTGAGCTAAAAAAGTTTACGAACCTCTTTCTAGGGTTGGGCCCGCTCTAGGGCGGGGGTCGTGACAGAAACTCACCCCTCGAGCATCCTCATCCGTGAACATTATTGGCACTGACCGACCACCTTGTATTTCCGAGGCTCGTTCTGTTCTTAACACTTCCAACCCCTGAGTCCGGCTATAATTTTTCCTTGACCGGTTAAAGTCCCCGGCCAGTGTTTTTCCCCCTGCAATAACATTCACCTGTCGGCCATGTGCTCTCTGCCTGGCCGCCATAACTTCATGGTTAATGTAATTGTTCAAATACCCATTCCGCGCCAGGTCTTCCATTTGCTCCCGTAGGTCTTGGCATCCATCTGTTGTATGCCCCCGAAGATTATGATGCACGCAATAGGATTTATTATTCCTCCTGTCTGGCGGGAATCTCCTGAGATCGAGTTCTATCAAGAGACCTTTTCCCTGGATTTCCATGATGATTTGCCCCAGTGGCTTATTCAGAGGAATGTATGCCTCTTCCCCAGCCACATGGTTCACCTGGGTCGAGATTCTCTTTTCCTGGTCATCCCGAGATATCGGCTTGAATTCCCTTCGTCTCGGGGGCGGTTTTTTGAATTCCTTGTCTAGCCTGCGAGGAGCTTCTTCCCTCGTCGTCCTCTCCCTGATAGTTGTCCCCCTCCGGGTGATTCTCTCATCATCTTCCAACAAAATAAATTTCCGGGCTATTTCCAGAGCGGTGGCATAATATGGTGTACCCTGGATCCTCAGGTGAGTCCACAACTTTCCGATCTTTAAGGCTCCCTTCAAATTCTCCAAGGCCTCGAACGACTCATATCCTCCGACCTCGAGCACCATGCTATGGTACCGCTCAATGAAAGCCTTTAGGGGTTCGTCGTCCCCCTGTTTCATGAGCCTTAATTCCTCAATTGTCTTCTTTGGGACGCATGCCCCCTTGAAGTGCCGAACAAATGACTTTCTGAGTTGTGCGAAGCTTCCGATGCTCCCTGGGACTAGACTGTTGAACCATAGAATGGCAGACTCCCCAAGGTTAGGGGGAATACTTTGCAAACGGCATCCCCTACTACTCATTGGACCTCCATTAACAGGACAAAACTCTCGATATGGGATTTTGGATTAGTGTGGCCTTTGTATGGCGTCATGGACGACATGTTGAATCGCCTTGGGAATTTTCCGACCTTATTTCTTCTGTGAATGGAGATTCAACCTCGCCGTCCCGAGCATCTCCCGCCATTTTGAGGTTTGCTCCCCACTTGGCCATTTCTTTTCTTAACCAAGATTTTATACTGCCATCTGTGTTACCGTGCCGCCTCCTGCGGCCTTCTTTGCATCTGTCACCCCAGGTGCGGCGTTCCTCATGGCTTGAGATTTCCCGTTCAGTTTCACCATCCTTCTTATCTCCCCTTCTGGTGTCGTGGGGGCCATCATAGGAAGAATCTGGCGACTGTCTCCCTTCTTCTTCTTCCCACGTATCCTCCGTTTATAAATCTTTTTCTACCACTACGGACCTCATCCTGTAGGGACCTTTCCTCCTCGGTTCATCGTTATCACTCACATATGTGACCCTTTTTCCTCCCGCTATTTTGCCTCTCCTCCGACTGACTCCAGCTTCAAGATTCTCATTATTCGTTCTTCCATCCTCTCCAGTCTGTTCATCATGGACTTCAACAGGTTTTGATTTTCCTCCATTTCTTTCCTCATATTTTCCTCTATTTTCTCCATCCATTCTGTTGTTGGACTCTCCGACGACTGGCGATTTCCACCTTCTGCCATCGTCTTAATACGCGAGCTGCTTTTTTGTTGGAGTTCCCCACAGACGGCGCCAACTGTTGACGGTAGATTTTGGTCTCAGGGGCAATAAGGGTTTCTTACTCCCGAGACAATTCTCCTCCAACTGTGAATTTGTTTTGTTTATGGGAAACTAAAAGCAAATTTGGCAAAAGACAGATAAATGCACCAATCAACAAAGAGATTTAACGTGGTTTGGCGGATCGGATCCAACCTACATCCACGGGCACAGAACGAACGATGTTTTATTACTGAAATATGCTTCTTGCTCTATTTTTTTTTTGTTTACAAGTCTGATGGTAATGATATTGATTCCTCTTACTTACACTTTCCTCTTCTATTTATAATAGTGAAGAAATCAGATTCATTTTCCCATAAGAATTCCTAGTCGAAACTACATTCACTTCTCATATCCTATTAGGACACTGACTCATTCACCTTTCATATCCTATTAGGACACTGACTTATTCACCTTTCCCCATGAAAGTAGGATAACTTATCTTCTTATCCGTAAGAATATGATGTCTTATCTTCTGGAGCATATCCCGCCATATTCCCGGTCTTCATGAGGTCGGTCATGATGCTCTTTTGAACTGAGAATGCTGCTATCGATCTGATAATGCCCGGTCATCCGATCTTAAGTGGTCGGTTTACCGATCATAAAGTGCTCGGCCCCTCACTCATGTGGTTGGGTCGGTATTAATGATCCTGACCAAGAAGGGAGTTTCCCCTTTTTACCCCTGCCGTATTGCTTAAATATCATAGGACCTGAAAACACCACCAACAATAATTTTAAAAGCCCATATAGAAGAAAACATATATCACAACTAAATTGGAAAACCTAAACTCAAAATATATATAATTAAAAAAAGAGGAATTCCTATAAAGGTCAAAATCATAGGGTTCTTCCAATTTAATACAAAGATAAATAATTCTTCCTATTTAGTCCACCTACATATAGGGTGAGTTTGATAGAGAATATTACATTGAGAGTATAAACTAGTTTATAACGGTGAAATGAAAGTTAGAATATAAGATAACGTAGAAAAATAATCTCATGTTTTGAGAGTATAATCTAGTGTAACGACGCATATGGTGGAATGATTCAACGTTAGCGTTAACGTTCACAAAACGCTCCAACAAACTCCCTTGTAAAAATAAATAAATATACATGGTAAACTATTGTTATTACAAATTTACCCAAAAAAAAAAAAAACTAAAAAAAAAAAGAGAAAAGAAAATAATGTTGATTTAAAAAATGGATTTTTTCCAACTTTAAATTTAAAAGTTAAATATCTCCTAAAATTTTAAGTGTTTTAAGAAAAAAAATTACATCTTATTAATATACAAATCATAAGCTTTAAAACAAGCATCATGAACTATATGTTTCAATCAAAAAAGGGTAAAAAAATGACTCTTATAATTTATAAGTTACCAAATAACTTTTTTTCAAATATTCATATCCTTCATCCAGACTCTAAATTACAATCCGTAAGATGTTACGTACAATTAACATTCTCTCTCAAATTAAGAATTTTACAAGGTCAAAATTAACCACAAAATTGATATGGCACAACAGTCACAATCACATAGTCATAGTTATAGTCACAGTCATACAGTCACAATCACAATCAAAGTTACATGATCACACAAACTCAATCACATAATCACATTCACAACCACAGAGTCACGACACAACCACAATCACATTCACACACTCACAATCACAATCACAATCACAATCACACACTCACATTCACATTCACACTCACATTGTCACACATATAACTAAATTGCAATGTCAATCACATTTTTTTTAATTATAATAACAATTATAAATAGACAATCATATTTTATTAGTCCCAATGCTAATTGAATCATATTAATAACAAAAAAATAGTTTATCATCACCTAATTAATAGATGTTGCCCTTTCTTTAAATACCTTATAAATTAATAAATCAGATTTTTAGAGAATTAAATACAAAAAATTTAGTCAAAATTACGTTTTGATTTTATTGGTCGTGGAGTAGATTTGGACAATTGGAAGCTCCTAAGTGACGTGACGTCAAGAACTAGTAAAGATGGTTAAATCGTGACCGTTGAGAAAACAAACAAGCAGCAAGGATTGCAAGTAGAAGGGGAAAGGGAACAAAAATTATAGATTCTTTCAAATTAATCTATTGCAAATTAGAGGTTTTAGATGACATAATATTTAGTAGAGGTCTATGTTCATAATTTTTGTGTTTATGTGGTGTCAAATTTGATTCTGTTTAAATTTAACTTGTTCTTTGATCATGTTAAGAATTTTAAACATGTTACCATTGTGATCAATTAAATGATAAAAACGACTCGGTTATTGTCCTTTAACTTAATTAGTATATTTTAATATATATATATATATATATATATATATATATATATATATATATATATATATATATATATATATATATATGGTAACATGGTTTTATTGGATGAAAAATAAGTTAATATAATTCGATGAGTCATATTGTTTAAATTAATTTAATACATGTACGTTGATCTAACGTGTGTTATAGGCTTCCGGATCTTTAAAGAAAATAAAAAAATAACATAAAAATTCTCAATCATTTGACTTGCCAAACTCTTAAAGCCCATTTGTTAAACTTTAAGTGAATTTGAAAACATTATAACCACAATCCATTCACTAATTTTATCATCAAGTGTTTTTAAAAAACCCAAAGGGATTGTCTTAGTGCTAAAGGCTTTGAATTTAAGTAATTTGATTTCTCTCAGGTTTAATATTTGAATCTCACTAGAAGTATTTCATTAGGATTATGTCTCTTGATGTAAAAAGCCAACGATAATTTGTGTTGGGAAACATTTGAGTACACGAAATACAAGTCTTGGAAATTAATCGAGGTGCACGTAAACTGGTCCGAACACCCCGGTTATATAAAAAAAAAGTGTTTTCAATAACCTATGTTTTTTTTTTTAGAGATTTTATTATTCTTATTTGTGACAAAAAAATATAACATTAAAAATATAATTTGTTTTTATTAAAATTTTTCGCCCACCGGCCGATTAAAAACAAAACCTAAGAAAATTTTTCCAATTCGTACACCGGGGTTTGGTGGGTCGTCGATTACACTAACAAAAACAACTACAATGAATTGAAACCATGAGCGAAACCATTGATCTTAAAACATTATTGATTCTCAAGTCAAACATGACTGAAAATAATTGCAAGATAAGCAGCAATTATTCAAATTTGGATGGAGAAAAAAATGACACCACAAAGATTAGGTTGTTGACTTGTGAATTGACCGTCGTACCCCTTTTAACTTTGAAAGAGGACCATTCATCAACCCTTCAGCCTCCGGCTCCACAGTCCAGCCAGGCCCAAACGACAAAACTCGGCCCTGCTGCATTTCCATTGTAATGATAGTATTAATGGATTGATATTATAAATTAGATTATAAATATTATATTGAGAATATTATATTGAGAATATAAATCAATTTATAAATTTATTAAATTTTATATCAAACGATATAAATATTTCTGAAACTAAAAAAAAAAAAAAAAGCAGATGATGGCTATTTTTGTGGTCCGCTTTTGAGCAGACAAATATTTTGGAGGACACTGAAATATTTTTGGCAAGAAACATTGTTTTTACAATGAACAAGGTTGCATACATTGCATCTTATGAGAAAGTGATTGAGGTGATGTGTATTGACTTTCTTAGTCTCTTATTATTATTGTACTCAATTTTGTGCTCTTGGGCAGTGGTGGAATCGAGAATTTAACTGAGTTTTAATCATTAGTGGTCGCAACAACAAATCAATGAATTGATTTTATGTTGGATATTAAATAAATTGAATCTAAATATGATAAATTTGTATTCGATCCATTAATAAATGAATTTTGGATTCATATTTGATTAGTATTCATATCCTAACAATATTCAAAATTATTATAAATCACAAATCCATTGCAACAAACTCCAAATTATCAAAGTAACTTTGTTACTTAATAATATATATATATATTTTTAATTTAAATGGTAAATTAGTAATTTGATTAAATAGATTTTAAACTAATTCAATACATTTATAATTTGTTTATTAAACGAATAAATGAATCAATTTTTCTAAATTTATATTATTTATTTATTTATTTTTAAAATAAACATATAATATAGCTTTACTTATTTTCTCTTTAATATTGGTTGATCGATTTAAAGTGGTGAATAAGAAAAAAATAACAAAAATAAAATTTGGAAATCAAGATTATTTAGGGTTTAATTGAAGTTTTAATATTTAAGAAAGACTTTTTTTGACAAATCAAATAATAATTAATTATTTATGAATTTTTTTTTTGCATGATACCAGAAGGACTCAAGTGGCACAGTCACTATTGTGGGTTTCACAATTCCTGGGACAAATTGATAGTGTTGAAACTATTTCAAATAGAAATATTTATGCTGACCGGGTATATTAATTCATCATATTAAGATGATATATGAATATATATATATATATATATCTATATATATATATATATATATTTTTAATCGTGGGCAATCTTGTCGTCAAACCATCTATTCTGGGTTTAAGTAGAGTAGATAAAATCCCCGGTTGTTTTAAGCTCTTATAAGAAACGCACTCTCTCAATTCGAACCCAGAACCTCAAGATGAGATCCTGAACCCTACAGACACCACCAACTCTATTTCCCTTGGAGACGATATATGAATATGAGGACACCTACTATAGGATAATATGACCGATCATTTTTTTCAATTAATTAATTAATTTTTTATTATTATTATTATTATTATTTTGCAATTTAATAGACAAGTAGGTCCTACATATTTTATATTTCTCCAGTTTAAGAAATGGCTACTTATCATGAATTTTTACACAACCGGACTGATGATTAAATCAAGTGATCCAAAAAAATTCAATAAATATCCAACATTCTATTTCTCACGATACCCCTTTCTTTTGTGCACCTTTAGAGCAAGGCCACTACTACAATACCCCTGGGTATGAGATACTTGGGGCTTACTAATGGCTTTTAATTTTTGTTTTTGTCATTGTTTGGCTATCAATTGGTTGTTAAATAATGGTCAAAAATTAAAAATAAAGGGACAATCGGTTTATACATGGCAAAAAAGCCCGCGGCCCGGCCCGGCCGGTTCGGCCCGGCCCGAGGTGAAAAAAGCCCGGGCCGGGCTTCAAATGGGGGCCCGACTCGGGCCCGGGCCCGGGCCGGGCTCAACCCAAAAAGCCCGGGCCCGGCCCGGCCCGGGCTTAAAATAAATAATAATTTTTTTTTTAATTATAAAATATATATATTTATAGAATAATTTCTTATATTTATAATTTTTTATAATAAAAAAATCGGGTCCGGGCTTAAAATAAATAAATAAATATTTTTATTTATATAATATATATATTTATATAATAAATTTTTTATTTTTATAATTTTTTATAATAAAGAAATCGGGCCCGGGCCAAGCCCGGCCCGAGCCCGAGCCCGAGCCCGACCGGGCCGGCCCGGCCCGGCCCGATGACAGCCCGGGCCGGGCTTTTTTCGGGCCCGGGCCAAATTTTTTTTTGCCGGCTCGGGCCGGGCTTAGCAAAGCCCGGCCCGAGCCCGGCCCGTTGCCATGCATAAATCGGTTGCAAAGCCGGTTGTCTCTTAAATAATAAAATAAATAAATAATAAATAATATTAATAAATTATTAAATTATAGATTTAATTGTCAAAGTAGCATATTAATTGTTGAAAATTTCACGTTAGCAAATATTTCATATTTATAGATATCGATTGTATATTTAATGGTTAAAGTTCCTTATTCAATGGTTTTAATTGCCTGTTTGACTTACAAATCATTAAAATATTACATGTTAATATTCAATAATTGCATGTCAATGGTTAAACTAATATGTTAATGGTTGAAAATTTCATGTTAGCATAAATTTCATATTTATTGGTATTGTTGCATGTTTAATAGTTACAGTTACATGCTTAATATTATAATTAAGTTTCATGTTCAAGAAAGTTTCATATATTGGTTGTGATAATTGTATGTCGATGGTCAATACTGCATGTTAATTGTTAGAAGTTTTATGTTTTAGAATATTTCATATTTATTGATATAGGTTTATGTTTAATGATTAAAGTTGCATGTTTAATGGTTATAAGTTTCATATTGTAGAATGTTTCATATTTATTGGTTGTGGTAATTACATGTAAATGGTTAGAAGTTTCATGTTCCAAAAGATTTCATGTGTAAGGTTGCATGCTTAAGGTTAAAGTTAATGGTTAGAAATTTCAAATTTTAGAAGGTTTTGTATTTATTGATTGTGATAATTGCATGTTAATGGTTACGAATTTTATATTTTAGAAGGTTTCATATCTATTAGTTTGATTGCATCTATAACGATTAAAGTTGCATGTTCGTTTTATAAAGTATTATTTCGGTGGCATGTTATTGCTCAATAATTATATATTAATGGTTAAAGTTGCATGTAAGTGCTTAGAAGTTCCATATTTATAGGTTTTGATTGCATCTTTAATGGTTAAAATGATGTGTTGAATGTTATTAGTTGCATATTTATTTTACAAAACATTAGATAATTACAAGTGCATTTTACAAAATATTAGAAAATTGTATGTTAATGTTTGCTAATTGCAGTTCAATTATCAAAATTACATGTTAATAGTTGAAAATTTATTATTAACAAAAATTTCATATTTATCAATATTAATGGGTAAGGTGGCATGTTCAATGATTAGAAGTTTAATATTTTAAAAGGTTTCATATGTATTAGTTATGATAATTACATGTTAATGGTTAAAGTTACATATTAATGATTATAAGTTTCATGTTAGCAAATGTTTCATATTTATTGGTTTGGTTATTTATTTAATTGTAAAAGTTGCATATTTCATATTTAATAGTCAAAATTGCATTGTTAACCGGTTAAAAAGGTAACATATTTATTATTTTTATAAAAACTCTTAAATCTCAACCGTTCGATCTTGTTAAAATTGATCAAACGGTTGAAAACCCATAGGTTAAGAAATTATACGTTATGCTTAAATAATATATGATGATATGAAAGACGACTCTATTTCTAGTAATAGAATCCTAATTTTCTCCAATAAGAGTCAACAAAAAGCTACTAATTTGCAGCAAATTATGACTAATCCATATGCAAGGCGAGGAACAGAAGGGTTGGTCTAAGAGGAGCATTTTGAAGCTTCTATACTTTTTTTTTTTTTTTTTAGAAATCGTTGGAAATCCCACCGTTAATCCATCCCTTCCAGACTTAAACACAACATCCCTTCCGGACTTAAACACAACAGGTAAAACCTCAAGTTATCTGAAACTATTACAAGAAATGCACTCTCTAGATTTGAATACAGAACCTTAAGATCAGATCCTGAGTGCTACACCACCAAATCACGTCCTTGATCCCTCTATACTCTAAACTGTAAATGCAAAAATAACCTTCAATGTTACCGTCCGTAAAGTAAATGCAATTTGCCAAAAAAAAAAAACCTGGATTCTTCAATGTTGATAGACAAATTTCATGGTTATACAAGCTCTTCACTGCAACCTATGTCTTTTCCTTCTCACCCAATTTGAAAACCTCAAACTTTAACGTGTGGCTGTGCCCAGCATCATCAATATCGCCATCGTCTTCTTCATTGATAACTATCTGTGTGCGGTAAAAGTGGGATAAAGCAATAATGTTGGATACCTTCAACTTGTTAGGCCTTACTTGGATAGAGTCTAATAGAATCTTGGGTTTTTCTCTGGAAACTCTTTGTAATATGCGCCTGCACAGATGTGTATTTTCGGTTAGGATTCCCTTCCAACTTACATGTGCAATTTAATCGCTAATAAGAGTATTAAATTCTGAATGTTGTATACCTTTATTCTAGTTGTATCCGCGATTCCTTAATTCTTCCAACCACCCCTTAAGTACAAGCACTTTGGCTTATATAGGGTCTCATGTATATAGGAGTCACCTTTTTAATCGAAACTTGTCCACAACTGAAGTTCTTTGCAAATGCATGGTGTACATTTATCTAGACCTGGCCGCCGGTTCGGTTCCGGTTCGGAACCGAACTGAACCGACCGGTTCACGGTTCCACAAGTGTGGAACCGGAACCGAACCGGTTAATTCCGGTTCGGTTCCGGTTCCACACTTAAATGGAACCGAAACCGTAAACCGAACCGGAACCGAACCGGTCGGTTCCGGTTCGGTTTACGGTTCCCCTTCCGGTTTTTTTTTTTTTTTTTTTAATAATAAATTTTAAAAAATAAAAAAAATTCTATAATCGTAATGTTTTTTCATACTATCACATCATTTTTATAGAATCCTTTTTTTATAAAATTCTTTTAACATATAATCCTTTTTATAGCCAACTCTTGGCTAGTGCTTTCTTTATATAAGCGATGTGGGATATTTGTTACTTGGCTATTGTGTCCCACATCGCTTATATAAAGAAGTTAATAACCAATAGTTGGTTATAAAAAGGATGTGGACATTCATGTTTTAGTATTGCAATTTTAAACCTCATTAAGTCATTATTATTAATTAAAAAAATTGAGATTTACTTGTGGAACCTTACGGTTCCAAGAAAATAATTTTTATTTTTTTTTTACTTCCGGTTCCAACCGGAATTGGAACCGTTCGGTTCCAGCGGTTCCAACCGGTTCGGTCAGGGTAAGAACCCTAACCGAATCGGTTCGGTTCCGGTTCCGAACCGGAACCTTGGCCGGGTCTACATTTATCATGATACATGCTCTAATATGGCTTTAGGTGTAATCTTGGTGTAATTTCACCTGTTATTATGGATGTAAAACCCTGCTTGCATGCTAAGATAATTGGATTATCATTAAATTCCACTAATCTCAGATAGATGTATGTGACATCATTTTATTCGGGGTTCTTATGTTGAGGTCGGAGTACTTCCAGTGCACTATGAGGATTTCCGGAGTGAACCTTCTCTGAATAGGTCAGGATTGGATTGTATTTATCTTGGAGTTCCTCCACTCCATAATGATGTGGCCTCAGAGTGACGTACGTTACTAGGAGTAGTGTCACTCCTGGAGTTGGGGTTGGGTTGTCTCCAGAGTCGTTTAGACTTTCGAAGGTAACCCCATGACTAATCATTTTTACTATTACGTTAGTACAATGACATATGTCTTCCTTCTAGTGGACCTTTCTCCGTCTACAATAGTTTCACTAAAGATGCATGTTGATGAAGATTTTTCTGCATGTCGACACATATTTTTGGTGGTAGGGCTATTTGTGAGCACCTATATCAGTCCTCTCATCAGACCGTTTATTTGAAATAAACAGTGTTTAGATGAGGTCACCTGTCACAATGCTTCGTACGTCGAGGAAAAGGCAATCACATTTTCGAATGATTTTTGCTTAAAATGCCTATAAAATGGGGCTTAGGGCTTTCAAACTATTTTTACTGTTGCCCTCATTTGTATTACAAGAACAAAACTCTTAGCCTTTTATTCTTCTAAAAAAAGCTTCGAATTTTCTAAAATAATGGTGGTACCATCAATCGAGACTAAGCCATTCGTTGAGGTTGAAGAATCTTTCAACCTCACATATGGTGTAAATACTGATGAATATTACATGGACATGTATAACCCCCAAGATATTGGGGAGGATGAGATTTTTCTATTTAGACAATAGGTCAAATAACTTTTCCCATCCATCCCATCATCATGGAGTTCTTGTCAGTGTCGAGGGTTTCGCCATTGCAGTTGAACCCAAACATACTTCTAGGTTTGAAAACATTAGAGGCCTTCAACATGCTGCTGAAAAACAACCATTTTTCTCAATTTTCGACTAATTGACCCTATATTATTTGAAGTCAGGGACCAAGGGGTTCCACATTGCCCAGGCTTCGAAAGGGAAGAGATTTATAACCATATTCTATAAAGCCTCTATTTCAGAGATGGAGTTTTGGGAGTGGGGTCTTACTACTCCTCCAATCAAGATTTCAGGTGCGTGGAGGAGACCAAAGCACCAGTTATACAACATTTTTCACACATTCACTAAGGATATTCATAAGTTTTCTTTTCTCTCATCGTATGGTATTGAGTTTATTGTTTAAAGTCAAACTCTAATTTGAATTTGTCTTATTTTGCAGCTAGAGCTATTCTAAGACCAACTTCCTTAAATCTTAGGTTCGAGTACTACGAGAAGTACATATGACATTTTAAGAAGAATTTCTAGATCCAAGGTGCTTCTGTGGGTGTTCCCTTTAAGAAATTATCCTGCAGACGACTTTGATTCAGATGTGAGATTAGTATCCCCCTACCACATGCGCTATCCAAATTTTGTTAAAACTAGATTAAGGGCGTGGGTGGATGATGGTCCGACCATCAACAGAGAGATGGTAAATAAATATGATGCTAAGGGGACTATTTCTGGACCTGAGTCTGGAGAAATACTGCAGAGACATTCCCTTCATTTTGCCACTCTATTGGGGAAAATATTCCCTCGAAGCTACCAAGTATCACTGGAGCATGAGGGAAAAAGCTCTCGCACACTTGAAGGCAGCTCCCAGAGTTAATTCGAAACCGGAGAAAGGGGAACATGAAGCTCGAAGGCCTTTTCGGAGCAAAAGAAGACAACGATTACTGCTCCGGTGAGGAAAATGGTTATGGTGAGGGTGAGGTTCGTAAGTAGGCTTGATCGAACCAGAATTGGAACTGCAGCGAACCTTCGGGTACATGAATTGAAACCGAAATCGAAAAAATCCGGTTAAGTTCCATTAAAAATGGAATCCGGAACCTCCGGTTCCTGGAACAGCTTCGACGATTTGATTCCAAACTAATGATTTCTGGTTCGGTTCCGAACCTGCGGTTCCCAGTTAGGAACCACAAAAAAAAACTAGTGACCGTTGGAGGCAATGAGGACTTACTCCCATTTGAAAATTACTGATGCTTGGAAGAGGCCGGAGCACCAGTCGTATCGGATTTCTCATACCTTCAATAAGGATATACGTAAGTATTTTTATCTCTTTGGTTTATTGTCTGATACGAATATTGATTGATGCTTGTATGCATTTGCAGTTGGAGGTGTTTTAAGACATGTCTCCTCAAATCTCAGGGTCAAATACTATGAGAAATACGTGTGGCCCTTTGAGAATGATTTCCTTGACCCGAAGAGCCTCAGTGGAAAGCCCTTTAGGAGGTGATAGGGAAAATGGCAATATTGAGGCACTTTGATTCCGAGGTGAAACTGTAGAAGGCCTATATGCTGGGTTTCCCAAGGTGTCTTCGGAATCAACTGAAGACATGGGTAGATGATAGGCCATGTATCAATTTATTGGGTCTGGCCTGATTGAAGTCCAATTGAAACCTGGGATTTGCATTGATTTTTTTTTCTATAATTTGGGTCTGCACAAATACCGTGTTTGGTTATATTTTTTTTTTTTGTATTTGTATTTGTGGGTCAGTTCTCAGTTATGGTATAGTATGCTTATGCACATATTTTCGTTCTCTTAATTTCTCTAGAGTTTTTCTTATCGTCCCATTTTCTTCAATCTCATTGGTTTATATAAAGGATTTTAGGTAGATGATGTAAAATTTTGGGGTTAGCGCGGTAGCATCCATGTGATTGAAATTTAAAATTTTCTTCCAAAATCACTTTAAAGATTGGGGTTATGTCGCTATTGATGTAAACAACTTGTTCTATTAAACTAATCTCCATTAATTTAATCATGCATGCATTTTAATTTTATTTATCAAATAAATAAAACAGTGATAAAGAAATTAAATGTCAATTATCTTTATTCATTTATAGAGGTTTTCCTGAATCTCATTACTTGATTTTCCCTCGTTGTAGTGCACCAAGTGTTGCACCTCTAGTTGGCACACACAATCTCTTCTACGTACAATTCGTTCCCACTCTTGAGTACTTGAAACTCTTTTATTTCTTGGACGTCGAAATCTTGGATTAGTTGATCAAGAAATTATTTTTCTTGATTTTGTCTTGGAGTACTTTTGAAACTATTGCAAAAGAGAGATCATTTTCGAAAATTCGACCAAAGGAGAAGGATACTCCTCTTGGTTGAATAGCACTTCCATTTATAGAGTTGGGATTGTTTCACTTGTATCTTAATACAATAAGGATACTTCAAGATCTCTCCAAATCAAATTTGGACTCTTAAGACACTTTCCCAATTGAATCATGATTCGTAACTAAATAATACTTCTAATTTAATCTTAATTAGGACTTAACTAAATATGGTGTTAGCCTACTAAGTCACGGCCCAATAGATTAAATATTATATTGGCCCAATAATTAATTAACTCATTAATTAATTATTCATTTACTTAATTTTAATTAACAATTAATTAAAATTACACTTTAATTAATAATTAATTAAATTTACACTTTAATTAAATTTAAAAATTAAATTTAACTTTGTATTTCGAATTTATTAATCAAATTAATATTTCTAAATTATTCCGATTATCCTAATCTTATTAGGAAAACTTATCTTGCCAAAATAATCATTTATTAACCTTTAATAAACATTCTTGAATTTGTAATATATATGAGAATTATAATTGTGCGACCATCATAGGTTCGTTATCAAGTAGTAGTGTGATAATATGAACTCTTTAATAATTCATCTTTATGATATCCCACAGACCATGGGTAAACGCCTAGTAGTATGCCATATCACATAATCGATGAATGAAGTGGGAAAACATATGAATCTGTTAAAATACACTTAAAGCATGTAATCTCATTCCTTGTGAAATTTATGTTCCTTATCGAATTTGAGATCATGGTCAGGCCAAATCCTTTCTACTTGACATCTTTCAAAAACTCGATCTTTGTGAATTTGATATCTCTAAGATATCAACTGCTTTGGCCAAAGACTTGTATCCACAACTTAAGCTTCCTTGCAACATCTCTAGCTTTTATTATCAAAGCTATCGAATCCATTCTTAAAGCACACGTGACTTTGTACATTAATAACTCAAGACCATCTAGTATTTATTCAAAAGTCATGGCTAGTCGAATGATGATATACCAGTGAATCATTAGTACTATCGCATAAGTCAATATGTGATCTCAGGTCAGAGGATATAACGACGCTAATATATTATTACGAAGATTAATGACCTTAGATAATAATACCACGTGATCTTACGCTTATGTGGTTGTGTTCGATATTTCATTCTACTAATGAAAATATCTATCGTTTATGTCCTTATGATATGAGACTTATCATCCATTCTATTAACATCAAATGTCAATATAGGCGACACAAAATAATATTGATCGAGTGATATATTACTGCAATGTATAATAATCATATTTTATCAAGAACTTAATTTGAGACATACATAAATATTGTTGACTCTCATAATCACAAACATCTTTTGGATTAACAATATTTATTTGTCATAATATCTCGGGACATACATATAAAACATGGATATAAAGATGTGTAAAAAATAAATACCTTTTATTAATTAAATAATAAAATGTATTATAAAATAATTTGTCTTAAACCATGATATCTATTGCTGATTTTAGGGCATACACTCTAACAAACTTTCACTTACACTAAAACCAGTTGTTATGATACCCAATGTCCATCTTCTCAAGATGACATTCCTTTGCTCTTGTCCCATAGGCTTTGTGAGTGGATCAACTGCATTGTCAGCTTTCTGAATGAATATTTGTCCATCTCCAACATATTCTCTTAGTATGTGATACTTTATTTGAATGTGTTTGGATTTCTGGTGTGACCTCGGTTCCTTGGTCTGTGCATTGTTGTCGCGGTTCAAAGTGAATGCTCCTTTAATGATTGGAACCGCACCTAGTTATGTAACAAACTTCTTTATCCAAATTACTTCCTTCGCGGCTTTCGAAGCCGCTATATATTCCGCCTCAGTAGTGGAGTCCGCAATAATGGATTGCTTGGTGCTCTTCCAACTGATTTCTCCCTCATTACACAAGAAAATGAATCAAGAAGTTGACTTATAATCATCAGTGTATGTCTGAATGTCCGAGTCCGTAAACCCTTACATTTTCAGTTCTGGTGATCCGTAAGTCAATATCATACCCTTAGTCATTCTTAAGTACTTAAAGATTACATTGACTTCTATCCAATGGTTTTTTCCTTGATCGAACTGAAATCTGCTTGTTACACTAACAACAAATGCAATGTCCAGTCTTGTACAAAACATGACATACATGAGACTACCTATGGCAGATGCATACGATACTTGACTCATACGTGCTCTCTCTTGAGGAGTCTTAGGACTCATCGATCTAGATAGATGAATTTCATGCCTATAAGGTAATAAACCTCTCTTGTTGATTCTCTTGAGCACTTTTCATATGTACAGACTTCGAGATAAACCAATCATTCTTCTAGATCTATCTCTATAGATTCTAATGCCTAGAATATAGGTTGTTTCTCCCATGTCTTTCATTGAAAATGTTTTGGATAACTCTACTTTGACCGAAGTCATTATAGCGACATCAATTTCCAATAGTAATATGTCATCCACATATAGTATCAAGAATGTGATGACTCTCCCACTGAATGTTTTATAAACATATGGCTCATCAATATTTTTGATGAAATCAAATGTTTTGATTGCATCATCTAAACATAGATTCCAACTCCTAGATGCTTGCTTTAGACCATATATAGATCTTTGCAACTTGCACACATATGACTATCTGTTTTAGACTTAAAACATTCTGGTTGTTTCATATACATTTCATCCTCAAGAAATCCATTCAGAAAAGTCATTTTAACATCTATGTGCTAAATATCATAAGTCATAATAAGCTGCTATAGCTAAGAGAATTCTAATGGATTTTCACATAGCTATTGGCAAAAAAGTCTCCTCATAATCAACTTCTTGTTTCTGAGTATATCATTTTGCCACTAGTCAAGCTTTATAAGTCTCTACTTTGCTATCATTTCCAATCTTTCTTTTGAAGACTCATTTACACCCAATATGACTAATTCCTTCAGGAGGATCAAAAAATGTACACACTTGATTAGAATATATGAAATCCATTTTAAAATTCATAACTTCAATCCATCTGGATCCGACATTGCTTCTTCGTAATTTATAAGGTCATCTACATGAACCGCTTCACCAATCATAAAAGATTCAAAATCTTGTTGATTGACTAAGGTGTATCTCAGAGGCATGCATGATTCCCTTACTGACCTACAAAGAAGTTGTGTTTTTTGAGGTGTTTATTGTTCTACTTGTTCTGGTTCCTTCTGAGGTAAGTCAATTCGATTTTCAAAATTCTCTTCTTGAGAGACTTCTTCATCCAAGTCTACTTCTTCTATAATACTTCCTTCTTGGACTATGCGGTCCTCAAGAAAAATAACATTTCTACTAATCATGATCTTGTGATTAGAGGGAATGTAGAAGTAATATCTCATTAAGTTCTTGGGATACCCTATGAATTTACCCTTTTTCAGATCTTGAGTTTAGCTTTTCCGTAAAAACTTTCTTTATATAAGTTGGACTGCCCCAAATCTTCAAGTATCCTAAGTAAGGACATTTCCCATACCATATCTCATATGGGGTCTTGGGAGCAGATTTGGTTGGAACTCTATTTAGAACATGCAAGGCTGTTTGGAGAGCATATCCCCAAAAGGACGTCGGTATATCAAAAAACTCATCATAGAACGTACCACATTCAATAAGGTACGATTTCTCCTTTCTGTTACACCGTTATGTTGAGGTGTGTAAGGGGTGTTACATGAGATACTAGACCCGGTCACGGTTCTGGTTCGGAACCGGAACCGAACCGGTTGGAACCGAAAGGTTCCGGTTCCAACCGGTTCCGGTTCCGGAACTGAACCAGAATGGGACCGGTTCGGTTGGGGTTCCACCCCGGTATGAACCGGTGGAACCGTACGGTTCCACCGGTTCGGACGGTTCCTGTTGGAACCGTAGGGTTCCAACAGGAACCCTACGACCCCCAACGGCCACTAGCCGTTGGGGGCCTAATTCCCCCAACGGCTAGTGCCGTTGGGGGCCTAATTCCCCCAACGGCTAGTGCCGTTGGGGGCCTAATTCCCCCAACGGCTAGTGCCGTTGGGGGATGTAGGGAGCCGTTTGGCTCCCTGCCAAAAAAAAAAAAAAATTAAAAAAAAAAATTTTATTATATAAAATAAAAATTACTAATGTACCCCTAATAACGGTAATAAAACGGTTATATTTAGGGGCATTTTTGGTATCAAAAAAATTCTAAAATTCTATAAATAGGATTTATTTTTCATAATTTCATCACACCAAATTCTCAACTCTCTCATTTCTATAAATCTCTTATTCTAAATCTTACTTCAATACAATTCTCTTATAATCTTATATTCTTATTCTCAATCTCAATTCATTTAGTTGTTAATTTGTTATCATTCGCATCGCAATTATTCAATTTTCTTATTTTTCTTCTTAATTTCTCAAACGAAAAATGGCAAGCTCATCTGAGAACATTATGTCAAATATGCCAACCCAAGAGAGCGGCCCTAGAGTCAGTGCACAATCACGGAGAAGAGAAGTTAAGGCTCGGTCCTCGGATATTTTCAAAATTCATTTTACTTTGGAACGCCTAGAAATTAACTTGTATGGCACATCTTTCTTTAAGCTTTGGTGAAAAATTTCATTTTACTAATTACGTGCATAATGCTTTAAACCCTGCTGCATGTAGAATGACTCGAAACACAACAAAACGTCATATTTTCAAATTATATAAAGATGGTAAAATTATTTTAAATGAAATATTTAAAGAGATGAAAGGTCGTATTTCTATATGTTCTGATATTTGGAGTGACCATTGGCAAACACACTCATACATGGGTGTGACTTGTCATTGGATTGATGCATCATTTACCATGCAAAAAAGACTTATTGCATTTAGAGTTTTTGATGACCCACATACTGCACAAAATATTTATAGAATGATGAAGATAATTTTTGATGAATATTGTTTAGTAGAAAAAAATTTAACAATTGGATTTGATAATGCATCTGCAAATACTGCATCCATTAATGATTTAAAATCCTTATGTGAACCAAATTTAGGGGGTCGATTTTTTCATATTCGTTGTACATGTCATGTCCTAAACTTATGTGTGCAAGACGGTCTAAAATTATTATCTCCTTTCCTTGATCCAATTAAAATGACACTTAACTGTATTTGGTCATATTCTCAAGTTAGGAGAGAATGGACCAAGTTTTGTAAAATAAATGGTATTAATCCAATTAAATTTTATAGAGATGTTCCAACACGTTGGAATTCTACTTATTTTCTTTTATGTCAAGCATTTCAATACAAAGATGCATTATGTAGTTTTTTTCTCAACATGTTCAAAATATCACACTTTATCCTAGTCAATGGGATATTTGTGAACTTTTTTTAGATATTTTAAGAGTATTTAATGATGCTACTTTAGTTTTTAGCGGTGTTTATTATCCTACAACACATTTATTTCTTCTTGAGAGTTGAATATTGTTGGCACTCTCGATGAGCATGTTGACAGTGACGACCCTAATGATCTTGTTTTGCTCGAAGCCATTACTGTTATGAAGGTAAAATGGTTGCATTATTTTAGAGAAATTCCTTTACTTTATCTTATTGCTGCTGTTTTTGATCCTAGATTTAAATTAGAAGGTTTGAATGGTGGTTTACATGCTTACTATGGTTATTAGGAATATTAGATGACATTGATATTACGAGCATAATGACGAAATTAAGAAGTGATTTAATTATTTTATTTAATGATTATATTGTAAGATATTACTTAGGAACATTAGTCAATCTAGTAGTAGCGAACCGGTAATTCAAACAAGACTTAGCGCATGGGATCGTTGGTTATTGCAACGAAATAAAAAATCTAGGGATACGACAACTAATAATCCCGAATTAGATAATTATTTATCTACAAATTTTGAGTTTTCTAATGAAAGTTTATGCAGTAAAAATTTTAAAATCCTTGAATGGTGGAACCGGCATCAAAATATATATCATGTTTTATCTATTATTGCTAAAGAGATCTTGGCAGCACCTATTTCCACCGTTGCGGTTGAGCAAGCCTTCAGCTTGGGAGGTAATATATTGGAAGCTAGGCGATCTTCATTACATCCAAGCATTCTAGAAGCAACAGCTTGTGTGGATGATTGGACTCGAGCTGATCTGAGACAACAAGAAGATGCCCCCGATGATTGTGAAGATTTGTTCGATAATGCTTCTGCAACAAGTGCAAGCGGAACCGAAGCCGAATGATCAACTGATAATGATGATTGATAATTGTAAAATTATAATTTACAAAGGGGATATGTCTTAAACTTGTAATGGAACTACGTGAGCTTTGATTCCTCTCACCCTTGGAGGATACGTAGGCAACTTAAATTTTTAAAAATTTAAGCTCAAGCTCTTCAATGTAATATTTTTATTTATTTATAAATTTAATCTCATTTTTTTTAATTAATAATTTTTTTTTATTTAAGCTTTGATTCCTCTCATTTTTTTATTTTAATTAATTAAAAAAAATAAAATAAACGGAACCGAACCGAACGGTTCGGTTCCGGTTCGGTTTTAGGTTCCGGTTCCACTTAAGTGTGGAACCGGAACCGAACCGCCGGCCGGATCTATGAGATACTATTCCATGTTCCTTGAGACACTATTCGGTACTTACATACTCTCCTCTGCGATCAGATCGTAGATTTTTGATGCTTTTTCTCAATTAGTTTTATACTTTATTTTTATACTCTTTGAAATTTTCAAAAATATCAGACTTATTTTTCATTAGGTACAAATACTCAAATCTTGAACAATTGTCAATGAAAGTAACCAAGTATTGAAAACCAAGTTTGGCCACTATACTAAGTGTGCCACATACATAAGTATGTATAAGTTCCAAGATTTCTTTGGTTCTTTAATTTTTTTCCTACAAAAGATGCATGATCATTTTTCTTTTGAGACATGATTCGCAAGTTGAATAATGTTCTAAACCTAATAAAGGAAGTAAGCCTTCATTTTCTAATTGTGAAATCCATTTGTCTCCAATATGACATAATCTTAAGTACCAAAGGAATCTTGATTTGGGATTATCTCTTGGTCGCTTTGTTGTTACCGCGTTTAACTCATTGTTATGATTGTCATTCATTTGTAAGATATATAATCCATTTATATTTAGTGCAATGCCCAAAAATTTATTCAAATAATAAATATTGCATTTCTCATTGATAAAATGAAATTCATAATTACATTTTGTCAAAATTAGAATGGAAATAATGTTCCTTATTGCACTAAAAATTTTATCTAATAAAATTAAATGTCTTGATGGCATAGGAAAATGACACATCCCTAAAGAGGTTGCAGAGACAAACTCTATATTTCCAACTTTGAGGACTATTTTGCCTTCATTAACAAATTTTTACTCTTTAGAATCTGCGAGGACATACAAATATGCGAGGTAGCAGTAAAATCTAAAATCCATGAATGAGATATGAAACTTATACCAATATCCATTTCAATAACAAAGAATAAGGATGTACATTCTCTTGGCTTCTTCAAGCTTGTAAGGTACTGATAACAATTCCTTTTCAAATGTCATTTCTTCTTATAGTAGAAACAATCATCTTGGGCCTTATTTTATTTTTCCTTTATTTGATGTGCCTCCGGTAGTTTTCTTTTTCTTGGGAGCTTGCTTCTTGCCATTTCTCTTTTTATTGCCCTTATTAGGACAAGAGACATTAAGAACAACCCATTTCTCATTTCATTCAACCTTTAAGAGGGTTTTAGTCTTTTCATAGGTCTTCAACGAGCCATGAAGCTCACTATGTGACCTAGTTGATCTAATCAACATGTTCATGTTTAAATTAAAAATGAAGCTCTTGAAGGCAAGAGTAAGGGATTGCATGATCGAATCCACCTAAACGTTAAATATTAGTCCTAAATTAAATTTATCTGTTTGATCAATCAAATTGATCATTTGAAGGATGTGATCAGAGACAAGAGTCCACTCATTCATTTTCATCCTGAATAACTTGCTAGTAACATCGTATCTAGCAGTTTCACTACTTTCACCATACAACTCTTGTAGGTGTTCCATGATGTCCACCAATGAGTCAACCCTCTCGTATTGCTCTTGCAAAGCTGAGCTTAGAGAGGCTTTGATATAGCTGCTTACCTAGAGCTTATCGTTCTGCCGCTTTTAATAGACATAAGTTTTTTCAGCACAGGTATCATCATCAATAGGATCATGATCTATCATAACGAGAACATAGTAGAGGCGTCCATAATCCAAGACAATCTTGAGCTTACGATGCCACTCTAGAAAATTTAGGCCAGTGAGTTTGTATTGGCCAAGTATTATGGATAATGGATTCATTTTGTATCACTTACTCTGTTAAAAATAATAGTTTGTTAGTTATTTTGTAATAAGTTTTTATCAAAGTTTAAGGTCTTTTAAATAATGTTGCTCCCATTGTTCGAATTCTACACTCTCGTATGTGGTAGATGGAAATATTGTTAGATGTAATTCTAGTGGGATGTCAACTTCTCACTGTTAATGTCATGCCCCACCTGATGGGTTTTGGCACTTCATCTTTAATGAGTCAAAACTCATTTTGTTTTTTTTTTTTTTTTATCTTTATACAAGGTTCGACCTTTCCACATCTAGCAAACAATGCCTCACTTAATGAGTTTTGACATTTTTACTAGTTAAGCTATGCCCGACACCTTTCATCAC
Source organism: Zanthoxylum bungeanum (assembly GCA_019454045.1). Lineage (NCBI taxonomy): Eukaryota > Viridiplantae > Streptophyta > Magnoliopsida > Sapindales > Rutaceae > Zanthoxylum > Zanthoxylum bungeanum. The sequence goes on from SKCR01024044.1 coordinate 438,187, forward strand.
GTAACACATATGATTGACCCACACCTAATGGGTTTTGGGACGAACAAGTTAAATAGTACTTAAACATGTGAGGGACCCTCACCTAATGAGTTTTGGGATTTTCCAACATATAATTAGTAGGCTAATTGATCGTGTTGGAAGGTTAAGGCTTAATATTTTAATCTTGGGGATTAATAAATTATTCATATCTTAATATGATTTTAGGTCTTTTCTTTAGTGCATCTTGATGTTTTGTATCTTATACTATTATCGTGCACAAGCACATTTACCACATAACTTTTATGTTTGGCTCTAAACGATGGGATACTAATCTTTTATTAACATTTAATAAAACTGTTCCATTTGGTTTAAAACAATCATTCACAATTCGGTGAGTAGAGAAAAACTCCCAGAAGATGAGGGGGTCCGACGTGACCACTTAAGTCCCTACATTCTTAGACTCTTATTATTTTGGTGACATAGTTTTCTTTAATACCTCTTTGATTGAGAAGGTATTAGGCTTTCAGGGCTTTATAATCCTATACCAATCTTGAAACTTTTAAAAGATTACTATTTGATTATTAATTAATTAATATTTTAATCATATTAAATTATTAAGAGATTTAATCAAAGTCATATTTGGATTCTTGTGATGATTGAGTTTTAATCCATTTAAAAATTCTATTTTGGGTTTAACTTTAAAAAAAGGAAGTTTAAGTTAAAAAAAACTAGTAACAACTCAATTTATATTAGAATTCTTTTCAAAAATAAATTTTAATGAAAAATAAAATTATAATTTTACTTAAAATTGAATTATGGAATTTTTTTGCAAAATGTTTGTAATTTCAAAAAATATAATTTGACCCATGAACTTTCAGGTATTTACATTAAAGCCCAAAAACTTTCAGAGTTTGTAAATTGGTCCATGCTTTAGCGCATCACGATGCTCTGGTACGCGCATCGTTACTCGAAGAGTCGCGACACGCATCCCAGTGAGTCACGACACGGAACAATCTTCTTGAATTTTCAGGTTCTGTCTACAAGATTGTTTCGCGCTGCAAACGACCTTTCTGAATTCCAATTGTGTTGAAATTTTATAGAGTCGTTAATCCATATGTCTAGTATCTCCACCAAAAGAATTTAGCCAAAATAATGATTTTATCCATATAAAATAATAGCTTAACCGAACAGCTCTCAATAGGATCTCAAATACATGCTTTAATTTATTTTCATCAAAACGACATAACCTTAGAGCTACTACTAATACCATTGTAAGATTTTGAGTTTAACGCAGAAGCATCCATGTGACTGGAATTTACAATTTTCTTCCCAAACCATTTAGAGCTACTACTGATACCATTGTAAGGTTATGTCGTTATTGATATAAACAACTTAATCCATTAAACTAATCTCCATTAATTTAATCATGCATGCATCTTAATTCTATTTATCAAATAAATAAAATAACGATAAAGAAATTGTAGCTCAATTATCTTTATTGATTTCTAGAGTTTTTCCTTGAATCTCCCTACTTGACTTTCCCTCGATATAGTGGACCAAATGTTGCACCTCTAGTTGGCACACACGATCTCTTCTACGTAAAATTCACTCCCACTCTTGAGAACTTGAAACTCTTTTTTTTCTTGGGCGTAGAATTCTTGGACCTGTTGATTAAAAAACTATTTTTCTTGATTTTTTCTTAGAGCAGTTTTGAAACTATTCCAAGAGAGAGAGAACTTGCAAATATTCGGAAAAAAAAGAATGATACTCCTCTTGGCCGAATCCCACTTTTATTTATAGGGTTGAGATTACTTCAATTGTATCTTAATACAATAAGGACATTCTAATATCTCTCCAAATCAAATTTGGTCTCTTTAGACACTTTCCCAAATGAATCACGATTCTTAACTGAATAAGACTTCTAATTTAATCTTAATTTGTAATTAACTAAATAGAGTGCTACCCCACTAAGTCAAGGCCCAATAGATTAAATATTATATTGGCACAATAATTAATTAACTCATTAATTAATTATTCACTTACTTAATTTTAATTAATAATTAATTAAAATTACGCTTTAATTAAATTTAACAATTAAATTTAACTTTATATTTCTAATTTATTAATCAAATTAATATTTTCGAAATATTCCGATTATCCTAATCTTATTAGGAAAACTAATCTTGCTAAAATAATCATTTATTAACCTTTAATAAACATCCTTGAATTTGTAACATAGATGAGAATTATATTTGTCGTCCTATGTTAATTATCGAGTAGCAGTTGGATAATATTGATTCTTTAATATATGATATCCCACAGACCATGGGTAAACGTCCAACAACATGCCATGACCCATAGTTGATGAATGAAGTGGGAAAACATATGAACCTGTTAAAAATACACTTCAAGCATGTCATCTCATTCATTCTTATATTTATGTTCCTTATCAAGTCTATGATCATGGTCAGGTCAAATCTTTTCTACTCGATATTTTTAAAAACTTGATTTTTGTGGATTTGATATCTTTAAGATATCGGCTGCTTTGGCGAAAGATTTGTATCCACAACTTGAGCTTCCTTGAAACATCTCTATCTTTAATTATCAAAGTTATTGGATCTCTTCTTGAAGCACATGTGACTTCGTACATTAATAGCTCAAGACCATCTAGTATTTATTCAAATGCATGGCTAGTCGAATGATGTATACTAGTGAACCATGAGTACTATCGTGCAAGTCAACATAAGATCTCAAGTCAGAGGATATAATGACACTAATGTATTATTACAAAGATCAATGACTTTAGATAATATTACCATGTGATCTTACACTTCTATGGTCGTATTCGATATTTTATTCTACTAATAAAAACATCTATCATTTGTGTTCTTATGATATGAGACTCATAATCTATTATATTAACATAAAATGTCAATGTAGGCAATATACAACAATATTGGTCGAGTGATATATTACTTGTTGGGTTTTCTAGGTCAAACCAAGATCTTATTAAGCGATGAAAAGTGCGAATACAACAAAGTAAGATGGTGGAAATACTCACTTTGATCGGCTTTTGGATGCGAAGACAACAAAAAAATTCCGCTCCAAGCTTTTCCTCCTTGTGTGTGATTCGGCCAAACTCTTGCAATTGGTCTTCAAGCTCTAAGCTTTGTGAATGATTCCATGCTCAAGAGTTGGTTTCCCTATCACATTTGAATGACTCTTTAAGTGCTAGCTTTGGAAATTTTGCCACAAAATTTCCTTGTTCTTCCTTGTTGTTCTCGGCAAAGGAGAGAATTTGAGAGAGAAATGGCACCAAGTACCGTAAGGGAGAGAGAGAGAGAGAGGTGATGAAGTTGTGTGTGTTGTGTAATCTAATTACCAAAAATGAAAGTCATATACCAAATGTAATAAAAATGATATATGTCTTTCAATCCATCACACTTGTGTGTTTAACACACAATCACCTACCAACAATTTCCATCACATTAAAATGACAAAGTTGACTAGTGATGTGACTTGTGGGCCCCACTTGATTCAAAATGTGAGTGGGCCCGCAACATATCCTGGGCTCGGGTTTGCTAAATCCGATTTAATGAATTTTCCGTTGCGACGTAATTAAATCAAATTTAATTAAATAATTATGCCTAGCAAAATTACTATTCACGTCGCTAGCGAATTAATTCTAAATTAACTCGTTTGCCCGAATTAAAATCTAATTTTAATTCCGCGTCGAAATCCAATTTTGTTTAATATATCAAATATATTATTTTATCGATTAATTCCAAATTAATCGTTCTCTCTCTTTAAATAATATTTTATCCCAAATAAAATATCTCCGCAATTAATCCTAGATTAATTTTCTCTATCTACTAATTAATCCCAGATTAATTATGTCTGAGTCATACGTCATCGGTGAATCTTCGGGAAGCGACCCATGAGATCCCTGGATATATTGGCAGTAAATCCGGTCATCGGACTATCTGAATACGTACGTACCTAGTACTACGTTTTTACCGATTTACAAGACATGGTTGGCTTCTAGCAAAGCACCGTGCCTACCCAATTCTCCAGAAATATTCTTAAAGGAATATGTAATCTATATCAGGCGTAGTATACGTAGTATTGTGTATTGCGATCCAATATCGAATGTCACGTGCTAGGCCTGGGGCTGGAATTGTGTCTGCCCCGTACGAAGCACATATCGGATCTCTGGTAACTAGTCTCTATAATCGGATAAACATGACCTAGTCATATTATCCCGATAGCTGCAGCATATAAGAGTACCAGTTCCGTATCGTACGTGACCATCATCTCCATATGACTGAAGTGATACTTCCATCTTGACATCACACCCAATACACTACGATTCTCAATATACCCAGAAGAGGCGTACACAGAACCTGTTAAAGCCCTAGACGACCAAAACCAAAGTATATTGATTGTCGCAAGTATTAGCGATGCAAGTCTCAGGTTAAGACCAAATACAACTACCCTGATTCGGACTTCCATAGACACATAGTCATACTACCAATGGAATTCCGAGGGGTCTATCCAGAGCGAAGCTGTTTCCGTACCATCGGTAAACACAACGTCCTATTACACTTGCATGAGTATCCAATACCCAAATATATGAGAACTATGCCGTTATGCTCTCATAACACGCACAAGTGCAATACTAGTCTATTCCACATTATCGATGTCCAATCTCGATAATACTACGACTAGAGATGCTTTAATGATTAAACCTTAGTGAATTAATACTGAATCCGGAACTAATCATATGGACTTTTATCATTTATATATCCCGGTAATCCAATTACAAGTGATAAAAGAGAAATTTCTTTTGTCACATAGTTAATCTGTACAACAACACCATGTTCTGTACAAATAGTGATGCTATGGTCATAATTGTCCAACAATCTACCACTTGGCCTATAGCCAATCACTCAAGTGTCCTACACTTGAACTATGTACTGGTCGCTCAAACTTCTGCTGAGAAACTGCTTTCGTCAGCAGATTTGCAAAGTTATCATCTGATGCGATTTATTCGATCATCACATCGCCACGATGTATGATCCGAACGAATAAGATGAATAGTTGAAGTATATTCTTGGATCGTTGATGAGACCATTAATTCTTTAGCCTGTGCTGTAGCCTATCTAAGCTGCTAACATAACTACTCCTAATCTAATTAGGAATATTATAGATCCAAATCGCTTCTATTTCTGCCTTAGCCGCAGTAATATTCCGCTTTTGTTGTTTATTCGACAACAGTATCTTGCTTGGAAGATTTCCAGCTCACTGTTCCGTTATTCAAACTATATAATACCTTTATTACGACTTATAGTCATTTTTTTGGTTTGGAAACTTACAGCGGTGAACCCAGTCACTGCAAGTTCTCATTCTCCATAACTTAAGAAAGCATCCTTAGTTCATCTAAGATACTTAAGGATGTTCTTAACATCAATCCAGTGACCATCACTTGGATTGGCCTGATTGTGACTCCATATGCTCAAAGCATATGAGACACCAGGTTGCGTACACATATTTCAATGTACGAGTTCTCGAGAGTGCCAACAACTTTAGATCTATCCCAGTAGATCCTTATTCCTAGAATAAAGGTTGTCTCTCTCAAGTAATCTACAGAGAATTTTTTATGAAAGCCAAGCTTTCACCGATTGCATTATGGGAATGTCATTTCCAAGAAATGATATATCATCATTATTTAGGACAATCACTGTCAGTGCGCTCCCACTAACCTCCTTATATACACAAGAATCATTTTCGTTTTGAATTAAATCATATACTATTATGATTATACCAAAACACTGGTTCCAAGAACGCAATGCTTGCTTCAATCCATAAATGGATTGAATTTAACTTGTAAACCTTGTTTGCTTGTTTTGGTACGACAAAACCATCAGGATGTTGTAAACATCCTCCAAAAGGTTTCCGTTTAAGGAAAACAATTTTGACGTTCAGCTGCCATATTTCATAAATGAAACATACAGCATTAGCAAGCATTATCGAAATGGATTTAATCATGGCAACAGACAAAAGGTTTCGTCGTAATCGACACAATGTTGATAACGATACCTTTTCGTTACAAGCCTAGCTTTGTACGTTGGTATGTTGCCATCCATGTATGTCTTCCTTGAAGACTTATATAGTACCAATAGGCACAATGCCTTCCGGTACATCAACCAGTGTCCAAACTTGGTTGATATACATGGAATCCATTTCGGACATCATGACACTTTGCCATAATAGGGAGTCGATACTTTGTATCACTTCATCATACGTAGTCGGTTTGACTTCCTCAATAAGATTGACATCTTTACGAGGTGAGATCAGAAACCCATACCTCCCAGGTAGTTTTCTGACTCTCTCTGACTTGCGTGGTTCTTTTGTATTCAAAGATTATGGTACAACTTCATCCCTGATGAACTGTTTGTGTTCCATTAAGGAATCAGTGCCTTGAACAGTATTACTCCGATTTTCATCGAGTTTTACTTTCCTCCCACTTACCACTGCATATAGGTATTCCTTTTAGGAAAACCGCATGGCGAGTAACAATCACATTGTTCTCTTATGAGTTGTATAAGTACTATACTTTGGTTTCCCTAGGACGACCTACAAATTAGGCACTTATCCGATTTGGGTTCTAGTTTGGTATCATCCAAACATATGCCCAGCATTCCCAAATCTCCAGGAATAAGAAAACCCGGTTTATTTCCTGTTCATATCTAATATGAAGTCTGTCAAACAGATTTTCATGGAACCTTATTCAAAATAAGTGTTGCACTGATTAATGTGTATCCCTAGAAGGAAAATGGTAGCTCAGAGCGACTCATGATTAACCTTACTATGTCCAACAAGGTTCGGTTTCTCAGTTCGGACACACCGTCAAATTGAGGTGTTCCGGGAGGAGTCCACATTGAAAGAATACTATACTCTTTCAAGTAATTGAGAAACTTATTGCTTAAGTATTTTTCACCATGGTCTAACCGTGATGGTTTAATACTTTAGCCGATCTGTCTGTCTACTTCGTGTCGAAACTCTAAAAGTTTCTGACTTGTGTTTCAAAAGAAACACATAACCATAACGCGATGCCACATCCGTAAAGGTTACGAAGTGTTCATATCCACCTCTAGCCTAGCTAGACATGGGCCCACTTATATCACTATGAACGAGGGCTAACAGATCGGTGGCACTTTCACTTTTACCAAGTAAAATGTGTTTTAGGCACTTTGCCTAATAAACTAGATTCGTAGACTTCATTTGATTAGAATCAAATCCGTCCTAGTACCCACTCTTCGAAAGTGTGGATATACGAGTCTTGTTAATTTGTCCAGGACAGCAATGCCACAAATAAGTCTCATATGATTAAATCAGTTTGAGCTATTTGTTTGTCATGTTATACGTTTGAGAGTTATTTATATTCAAAATATAAATAATGTTATTCACATCTAATGTGCTTATCTTAATATCATCTTTTTAAAATAAAACACTTTAGTGTTCTAGAATAAAAAGGTATACCCGCAACGGGTTAAACTTAGATATATAGATAATGTTTCTAGTCAAACTAGGTACATTTTAACAGTTTCCTAATTTAAGTACATACCCAAATGGTAGTTCCTAAACTTAGGTTTCTACGGTTAAAACAGCAACTCTCGTCCCGTTTCTGATTCGCAGATCGATCTCAACTGAAGTCAGTATCCTGCTCATCAGCAGATTCTGCACAACAGTACATATTTTTATGTACCACATCTAGTATCAAAATCCAATTTTGAAACTAATAGTGAACATTTTTATGACAAACATACTTGAAGCCGGAGCCTTGCCCGTCTTCACTTCCTTCATGTCTGCCTTGTCCATACGACAATCACGCTTCAGTGACTCCGTTTGCCACAGTTTAGGTAGACATTTTGGGATATGTCATTTGTCTTCCTAGAAGACTGTGATGATTTTGCCTTTGCCCCTTTTAGAAGCTCTGGCTTTGCTTCCTTGAGCATAGCCTTCAACTCTCTAAGATGTTACTCTTGGTTCATTATAAACCTGCCCCAGCTTTCGGGTAGAGACTATAAGATCAAATCTTTGGTAGTCTCGGCCACGTAGGTAATGCCCAGCTAAGCTAGCTGATCGATGTCAGCAATCATCTGCGACACCTAGTGCTCCACAGATGTACCCTCTGACATACGTGAGCGAAAGAGCTTCTTTTGTAATTTGTATTTCTAAGATTTAAGAATAAATCTATGAAGATCTTTAATTTTATTATCATGGTACAAGGATCTAATCCTTAATTTTGACAACGAAATTAAAGTGTCATTGCATCTAGCATAAAGGATTGAGCACTAAAGTTATCATCACCATGAGTCATCCAAAACTCATGCTCCACTATTTGCTCAACTCAGGGCTCAGGCCCAAGAGGTTGCTATATCAAATAGAGTAACTTCTCAGTTCCCAGGACTATCCTGAGGTTTTATTCCCAATCTGAAAATTAAAGTCGTTTAATGACATTTTCTCCCAGGATTATGTTTTAAACACTAATCTTTCAGTTATCTTGATTGCTATAGTCCAACTATCCAATCAACGATTTCAGGTACTACTGAATATAATGATTACTATAGTCTAACTATATAATCAACTATAATTTAATTGGTTAAATTCAAATATATTGATTACTATAATCCAATTATATAATCAATTATAAATGAAGTAGTTTGAATACAGTCCAATTGTTTAATTTAAAACAACGATTAAATATTAGTCCAACTAATTATTTATGTAATGACGAAAAATGAAATGAGCGCGTATTGGCAAGTATCTAAACGAAATTGCAAATTTAATACTTGCCTCCCACTATTTTTCGGCGAGCCTCTAACCCTCTGTTGAGTACTCGGGAAACCTAGTTTCCTAGTGGGCTAGATGATATTTAACACACAACCTTGACTTTGGCCAACAAGCTGTATGATATTTAACTAGGTAGATCTCTAAGATCAATTGGATTTCATCCAATTCCTAGATCCAGTAGGTGGACATCCAAGTCCGAAACATATATCTAATATATGACAATATATCCGATATATTCCCTAACCTTTTTCCTCTGAATCAATTAAGCCTTGGCTTTGGCACAACAAACTTAATGATTCCAGTTAAGCATGACCCATTGACCTTGGAAAGCTTCGTAATCGATGTCGATGGACAAGAAATGATATTGACTTTGGCCAACAAATCACAACTTGGACAAGACATGCGATATGGAACAAAGCCTTCATGATTCAAACACATCCGCGATGGACAAAGGTCTTGACTTTGGCCAACAAACCAGTGCCAATCTTTGATCTTGAGAATGAATCATTCAATGGAAGGAAAAACGCTTAATATTTGTTGAGGGTTTTTCGCGTAATTGGAAACCAATTAATTATCTTTATTAGGTCTCATCATACACCCTTAAACATGCATTCTAAAAGCATAATAAGGCGCGATAAATAAATAATAATGATATGCGGATGTATATATAAAATATTTTGTTCCTAGAACAAATTTATCCCTTTCCCTCTCCCGCTAGCAAAAATCTTACTTCTACCCAATTACATAACACTTCTAAAGAAACATCATTTACATTGAGGGGAATAGGTAAGAAGAGAAATACAAAGAGTCAAGAGGTAATAGGCTGGACACGCAGGTCCAATTTAATAAATTCTAAATTTATTACAACAATTTCCAAAATTGCCCTCACCCATCTAATATCCATCCGATATACATTATTCATACATCACATCCATGTATTCACACAAAACATGTCATCAATCAATCTAATCCAATTAATTAATCTGAAATTAATGACCATCCAATGTTCAAATAACGATTTGATTTGCGCGAGTCCGACTCGTTTAAGAATAAGTACTCAAAGTACGAATTCTTGAATTATATTAAACTAAAATATTAAATCCAATTTATTTTGTATTCAATACTAATTCTTTATTTAATTCCAAATTAAATAATTACACTTTGTTAATGAGCCTTTGCGACTTAGATTCTAAATCTAATCTTAACGGGCTTCAAAACCCAATTAACATCCAATGTCAATTTAATAAGGTCCAATGGGCTTTCAATTAATTTATAAGGCATGAACTTTGGCAACCAAAGCCCAATAAGGAATCACCCTTTTGCCAAAATTCAATTTAGGCCCATTAGGCCCAATTAAAATATTAAAGGCCCATTTAATCATATTTGGACTTTATGGAAATGGTTTTAGGCTCAATTGGATTCAACCAATTAACCTAAACCAAACTTGGCCCAACCAAGCCCATTAAGCCCAAATACAACTTTATTAGCCCAATTCCAAATTTAGCCCAACTAATTAAATTCTAAAATTCCAAATTTCACAATTCAATTAACTAAAGTGTATTAGCCATAATTAATTAGTCAAATCAACATTTCCAAAATATCAATTTACAAAATTAATCATGCTAATCATTATCAATTCATGTCCAACATAATTGAAGCAAAATCAATCTCATTTCATGCTTTGAAGCTCACGGCAATTAGAGGGATTTTAAATCCGATTTCGATTTCAATACAATTAAATCCTAAATCAATTTATCCCATGTCTTTCAACTTATCCAATGATCAAAAGACAAAATTACCATGACTTTAGGGCATCTCAAACTTTCGGCCAAGCCAAAATTTTGGGGAAAAAAATAATCCAATTCAATTTTCATCAAATTAATCATGCATAACTCTAAGTTATCATCATTCAAGCATACTCAATCAAACAATTTCATCAAAACATGCTCAAATCAATTTTACCCAAATTTAAAGTTAAGAACCCTAAATCCAATTTCATGCTTAATCATGGCTCTGATACCATTGTTGGGTTTTCTAGGTCAAACCAAGATCTTATTAAGCGATGAAAAGTGCGAATACAATAAAGTAAGATGGCGGAAATACTCACTTTGATCGGCTTTTGGATGCGAAGACAACAAAAAAATTCTGCTCCAAGCTTTTCCTCCTTGTGTGTGATTCGGCCAAACTCTTGCAATTGGTCTTCAAGCTCCAAGCTTTGTGAATGATTCCATGCTCAAGAGTTGGTTTCCCTATCACCTTTGAATGACTCTTTAAGTGCTAGCTTTGGAAATTTTGCCATAAAATTTCCTTGTTCTTCCTTGTTGTTCTCGGCAAAGGAGTGAATTTGAGAGAGAAATGGCACCAAGTGCCGTGAGGGAGAGAGAGAGAGAGAGATGATGAAGTTGTGTGTGTTGTGTAATCTACTTACCAAAAATGAAAGTCATATACCAAATGTAATAAAAATGATATATGTCTTTCAATCCATCACACTTGTGTGTTTAACACACAATCACCTACCAATAATTTCCATCACATTAAAGTGACAAAGTTGACTAGTGATGTGACTCCACTTGATTGAAAATACGAGTGGGTCCGCAACATATCCCGGGTTCGGGTTCGCTAATTTCTGAATTAACGAATTTTCCGTTGCGACGTAATTAAATCAAATTTAATTAAATAATTATGCCTAGCAAAATTACCATTCACGTCGCTAGCGAATTAATGCTAAATTAACTTGTTTGCCCGAATTAAAATCTAATTTTAATTCCGCGTCGAAATCCAATTTCGTTCAATATATCGAATATATTATTTTATCGATTAATTCCAAATTAATCGTTCTCTCTCTTTAAATAATATTTTATCCCAGATAAAATATCTCCGCAATTAATCCTAGATTAATTTTCTCTCTCTACTAATTAATCCCAGATTAATTATGTATGAGTCATACATCATCGGTGAATCTTCGGGAAGCGACCCATGAGATCCCCGGATATGTTGGCAGTAAATCCGGTCATCGGACTATCTGAATACGTACGTACCTAGTACTACGTTTTTACCGATTTACAAGACATGGTTGGCTTCTAGCAAAGCACCGTGCCTACCCAATTCTCCATAAATATTCTTAGAGGAATATGTAATCTATATCGGGCGTAGTATACGTAGTATTGTGTATTGCGATCCAGTATCGGATGTCACGTGCTAGGCCTGGGGCTGGAATTATGTCTGCCCCGTACGAAGCACATATCGGATCTCTGGTAACTAGTCTCTATAATCGGATAAACATGACCTAGTCATATTATCCCGATAGCTGCAGCATATAAGAGTACCGGTTCCGTATCCTACGTGACCATCATCTCCATATAACTGAAGTGATACTTCCATCTTGACATCACTCCCAATACACTATGATTCTCAATATACCCAGAAGAGGCGTACACAAAACCTGTTAAAGCCCTAGACGACCAAAACCAAAGTATATTGATTGTCGCTGTAGGAAACGCTTTCCTTGCGCAGCGGAAGCGATTAGGCACACAGATCGACCTTGAAATTTTTTTCTGCTTTCCCTTCCTTAAAGCCGAATGGAACCAGCACATAAACTGAAGTTTTGCTTCTGTTTCAGACAAGATCTCAGCCCCGGAATGCGCCCAAAACAGTCCCCGAACAGCCCCCAAACTGCAGTGAAATAATGGACTGTTTTGAACCAGTTACACAACCGAACTGTACACAAATCACCCACTGATTTGCGTGAATTGCAAGGGTGATATAGGTCTGATTTTTTTTTACTAAAAAACAATCCTAACTCAGCCCTAAAAAAATCCCCAAGGTGTTTACCAAATCCCGAATTAAAACAAAACAAATCGAGCCCCGTTTGTAACAAGTGAAGTGCGGCAAAGAGGTATAATTGTTCCTCAATGCCGTGACTTATAAGAGTGAAGGAGAAGATGATTTGTTCGTCACCACAAGGTTTTCCGAGCTATATCTCGTTACCAACGGAAAGTAGTGTGGGCTACACACACAAACAAATCCCTAAACGTTTTAGAGATTTAATCACACACTAATAATATTTTTCTTATTCCTGTTCTCCAATATTGTTTCTCAACTTTTGAGAGAATGGAGAAGAAGAAGAAGGTGGCTAGGGTTTTTAGAATGAGAGTTCTATCAAAGAAAAATTATATTTTTCCTTTTATACTAAGGGTAATTTGTTTCCTAAAACAAATCAACCACTCCCCTCCCACCTATGTCAAATTCGGCCAAGCTAGGGTTTCTTTTTAATTTTTTTCAACATCAATATTCAATTACCATTATTGAAAAGATGTTACAAAATTAAATAAGCAATTAACAAATTTGAAAATCAAAATTTCCAAATTAATGCCAAGGATTTTATTTGTTTCCAAAACAAACAAATCCATCCCCTAATGGCTTGAGGAATTCGGCCACTATAAGGAATAATAGATAAATTTTGTAGCATTAGGTATTCAATTCCATAATTGAAATATATGTTACAAAATTAAAGAGTTAATACCTTTTAACAAGATGTAACTTCCAAATTTAATTCAAAGGTTTCCAAAACCCAAATTTGGAATTCCAATATTAGCCTTCATTAAATTATATCATATATAATTATTAACTCCGGGTTATTCCATTAAAAACCTGAAGTTGAACTCTCGTTGCCGCATATGATATATTAAGCCGAACTAAGTCATTGTCCATCGATATAGTCATTACATACGAATTGACCCGTCACGAGTATCTCGTAATTAGAGTCGGGTCATAATGTCTGTTATACCCCTCTAATTATTTTTACCTTAAGTACCATTGATTCTCTAATGAACGATTTATTCATAATTATTATGAATTTTAATCTTTCTATTTGTAATAGAGAGACTTGAGCGCTCAAATCGTTCAGGTACCGAATCAACCCTTAAGAAAAATACTCATATACTTCTAGCAAGAAGGAGTGAACTCCATGTCTATGTAAAACGTTCCCAGCTACAAAACAAACTGTGTCCCCAAAGTACGTAGCTATTGGTCGAGATTGCTACACCAACCTCACCTTTGTAAATCAAAGGACATAGCCTGCCATGCAGGAGTTCGTAGTACACTCAGGATTAAGATCAATCTATAAATGACCATCTAGTAGATCGAAATGACTTTCTTAGTCTAACGGATATTATAAGAATGTCATTTGCATTTGGGTCCAGTCCTATACGATCGCATCATACAAGGTGCCTCCATTCTCATGACTCTACATGGACGATCCGGATCAAGATCGCCATACAAATATAGAATGGACCACAGCTATAGATAAACCACAAACAAAGTACCCGCTTTGTTTGCTCTCTATGGACTATTTAAGATTACTAACTTCAGACTTAAATCCTCTTGTGTATGATACTCATACACTAAGTCTGAAGGCACATAAGCAATCTAGGGTATTTAAGATGATATATAATATGCGAAAATTAAACAAACAATTTGATAAATGAATAATGCATCGTTTTATTTCAAAACACATAAAACCGTTTACATTACATGTACCTCTAGGGCATACATTTCAACAATCTCCCACTTGCAATAGAGTAAATGGGACATGCCTCGTAATCCCAGACCATTTAGGTGACCTTCAAAAACTTTAGCCGGCAAGGTCTTTATTAACGGATCAGTCAGGTTATCTACGGATGCAATCTTTGTGACAGTAACGTCTCCTCTCTGCACTATCTCCCCGATGAGATGATATTTCCTTTCTATATGTTTTCCCCTATTGTGGCTTCTTGGTTATTTGGAGTTTGCCACCACACCACTATTATCGCAATAGAGTGTGAGTGGTCTATCCATATCTGGAACAAATTCCAGATCTCCCAAGAATTTACGGAGCCAGACTGGTTCCTTAGCTGCTTCACAAGCTGCTACATATTCAGCCTCCATGGTGGAGTCAGCAATACAAGATTGCTTTATACTCCGCCATACTATGGCCCTACCATATATGGTGAACACTGATCCAGATGTAGATTTCCTAGAATCAACATCTGTCTGAAAATCAGAGTCTGTATATCCCTTTAGGATCATATCCTCACCGGAATATACAAGCATATAATTTCTCGTTCTCTTAAGATACTTGAGAACGTGTTTCAAGCCACCCAGTGATCTAATCCTGGGTTTGATTGAAACCTACTGACTACTCCCCACTGCAAAACAGATGTCCGGTCTCATGCATAACATAGCATACATGAGACTACCAACTGCTGAGGCGTATGTGATATGTCTCATTTCCTCAACATCTTGAGGTGTCTTAAGAGACTGTTCCTTTGACAAATGAATTCCATGTCGATAAGGCAGATTGCCTTTCTTGGAATTCTGCAACCCAAATCGCACAAGGATCTTGTCGATATAGGATGCCTGAGACATAGCTAACAGTCGTTTCTTACGATCCCAAAGTATCTGAATCCCAAGAACATAACTGGCCTCTCCCAAATCTTTCATTTGGAATTGGTTAGCTAGCCAGGTTTTCATGTTTGATAATATCTTTACATCATTCCCAATGAGTAAAATATCATTGACGTATAAAATAAGAAAAACCACATTCCCGTCAATGACGCGCTTGTATACACAAGGCTCATCAATATTGTGCTCAAAATCATAAGACTTGATCGTTGTATCAAATCTTATATTCCAAGATCGAGATGCCTGCTTGAGTCCATAAATGGACCTTTGCAGCTTGCAAACCTTTTGCTCTTGACATTGGGCGATGAACCCCTCTGGTTGTATCATATAGATACTTTCATCAAGATTGCCATTCAAGAATGCAGTCTTGACATCCATTTGCCAAATTTCATAGTCATAATATGCGGCAATGGATAGAAGAGTGCAGATGAATTTAAGCATGACTACTGGCGAGAAAGTTTCCTCTTGTCAACTCCCTTTTTCTGGGTATAACCCTTAGCCACTAGTCTAGCCTTGAAGGTCTATACCTTCCCATATGATCCCCTCTTCCTTTTGTAGATCCACTTGCAACCTATGGGTTTCACCCCATCAAGTTAGTCTACAAGTTCCTAGATCGAGTTGGAGTGCATGGACTCCATCTCTAGGTTCATGGCTTTGAGCCATTCCTCTTTGTCAGAATCATCCATTGCACTACTGTAGGTCAATGGATCATCTATGCCATCGCTGGATGCGACAACTTATGCCTCTCTAACCCCTAAGTAGCGATCAGGTTGTCGTATAACCCTTCCACTGCGCCTAGGCGGTAGATCATTCTGACGAGCTTGCATCTGACTATCAGATGTCGAAGGTGCTATGTATTTGTCAACTTTCGTTGATGATGGCATACTGGTCGAACCAGCAAGTAACTCCTCGAGCAATACTTTACTTCGAGGTTTGAACTCCCTCATAGAGTCATCCTCTAGAAACGTAGTATTTGTCGATACAAACACTTTATTATCATCAAGACTGTAGAAGAATCCACCCCTAGCCTCCTTAGGATAGCCTACAAATAGGCACACCTGAGAACGTGGCTCCAACTTTGTAGTCTTATTCTTCAGTAATGTGCTGGACACCCCCATATGCGGAAATATTGTAAACTAGTTTTACGACCATTCCACAACTCTAAGAGAGTCTTAGGAACAGACTTAGATGGAACTACATTAATGATATGCATTGAAGTTTGCAGTGCATATCCCCATAACGAACTAGGTAGTGAGCTATAACTAAACATAGATCTTATCATGTTAGTAGGGTTCGATTTCTCCTTTCTGCAACACCATTTTACTGTGGTGTTCCAGGTGCTGTGAGCTGGGATACTATACCATGCTCAACTAAGAATTCCTCGAAGTCTCTGTCGAGGTATTCCCCTTCACGATCTGATCGCATAATTTTGATTGTCTTACCTAATTGGTTCTCAACCTCAGCACGATACTCCTTGAACTTTTCAAAGGTATCTGATTTGTGATGCATTAGGTAGACATACACATATCTTGAATAATCTTCAATGAATGTGACGGAGTATTCCATAACCACATCGAGCTTTTACATTCATCGGTCCGCAAATGTCCGAATGTATTAGCTCAAGTGGTTGATTGGCTTTTATACCTTTTCCAGTAAAAGGTCTCTTGGTCATTTTACCTTCTAAACATGATTCACAAACTGGTAGAGTCTCGAGCTTTAACTGGTTTAAGGCTCCATTTTTACCAATCTATTTATACCGGTCAAGGTTGATGTGACCAAGTCTAAGATGCCATAGATATGTGTCATCATGAGAAATCTTTGGCCGTTTAGTCTTAGGTTTCTCAACCTTAAACATTTCAGCGTTGAGTAGTGACCTATGTGTTAATGGTCTTAACACATACAAGTTATTTTCTGAGTTTCCTGTGCATATAGTTAATCCATTTCTACCAATAATAACTAAATTGCTATTAAAAGAAACTGAATAACCATCATCCAAAAGTTTAGAAACAGAAATCAAATTCCTGCGAAAACCAGGAATGAATAACACATTGTTCAAATTTAAATAACTATTATTAATAAAATTTAAACTGGAAACTCCCACTGCTCTTGCTGAAACGGCATCCCCTATCCCGACCCTCATGGTGTAATCACCTTTAGCAAGGTCCCTCCATGAATCAAATAGCTGCAAAGAAGAACAAACATGGTTGGTGGCTCCAGAATCAACAATCCAAGCGGATTTATCATCCTCCACTAATAGAGATTCAATAATGAGTAAATCATATTTACCTGTTTCCTTTTTCTCCTTTAGCTCAGCAAGGTATTTAAGACAGTTCCTTTTCCAATGCCCATTTTTGTTGCAGTGGAAGCATTTTCCTTTGGGCTTGGCATCCTTGGAGCCTTTCTTGTTCTTCTTCTTCATGGGCTTTCCCTTAGCCTTTCCAGTGCTTTTCTTCTTCTTCTTTGCAGATTTAGAAGACTCGGCAACATTTGCCTCTGCACTGGACTTACGAGGATCCACAAGCATGGACTCGTAATGGGTGAGCTCATTAAGCAGTTGGGTCAAAGTAAAAGACAACTTGTTCATAACATAGTTGCTTTTAAACTGCAGGAAAATCTTCGGAAGAGTTTCCATAATCATGGTCACCTGGCTACGCTCGTCAATACGAGCTCCATGGGTTTCAACAGTGTTGAGATAGGTCATCATCCTCAAGAGGTGCTCTGAGACTGATGTCCCATCCTTCATCCTAGCAGTCATCGCTGAGACCATGGCCTCATGGCATTGACGCTCCAAAGGTTGCCCAAACATGCCCTGCAATGACTCCATCATCTGAGATGCTAGAGCCATAGGCTCATGCTTTGCAGCAAGAACCTCAGACATCTCTGCTAGCAAGTAGCAGCGGGCTTTCTCATTTGCTGCGACCCATTTCTGGTAGGTATCACGCACAGCTTGGCCAGCATTTCTGGCCGGCTCGGGAGGACTCTCCTCCGTCAGGACAAACTTTAGGTCTTCACAGACCAGGATATCGTTCATGTTACTTTTCCACTTAACATAGTTTTCCCCGGTTAATTTATCGTTTGAGAGTATGGAAATAATTGGAGAAACCATGGCTGAAATATAAAATAAACATGCATTAAACATTCATTCATCGCATGTTAAAATCATCAAATAATTTTAGCATAAAATTAAACATGATACATGAACCATGAATAATGAATTAGAAACCTAAGAGAATTACTATGCCACAAAAATCTATCATCCCACAAGTAAGTGCCGCCGTTGGGTAGGTCAAGTACTCGCATGATAGATTGAGACAATCTCAGTCAATTCAATATATGCGGGAATAACTCTTATTCCTATATTAAACAACTACCGTTTTATTCGATCAAGGAATTTTATTAACAGTTAATTATTCCTTTGTGAGTGTAACCCGTTGTTTCGGGATTCTTGGACTTAATGAGTGAAGTGCCGCCGTATGGTAGGTCAGTTCACAAGATACATCTAGAATCCCTATCCTCTCGGAACCCAAACCTGATATTGACCCAAAATGGACACCATCCGTAGGGGGACGAAAACAAAGCCGTCTCGAGGCGCCTTTTGAATCTCACGTTTTTGGACTAACAACGGAGATCGCAGGATATACTGTCGTATATCCCTCTCCCACTCACTATTTTAAAAATTAAGGTTTCTATCTAAAATATCTAATATTTTATTTTAACTAGTGTGGATAAAAATATGGCGGCTAAAACATAATTTTTATTTACACTAGTTTGTCATAAGTGAGCTAATCAATTTTAACTATTAAAATTGTATCACTAACATTTCATTAGTCTCTACTAATAGTTTTACTCAATTAAACTAATTTAATTAGAGTGGTATTAGTGAACTATTATATTTTAACTCTTAAAATACTAGACACTAATAAGTTTAAAAATTATGGAATTCTAAAAGGTCAAAATTTTAATTAAACATTTTAATAAATCTTAGTGCGTTATAAAATCCAATGGTATGTGGAATTGTATCCCGAGTGCAGACTATATTACCGTCCATTCGGATTCGGCTATGGAATTTATATCCGGGTTTCCATCCTATATACCAATGGAATTTATTATGCACCAATTAAGCCCAATATATTAGAATTCAAATTTTAACCATAAATCCAAATAATCCAATTAATTGATTTCTAGGCATATCATATTATAATTTAAACATGTTAAATTACATAAAATCATATTTTTATGTGTATAATGATTAAGCCTGGGCACTGTCGGATTCGGATCGGATCGGATCGAATCTGAATCCGATCCGATTCGATTAAAACGAATAAATTAAATTCGATAAGGTTCGAAATGGTTGTCAAACTTGATCCGATCCGATCCGATAACAATCAGATCGGATCAGATTTGTTCGAACCGATTCGATTAGTTATCGGATCAGACATATTTGATTTGATAAGGGATCCGAATTTGATAAGGGATCCGAATTTGATAAAGGATCCGAATTTGATAAAGGATCCGAATTTGATATATCAAAATCAAATATTAAACTTCTCTTATGCTTAACCACTCACACTATTATATTAAGTTATCATCAACACAGTTTCCAGTTCAAAACTTCAAATCTTCAAAAAGAAACCCAACAGAAGCTCAAGTTATCATCAAACCCAACTAGATTATTATCTGTTCATTCCAAATTCCAGCAAGAAACCCAACAAAAGCTCAAGTTATCATCAACACAGTTTCCAGTTCAAAACTTCAAATCAAATCACACCACAACCAAAGCCAACAAACCTAGTAATACTAAAATGTACACCCAAATGGGCCAAATCCTGAAGTAGATGGATATCAAGTCTTTATCAAACAGAAATATAGAGGCCTACTTATAGGCAAGTCACCAGTATAACACTAAACAACAAACAAGGCAAAAAAAGAAGGAAGAAACAAGGTCGCCTAATTAAGAACATGAACAAAGTACTAATATAAAGTACCAACATGATGACTCCTAAGCCCTACAATAAGTAACTCCATCTCATTCATTCTTTCTGTGATAAAGACATAAAGTTAATCAAAAAGAAAGAACTGCTCTTACTCGCACTTGATTGACCTGTATATATGTCAAACAAACAGAAACGAGGCACATAAACCCACTGTCCCAAGCATAAGGAAAAAGCCATAACAGATGCAAGACATGCATCCAAAGAAAAACGAGGTCTGCATGAAACCTGACATATCCAATCGAGCATAGTAGTAGTACAAGCAGTAAGCATAGATGAAAACACCAGTAGATCCACCGCAGCGCAAAGAAAAGATCCGTGAGATCACAGATTGGTTCATAAGTAAACAAAAGGCAGCAAGCAATGGAAAATTATTCCAAGTTATATTAATTTAGAATGCCAACTGAGATCATAAAATTGCAATGTATAAAGTTTTTTTTTATAAATAATGGGTTAATAACAAAAATCAATTACTACTTTCTAAAAAATGAATGAATATATAAATAAATATCAAAACTTCAAAAGACTGTTGAAATTATCATGAATAGTTGAAACGTGAGAGAGAGAGAGACTTACAAAATTTGACTCAAACTCCACTACCAGCAACATGACCCAGTGATTGTGATTCAGATTGTAATTTACGATATTCTTCAAAGGAAAAAAAACTTATTATAAGTTTGCATTTTATGGTATTCACAATAAAAATTTAACAAAACAAAATAATAAGTTTTTTTACCTTCCTCAAGCTTTTCGTAGTACTCTGCCTCCAATAGCATGGCTTCCACCTCATTAGTTTTGTCAATTGTAAGCTTATTTCGTATCCAATTTTGAGTGCAAATTAGAGCCTCGACCATTACATGAGTTAATGAGCTACGAAAACTATCAAGAACACGACCGCCCGTACTAAATGTCGATTCAGATGCCACTGTCGATACTGGCATTGCAAAAATATCACGAGCAATCCTACCCAAAATCGGATACTTACTATTATTTGTTTTCCACCACATCAAAACACTAAAGCTAGGGTCACGACTAGTCTCATAGGGTTCCATCAAATACATATCAACCTCAGTACGTTCCTCTTGATGAATGAGATGACTAGTCTGAAAAACCTGAAACGGATCATCATGTTGCACACTTGTATTGCGCTTACGCATTATATCTTGTGCTCGCGGTCTAACAAACGGTTGATTTTGTGTCATTCCACCACTAGACTCATTTCCACCAACACCAGTTACACCACCAACCCTTGATCCTTCACCATCAAGAAACAACCCATTTGTGCCATACCATTCATTATACATATCGTATAATCTATTCAATAATCTCTAGTGGACTTTCTCATTTCCTCCATCTTAACAGTATCATTATCAAAAAGTATACCAAAGCAAACAGAGGTAATTGTCATCTTACGCCGTGGATCGAGAATAATACTGACAATCAACAATTTATTTATTTTGGCAGTGGTCTCCCAATATTTATCAAATTTCATCTTCATAGATATGGCCATCTCATGCAAAAGAGGATGTTCATTACGCGCCATGTTTTTCAGGCTAGTATGAATCTTGCAAATCTCATTGTAGGTGAAACTGTTGGACAAAATGACCCATAGCGTCACTATTTGCACAGATCATTGTGTTGTTGTAGCAAATTAACTATGTGACAAGGAAATTGCACTCTCATCATTTGTGATTAGATCACCATAGATATATAAATGAAGAGAGGTCCCTATGATTAGTTCCTGGATTGAGAATGATATGAGACAGTATCAATCCCCGAAGGTTTAATCATTAAATATCCCTAGCCGGAGTATTATCGAGACTGGACATCGATAATGTGGAATAGGCTAGTATTGCACTTGTGTGCGTTGTGAGGGCACAACGGCATAATTCTCATATATATAAGTATCGGATACTTATGCAAGTACGATAGGAGGTCGTGTTTCACCGATAGTACGGGAAATAGCTTCGCTCTGGATAGACCCCTCGGAATCCCATTGGTATTATGACTATGTGTCTATGGGAGGCCGAAATCAAGGTAGGTGTGTATAGTCTTAACCTAAGACTTACATCGCTAATACTTACGATAATCGATAGACTTTGGTCTTGGTGGTACAGGGCTTTAACCGGTTCTGCGTACACCACTTCTGGGTTTATCAGAGAGTCGTAGTGTATTGGGTGTGATGTCAAGACGGAAGTATCACTTCAGTCATAGTGGAGACGATGTCACGCAGGATACGGTACTAGTGCTCTTGAGTGATGCGCATCCGATCGGGATATTGTGACTAGGTCATGAATATCCGATTATAGAGACTATGTTACCAGACATCCGATATGTGTTTCGGACGGGGCAGACACTTATCCAGCCCCAGCCCTAGCACGTGACTATCCGATACTGGGCCGATATGCACAATACAATGGTATACTACGCTTGATACAGATCTTAATATTCTTAAATGGATATGTCCGGAGAAATGGGTAGACTTGGTGCTTTGCTAGGAGTCGACCTTGTCTCGTAAATCGGTAGAACGTAGTACTTGGTACATACGTGATTCGGATACTCCGATGACCGTATTTACTGCCAATATATCCGGGGATCTCATGGGTCGCTTCCCGATAATCCACCGATGATGCATAACTCGCACTCTTAAATAATCTGGGATTATATAGAAGAGAGAGAAAATTAATATAGGATTAATTATAGAGATATTTTATCTAGGATAAAATATCGTCTAGAGAGAGATAACGATTAATTTGGAATTAATCGATTAAATTAATATATTCGATATATTAAACGAAATTAGATTTCGACGCGGAATTAAAATTAGATTTTAATTCGGGCGAACGAATTAATTTATAATTAATTCGTTAGCGATGTGAATAGTGAATTCGCTAGGCGTAATCATTTAATTACGACGCGACGGAAAAATCGTTAATTTGGAATTAGCGAACCCGAGCCCGAGTGTGATTGCGAGCGCATTCGTATTTCGAATTCGAGTGCGGCAACGCAAGTCGCATCAAGCGTCAAATCATTCGTCACATCAAGCGTCAAATCAAATGTCACTTTGAGTGATGTGATTGATTGATGTGATTGATTGATTGAAAGACATGTCACTTTAATAAAGGTGATATGAATAGTGATGGATTTGACTAGAATAGTGTAAAGCATTTTGGAGGGAAAAGCTTTAAGTTTTGGCTCCAAATTTCATTTGATAAATTGGATTTAATTAAATGAAATTGATTATTTATTTTGAAATATATAATCAAAAGTTTTACACATTTTTCATTAAGTCAAAAACACAATTCTCTCTCTCACTCTCTCATCTCTCTCACGCCAAAACAGTGGCTTGCTCACTGGTTTTGAACTTCATTTGGGCGTGAATATTAGGGAAGCATGAGTGGGTTTTCATGGTGAAAATTCAAGTGCTAGCACACTTACGAGTCTTGCGAAGGTGGTAGGGAGGTTCACCCATGAGCCGGGATCCGTTTGACGAAGCTTGGAGCTCCGTTTCTCAGCTCAAAATTCTGTTTTTGGAGGCAGTGAACTGCATCATTTGTGCGCCTATGGCAGTGGCTTTTTGGCTTTGATTCATCTCCAAATCGACTCAACCGATCGATGTGAGTATTCCGCTACCTCTGTTGATGTGTTCACACATGATTTTCATTGCTTTTTTGATCTTGGGACCTAGATAATACCCAACAATGGCATCAAGAGCCTAGGTTCAAGCATGAAAAATGTAGGGCTTAAAATTTGGGTAAATGTTTGTTGAGCATGATTTGAATAAATTGATTGTTTAATATGCTTATAACATGTTTAATCTCATTTTGGTTGGACCAATTTGTTGAAAAATGATTTGGAATTATTTTCCCCAAATATTTGACCTTGGCCGAATGTGATGGATATTTGGAAATCTTGGATTTTTTCATTTTAATTCATTGGATGAGTTATAATGATGTAGGATGATGTTGATTTGAGATTGAATTGGATTTAATTTTGAATTGGATAAAAATCCCTAAATTCCTTATGTTGGCCGAATTGGATTATGCCCTTGAATGTCTTGGTATTTTGATTTTAGGACATTGGATGTATTGGAAATCATTTAGGATGTTGATTTAATGTCGATTGTGGGTTCGATTGGATTGAAACCAAATCGGACACAAAATCCATCCTTTAGCCGAGAGCATTAAAGCATGTAATGGGTTTGATTTTTTCATTTATGTGTTGGACATATGATAATGATAATAAGCATGATTAATTGGACTAATATGGTGTTTTAGAAATATTGATTTAGTTGATTAATCATGTAATACACTTTAGGTTAATTGAATATGAAATTGGATTTTGTATATTTAATTAATTGGGCCTAATTTTGGAAATTGGACTTTAATGTTGTAATTGGGCTTATTGGGCTTGATTTTATCAAGTTGGGTTTAGGCCAAATGGATTGGATCCAATTGGGCCCAAAGCCACTTCCGTTAAGCCCAAATGGGACTAATGAACCTTTAAAGTTCAATTGGGCCTAATGGGCCAAGATTGATTTATGGGCTTATGGGGTAAATCCCGGATTGGACTTTGGTTATCGGTTTGACCCGAGTTGACCAAAAGTCCACGCCTTAAGAAATCAATTAAAAGCCCATTGGACCTTAATTGAATTGACGTTGGACGTTAATCGGTCTTTGAGACGCGTTACGATTAAATTTGGAATTTAAATCGTAAAAGGTTTATTAAATAAAAGTGTAATATTTAATTTAGAATTGAATAGTGAATTAGTATTAAATACATGTTAAATTAGATTTAATTATGTAGTTTAATTTAATTCATGAATTAGTACTTATTCGCAAAAACGAGTTTGACTCGAACAAAATCAAATCGTTGTTTGAACATTGGATGATCACTTAATTATCAGATTAATTAATTTGATTAGATTGATTGATAACATGCTTATGTGTGTGAATACGTGGTTGTGTTGTATGAATAATGTATATCGGATGGATATTAGTCGGGTGAGGCAATTTTAGAAATTGTTGTAATAAATTCGATTTATTAAATTGGACCTGCGTGTCCAGCCTTATCACCTTCATTCTCTTTGTATTCTCTTCTCACCTATTCCCCTCCATGTAAATGAGGTTTCTTTAGAAGTGTAGTGTAACGGGTAGAAGTAATACAAGTGCTAGCTTGAGTGAGAAAGTGAGAGATTTGATCTAGGATCAATATAAAGTATCATCCGCAATATCATTATTATTTATTTTCATACTCGCTTTATTATGTATTTAGAATGCATGTTAAGGGTGTATGATGATGAGACCTTAACAAAGATAATTAAATTGGTAGCCAATTTGCACGCGAAAAAACCCTCGTTAAATATCAAGCGTTTATTTTCCTTCCATTGAGTGATTCTTGCTCAAGATCCGAGATTGGCAGGGGTTGTTGGCCAAAGTCAAGCCCTTGTCGGTCGAAGATGTGTTTTTAATCACGAGGCTTTGTTCCATATCGGTGTCGTGTCCAAGTTGTGGTTTGTTGGCCAAAGTCAAGACCACTTCTTGTCCATTGACATTGATTACGAAGCTTCCATGTCAATGGGTCCGCGCTTGACTGGGATCACTAGATTTGTTGTGCCAAAGCCAAGGCCTAGTTGATTCAGAGGAAAAAGGTTAGGGTATATATTCGATATATAGGCATATATTAGATATATGTTTGGGACTTGGATGTCCACCTACTGGATCTAGGAGTTGGATGGGATCCAATTGATCTTCGAGATCTACCTAGTTAATTATCATACAATTTGTTGGCCAAAGTCAAGATTGTGTGATATTTAACGGGATCCTAGCCCACTAGGAAACACGGTTTCCCGAGTACTCGACAGAGGGTTAGAGGCTCGACGAAAAATAGTGGGAGGCAAGTATTGAATTTGCAACATTCGTTCGAATACTCGCTAAACGCGCTCATCTATATTTACTACGTCATATTAATCGAAAGTATTAGTTGGACTAATATTTTATGTTGTTTTACATATATATATAGTTGGACTATATACAACTCATTCGATATATAGTTGATTTTATAATTGGATTACAGTAATCAATATAATTGAATTAAAATTATAGTTGATTAAATAATTGGATTATTGTAATCATTATAATGAATAGTACCTTATTAAATTGATTAAATAGTTGGACTATTGAAATCAAGAAAGAATTGAATTGAATATTTAAAAATATATAATCCTTGGATTAAATGGTTTAAATTATTTAATTTTCATTGGGAATTAATAATAGGTTACTTTATTGGATAAAATAACTTGTTATATCTAAGCCCATAATTAAGCAAATAAGTAGAGCATAAAATCTTTTTGGAAGATTTATGTGATGATGACTTTAGTGCTTAATTTAATATACTTGTCAATAAATCTATCTTTAGATTAAAAGGTATTAAAATTGCAATTTATAATTCTTAGAGAATTGATTTGACTGTTCTAGTGGAGATAAAGTCAAAGTTTGCAATTGGGCATGTTGCACAAAGTGCACATCATTTCGATATTCTCAAACCCAAGGCTTGGCCAAAGGTTGTGTGAAATATTGAAAAGATAATTGACATATCCCAAAGTGACTAACATTTGGATATGGCAGACACGAAGGAATTAAAGAAAGGGCGAGGCTCTGACTTTAAAATATTTGTCAAAGTTATGTTCACTACAAGTATTGAAATTGGATTTTAAATACTTAGTGTGGTACATAAAATATATGTATTGATGTTCAGAATCCGCTATGAGCAGGCTACTGACTTCAAGCCGAGATTTCTCTGCGAATCGGAAACGGGACGAAAGTCGCTGTTTCGACCGTAGATACCTAAGTTTAGGAACTACCCTTTGGGTATGTACTTAAATTAGGAACTTTTATAATGTAACTAGTTTGACTAGAGACATTATCTCTATATCAGTGTTTAATCCGTTGCGGATAAACCTTTATATTCTAGACACTAAAGTGTTTTATTATATAGATGATACTGAGATAAACACATTAGATGTGAATAACAGAATTTATATTTTGAATATATTAAAATCTCAACATATAAAATGACAAATAAATAGCTCAAATTGATTTGATCAATAGAGACTTATTGTGGCATTGTTTGTCTAGGACACAATTAAACGAGACTCGTATATCCACACTTTTGAAGAGTGGGTACTAGGACTGATTTGACTATTCAAATAAGGCCTGCAATCTAGTTTATTAGGTAAAGTACCTAAAATACTATTTACTTCGTAATAGTAAAAGGGCCACCGATCTGTTAGCCCTATTCATGGTGAAGTAAGTGGGCCCATATCTAGCTAGGCTAGATGTGAACATGAATATTTCGTGACCTTAACGGATGTGACATCACGTTATGGTTATGTGTTTCTTTTGAAGAACACAAATCGGAAACTTTAAAGTTTCGACACGAAGTAAATACAGATCGGCTATAGTATTATTCCGCCACGGTAAGACCGTAATGGAAAATACTTAAGCAGTAAGTTTCATACGTACATGAAAGAGTACGGTATTCTTTCAAATGAGGACTCCTCCCGAGACACGTCAGTTAGACGGTGTGTCCGAACTAAAAACCGAATTTTGTTGGACATGATAAGGTTTTATCACGAGTCGCTCTGAGCTACTGTTTCCTCAACACGGACATGTATTAACAGTGCAAAACTTATTTAGAATAAGGTTCCATATAAATCTGTTTGACAGATGTCATATAGGATATGACAGGGAAGAAAACGAGTTTCTCATTCCTGATAATTTGGGTATGCCAGGCATAACGTTTGGATGATACCAAACTAAAAGACCCAAATTGGATAAGTGCCAATACAGGTTATCCTAAGGGAAACCATAAGTGTAGTACTTATAATCTCACATGAGAACAATATGATTGTTGCTCACCATGCGGTTTTCCTGAGAGGAATACCGATATGCAGTGGTCAGTGGGAGGATAGTGATACTCGATGAAAATCAGAGTAATACTATTCAAGGCACGAAGTCCTTAATAGAACACAAACAGTTCATCAATGATGAATCTGTACCATTAATCTTCGAATACACAAGAACTGGGTAGATCGGATAGAGTCAGAAAACAACCTAGGGTATGGTTTTCTGATCTAACCTCATAAAGATGTCAATCTTATGAGGGTATACCATCCGACTACGTTTTGAGGAAGTGATACGAGGTATCGACTCCCTATTTTGGCAAAGTGCCATGAGTCCAAAATGGATTCCATGTATACAACTATTTTGGATACTAGTTGTTGTACCACAAGGCATTGTGCCTATTGGTACATTAAATGTCTTCAAGGAAGACATACATGGAAGGCAACACACCACAACGTACAAAGCTGGGCTTTTGATGGAAAGGTATCGTTATCAACATTGTGTTAATAACGGTTCAACCTTTTACCTGTTGCCATGGTAAATCCATTTTGAAGATGCTTGTTGATAACTGCGTATTTCATTTATGAAATGTGTCAGTTATAGATCAAAATCGCTTTCCTGAAAAGGAAACCTTTTGGAGGATGTTTACAACATCCTGACGATTTTGTATAACCGACAAACAAGGTTTTGCAGGTTATTCGATCCATGCTTGGATTAATGCAAGCATAAGGTTCTTGGAACTGTCGTTTTGAAATAATCATAATGGTTTATGATTTGAATCAAAACGAAATAATTCTTGTGTATATAAGGAGGTTAGTGGGAGAGCGCACTGACAGTTAAATTCCCATATAGCAATTGATGAAAGCTTGGCTTTCAATAGAAATTCTCCGTAGAATTCTGGGGAGTAACAACCTTTATTCAAGGAATAAAAATCTACTGGGATAGATTTGGAGTTGTTAACACTCTCTGGGAAATTGTACATTTAAAATGTACTTGATTTGGTGTCTCATACGCTTCGAGCATATGGAGTCACAATCAGGTCAATCCAAGTGATAGTCACTGGATTGAAGTTAAGAACATCTGTTAGTATCTCAGAGAACTAAAGATGCTATCTTAAACTATGGAGAAGGAGAATTTGAAGTGACTGGGATCACTGCTGCAAGTTTCCAAACAATTAAATACTACGGTACTATAAAAGTTTGAACACTGGGACAGTGAGCTGGAAATATTCCGAGCAAGATAACTGTTGCCGAATAAACAACAAATGCGGATTATTGCTGCAGCTGAGGCAGCAATAGAAGCCATTTGGGTCGAAAATAAATCTAATTAGATTAGATATAGTTCTGTTAGCAGCTGAGCTAGGCGTCAGCACATGCTAAGGAATTAAAGGTCTCATCGACGATCCAGATATATACTTCTATATCATCTGATTCGTTCGGATCATACATCGTGGCGATGTGATGATCGTATAAATCACGTCAAATGATAATCAAACAAATCCGCTGACGAAAACCTTTCCTCAGTAATTTGAGCGAACCGTACATAGTTCGGGTGTGGGACACTTGAGTGACTCGCTACGTGCCAAGTGGGAGTTGTTGGACAAAATGACCCATAGCGTCACTATTTGCACAGATCATTGTGTTGTTGTAGCAAATTAACTATGTGACAAGGAAATTGCACTCTCATCATTTGTGATTAGATCACCATAGATATATAAATGAAGAGAGGTCCCTATGATTAGTTCCTGGATTGAGAATGATATGAGACAATATCAATCCCCGAAGGTTTAATCATTAAATATCCCTAGCCGGAGTATTATCGAGACTGGACATCGATAATGCGGAATAGGCTAGTATTGCACTTGTGTGCGTTGTGAGGGCACAACGGCATAGTTCTCATATATATAAGTATCGGATACTTATGCAAGTGCGATAGGAGGTCATGTTTCACCGATAGTACGGGAAACAGCTTCGCTCTGGATAGACCCCTCGGAATCCCATTGGTATTATGACTATGTGTCTATGGGAGGCCGAAATCAAGGTAGGTGTGTATAGTCTTAACCTGAGACTTACATCGCTAATACTTACGATAATCGATAGACTTTGGTCTTGGTGGTACAGGGCTTTAACCGGTTCTGCGTACACCACTTCTGGGTTTATCAGAGAGTCGTAGTGTATTGGGTGTGATGTCAAGACGGAAGTATCACTTCAGTCATAGTGGAGAGGATGTAACGCATGATACGGTACTAGTGCTCTTGAGTGATGCGCATCCGATCGGGATATTGTGACTAGGTCATGAATATCCGATTATAGAGACTATGTTACCAGACATCCGATATGTGTTTCGGACGGGGCAGACACTTATCCAGCCCCAGCCCTAGCACGTGACTATCTGATACTGGGCCGATATGAACAATACAATGGTATACTACGCTTGATACAGATCTTAATATTCTTAAATGGATATGTCCGGAGAATTGGGTAGACTTGGTGCTTTGCTAGGAGTCGACCTTGTCTCGTAAATCGGTAGAACGTAGTACTTGGTACATACGTGATTCGAATACTCCGATGACCGTATTTACTGCCAATATATCCGGGGATCTCATGGGTCGCTTCCCGATAATCCACCGATGACGCATAACGCACTCTTAAATAATCTGGGATTATATAGAAGAGAGAGAAAATTAATCTAGGATTAATTATAGAGATATTTTATCTAGGATAAAATATCGTCTAGAGAGAGATAACGATTAATTTGGAGTTAATCGATTAAATTAATATATTCGATATATTAAACGAAATTAGATTTCGACGCGGAATTAAAATTAGATTTTAATTCGGGCGAACGAATTAATTTAGAATTAATTCGTTAGCGACATGAATAGTGAATTCGCTAGGCGTAATCATTTAATTACGACGCGACGGAAAAATCGTTAATTTGGAATTAGCGAACCCGAGCCCGAGTGTGATTGCGAGCGCATTCGTATTTTGATTTCGAGTGCGGCAACGCAAGTCGCATCAAGCGTCAAATCATTCGTCACATCAAGTGTCAAATCAAATGTCACTTTGAGTGATGTGATTGACTGATGTGATTGATTGATTGAAAGACATGTCACTTTAATAAAGGTGATATGAATAGTGATGGATTTGACTAGAATAGTGTAAAGCATTTTGGAGGGAAAAGCTTTAAGTTTTGGCTCCAAATTTCATTTGATAAATTGGATTTAATTAAATGAAATTGATTATTTATTTTGGAAAATATATAATCAAAAGTTTTACACATTTTTCATTAAGTCAAAAACACAATTCTCTCTCTCACTCTCTCATCTCTCTCACGCCAAAACAATGGCTTTGCTCACTGGTTTTGAACTTCATTTGGGCGTGAATATTAGGGAAGCATGAGTGGGTTTTCATGGTGAAAATTCAAGTGCTAGCACACTTACGAGTCTTACGAAGGTGGTAGGGAGGTTCACCCATGAGCCGGGATCCGTTTGACGAAGCTTGGAGCTCCGTTCTCAGCTCAAAATTCTGTTTTTGGAGGCAGTGAACTGCATCATTTGTGCGCCTATGGCAGTGGCTTTTTGGCTTTGATTCGTCTCCAAATCGACTCAACCGATCGATGTGAGTATTCCGCTACCCCGTTGATGTGTTCACACATGATTTTCATTGCTTGTTTGATCTTGGGACCTAGATAATACCCAACAGAAACAAGAGGTGACAGTAGACGAGGCACTGAACATATTCATTGAATCATAAAAAATCTCCAAAAAATCAGCAAAGTATTGAGCTTTCTCCCAATCTATATATGTAGGGGGCCCAATCCTTTTGCTCCCATTTTCATCATCTCTAAAATATGGAGCATAGTGACCATCATCATCAATCATTCGATCAAAGGCCTTCTGGAAGTCTAATGCAGCATTCAACATTAAGTAGGTGGAATTCCACCTAGTAGGAACATCTAAGATGACACTTCCCTTGCTCTCTATCCTTTCACGTGCTACCACCGATTTAAATGATTCCAATCTTGATGGAGAAGATCTCATATACTTAACAGCATTGCAAATTGCTCTAATGATGTCATCCAATTCTTTCAGACCATCAGACACAACTAAGTTTAATATGTGAGCACAACACCGCATATGCACATACTCTCCATTAAGCACCAATGCATCTCCCCTCCATGTCCTCATTTTCCTCACCAACTGTTGGATGGCAACAATATTGGCACTAGCATTATCCACAGTTATAGTAAAAATTCTCTCAATACCCCAGTTCTGTAAACAAGACTATATTAATCTTCCGATAGTGTCCCCTTTGTGATTGTTAATTGGACAGAAGCTAAGGATTCATCGATGCAACTGCCAATCACTGTCTATGAAATGTCCAGTGATAACCATGTAACTAATGTTTTGAATTGACGTCCATATGTCGGTGGTCAAACTTACTCTCTGATGACCCACAACTAAAAGACTATTCAACATAACTTTTTCATCAGCATACAACTGTAGGATATCTCTAGTTATAGTCATACGAGATGGGACATCAAAACGAGGGACGACAACACTACAGAAATGTCGAAAATCCCCATTCTCTATAAAGCTAAATGATAGCTCGTCAACAATAATCATCTTCACAGCTGCTTTCTGACCGGCGTAAACACACGCGTATAACGCAAGCGCATGTATCGTTCAAGTAGTATAAAAAGTATCGATCCCACGAGGACTTAAAACCTTATCTATTAATTTTATGAGGTCAATTGATTACTAGTATCTAACAGATTGATTGATTGATTTGAAATGGTGAAGATTTTGAATTTAAAAACAAGAAAATAAAATTGCTTGAAAGTAGGTTTAAGAAAATTCAATATTAAAAACTATCTAGGGTTGTGAATCTTTCCAATATTATTTAAAGATGAAGTGGTTATCTTATAGTTGGGTAAAATATTGATTTATTAACCTGGAACACTAAATTATGTAAAAGCCTCTTCCGATGGTCAACTAAAAATATCCAGTATAACCCAATTGAACCATATGTCTATGTCAACCAAATTACCTGGATTCATTAAGATTA
Source organism: Zanthoxylum bungeanum (assembly GCA_019454045.1). Taxonomy (NCBI): domain Eukaryota; kingdom Viridiplantae; phylum Streptophyta; class Magnoliopsida; order Sapindales; family Rutaceae; genus Zanthoxylum; species Zanthoxylum bungeanum. The sequence continues at coordinate 471,427 of SKCR01024044.1, forward strand.
AGTTCCAATTATGGCTACCCCCGCCCGACAGGTATATTCCTATCCTGTAAGGAAATCTATTAAAGGGTTATCTATCCTCAAGGAAGATCGTGGGCTATTGAGTCTAAGGTCATAAACCTAAAATCCCTATGTTTAGTTCATTTTAAGTTTACCAGTTCAATTTTATTAATGGCCAGTTAATGAAAAAACATTAAGATTAAGACTCAATAAATAAATCTTTATATTACCCAAACTATAATTTAACCCCTTATAAACCGGTGATATTGAAATTCATCACAACCCCAGATATTTAACTTAGTTACGACACATAACTAGGGCTAATAAAAACTTAAAAGTAAAAGACATAAAGTAAAAATGCTGAAAAGTAAATGCGGTAAAGTAAATACTGAAAAGTAAATTACAATAAAATAAAATGCTAAGGTAAAAGGAATTACTTTTACTACTACTAATTTAGATATCTCCCTTAAGATAATATATTAACTTGTGATAATATTACCAACCAGCCATATAGGCGGTAACCTGATTAAGTCAAATTAAGTCCAACCAGCCATTAAGGCAGTAAAAAGATTTGTCTATGAACCTACCATATAGGTGGTAAGAAAGTTTAATTACCAACCGACCAATCTGGCGGTATCCTTGATTAGTCAGGTTTAAACCAGATTAAAATGAATTACCAACCGACCAATATAGCGGTATCATTTTTAAGTCAAATTTTAAATAGTGAATATATTATATTTAAGGGAGATTAATCTAAATAGAAATAGTAAAAGAATTACCTTTCACCCTAGCAGGGGGAAGTTACCTCCTCATGGTGAATAGTAAAAACTGTAAAAAGTAAAGAAAATAAATCACTATTATTACAGAAAGTAATTAAAAATTAATTACAAAACTAAAATTTAAAAGAAACTAGATAGAAAACTCTCTATTTACATGAGAGAAATTAGAGAGGAAGGTACATCTGAAACTGAAATTTCGAGATCTATTTATAGGCGTCAGTAGGGGTCCGACGTCGCAACGCCCAGCTCGCGTCGCGACGCGCGTTTTTGTCGACGTGGCACGCTCTGGTTCGTCGGCTTCAGATTCTGGATAAGGTGATAAGGTGACACGTGGCAAGGTGGTTGAAGTTCAATTATTGTGACACGTGGCGGCTCATGATTGGCTGATTCAGATTCTTATCCGCCACGTGTCAGATAAGGATAAGTCAGTCAATAATTGATGCTGACGTGGCGACACGTGGCGAAAATGACTGTCGGCACCATGGAATTACGACACGTGGCACGCTGTGATTGGTTGATGATGACGTGGCGATGACGTGGCAGTTTGACTCAGTCAACCGGTGATATGGACGATGACGTGGCAGACACGTGGAGGGATATATGGCGACACATGGCGATGGCGACTGTCGGCACCGTAGGATGATGACACGTGGCACGACGCACATTAGCAGATCGGCTGTGATGGTGACACGTGGCACGACGCACGTTAGCAAAGTCAAATTTTCTCAGATTCTGACTTGTGGACCCGGCGTATATTAGCACTGTTCGATGCACGTTAGGCGTCGCGACGCCAAGGGCTTTCGCGTCGCGATGCGGAAAATTACCAAAATGCCCTTTTCGTCTGTTTTCACTGTTTTGGCCCCAAATCACCTCCAGAAAGTCCTGAAACTTTATTTATCTACAAAATAACACAAAACACATCAAAATATTCACAAAACTCAAGAAACTATACAAAATATTAGGTTAAATGAGTGGGAAATAGTGATATAATTACCACTCATCACTTTCCGACACGCTGCTTGATTGAAATGACTGCCTCTCACAGTGAGATTTCCATTTGTGCCTCCCTCTTCACCAACCCAAAGCCCAACCAAAACACCTTGTTTTTCTCAATAAGCCAAGTACGATTTGCAAGTCTCCATATGCCTCTTCAAGTGGTTGTGGACCGATCATTTGCACTACAAGCATAAATCTTCTGACAATATGTACATACAGCCCTATCCGGATTATCTTCACTCATGCGGAAAACTTTCCACACTTCAGATCTTCTAGCTTTTGTTTTAGTTGCTACTGATGTGATTGATGGCGATGAATCAGGTTTCTTTGATAATGGCGGTCTATCAGAGTTTGATGGGAATTTTTCTTTTCCCTTCCGTTTCTTAATTCTGTTAATTGTACATCAACAGCATCTGATTCTGACCCACTACTGTTGGTGCTGGGTGAGCTTCCAAACCCACTCATCTACAATGAAGAGCAACAATAAATTTAAATTGGCAATAATCACTATACTTTCTTGAAAAACAATAAATGAGCTTTTGCGCTCACTTAAGGTGAACATCAACCATAAAGAAATATAACTACTAAAGGTGCATTTAATAATGAGATTGAAACTAGTAACATAAATGAAATCAACTAAAATTTTATATATCAAGATCTTCTCCAAATCTCGATTATATCGAGAACTTGTGTACGATATTTTATACTGCTTTAGAGGTCAATTTAGAGAATAGAAGGTAGATTGGTTGCTAAATCCTAGTGATCATCATGAGAAACTGATTTTTTGCTTAAAGAAACAAACAAACAAAGTACTTTTTAATCTCCATTTGATGGCTAGTTTCAATTGCAGCAACATTTATACAAGGCACTAAACATGATTACCTTACACTGCATGACACTCAGATTGCATAGCAACAATTCCACAACTATACAAAAACGACTTTAGGCAAAAGGGAAAATTCTCCTTTATAACCAGCATTGCATTTATCATTCTCAAATCTTAATCTCAAAGGCAGTGAATTGGTCCCAAAATCCCAATATCAAGCATAGCTACAATTCCATAACTATACAAAAAACAACTTTAGGCAGAGGGGGAAATTCTCCTTCATAACCAGCATTGCGTTTATCATTCGCAAATCTTAATCTCAAAGGCAGCGAATTGGTCCCAAAATCCCAATATCAAGTACTCATATTGAGTATTGACTGACACAAAAATTGACATGAACTGCAATGTTTGCACAAAATAATTTTTCAACTTTGCCTCTAGCATGTATTTTACAAATTTCACAGAAAGTACTAACTAGTTAAGCTTCAACAGGTTTCTTGAGCAAGACAGAGTTTTCCTTTCACTTATTCTTTTTGGACAGTCAAATAAAATCATCAAAAGCAAGCATATTCCTTCAATTTGCTTGTGCTCATAATACTAATCACTAATCAGTCCATGAAAATATTCCCACTACTAAATCGAATGAACACAAAAATACAACTAAATCGAAGAAGACCACAAAATGAAATCAAATATATAAAATAGTCATAAAAAACGGTTGAAGAAGAAGACATAATAGTCGAAGAAGAAGACATGCAACAGCAACAAAGTGCAAACTGCAAAGTTTACAGATGGAGAATAGATGAAGACTCGAACCTTCAATGGCTTCCTAACTCGAAGAAGAAGGTCGATTGGTCGAAGATGAAGAGGCAGTGAACTGGTTTGATCTTTGAAGCTTCGGCGGCGATGGAACAGATGGAGAATAGATGAAGACTCGAACCTTCAATGGCTTTCTAACTCGAAGAGGAAGGTAGATTGGTCGAAGATGAAGAGGCAGTGAATTGGTTTGAACTTTGAAGCTTCGGCGGCGATGGTACAGATGGAGATGAAGACTGGTTCAGTGGTTTGTACTTTGTAGAATATTGACCTAATTTAGATTTGAAGACTGGTTTTACACTTTTACTAATTTAGCCATTTAGGTTTCACGCCAAAATGAAAACGACGTCGTTTTGGAACTTCCAAAACGACGTCGTTTTATACCTAATTTTTTTTTAAAAAAATCGGATCGGATCGGATCGGATAAAATCCGATCCGATCCGAAATCCGATAAATCCACTCGTCGCGATTCGATCGGATTCGGTATCCTAATCTGATCCGATGCCCACTCCTAATAATGATAATGCATCTATGACATGGTATGGCATGTAAAATGCAAGAGTGGGCACCTTAAGCTATATGACATGTTATTCAAACAATTCGAAATAAACATACATATAATATAAAAAATTATTTTGCATTGACCGGGCTCTTATTTTTCCTATACTAATCTAATTAGTACAAAATATTTACCAAGGCATTCATTGGTCTTCAAATCCCGCTCCAAAGTGGTGTTGGCTCCTTTTGCGACTTCGGTGCTCCAAATTACAAAGATTGAAATTTTACATTGAAAAATAAAATTACAACAAATGTAAACAATGACCTTATGGCCTTACATCCCAAAAACAAAACCAACTACAAAAATAAGAGCCGAAAAAATTTACGACCAATGCAAAATCCATTCATCATATGAATATCACAATGTGCCCACTCATCTAACATGCATATAATATTTATAACTCATATAAATATATTAAAAACAGAAACTTTAAATGAAAAAGAAAAGGATTAAGAACACTTTTCAACCTCGCTCTAGATGCCAATTGTAGGAAACGCTTTCCTCGCGCAGCGGAAGCGATTAGGCACACAGATTGACCTTGAAATTTTTTTCTGCTTTCCCTTCCTTAAAGCCGAATGGAACCAGCACATATACTGAAGTTTTGCTTCTGTTTTGGACAAGATCTCAGCCCCGGAATGTGCCCAAAACAGTCCCCAAACAGCCCCCGAACTGCAGTGAAATAATGGACTGTTTTGAACCAGTTACACAACCGAACTGTACACAAATCACCCACTAATTTGCGTGAATTGCAAGGGTGATATAGGTCTGATTTTTTTTACTCAAAAACAATCCTAACTCAGCCCCCAAAAAATCCCCAAGGTGTTTCCCAAAACCCGAATTAAAACAAAACAAATCGAGCCCCGATTGTAACAAGTGAAGTGCGGCAAATAGGTATAATTGTTCCTCAATGTCGTGACTTATAAGAGTGAAGGAGAAGATGATTTGTTCGTCACCACAAGGTCTTACAAGCTATATCTCGTTACCAATGGAAAGTAATGTGGGCTACACACACAAACAAATCCCTAAACGTTTTAGAGATTTAATCACACACTAATAATATTTTTCTTATTCTTGTTCTTCAATATTGTTTCTCAACTTTTGAGAGAATGGAGAAGAAGAAGAAGGTGGCTAGGGTTTTTAGAATGAGAGTTATATCAAAGAAAAATTATATTTTTCTTTTTATACTAAGGGTAATTTGTTTCCTAAAACAAATCAACCACTCCCCTCCCCCAACATCAAATTCGGCCAAGCTAGGGTTTCTTTTTAATTTTTTTCAACATCAATATTCAATTACCATTATTGAAAAGATGTTACAAAATTAAATAAGCAATTAACAAATTTGAAAATCACAATTTCCAAATTAATGCCAAGGATTTTATTTGTTTCCAAAACAAGCAAATCCATCCCCTAATGGCTTGAGGAATTCGGCCACTACAAGGAATAATAGATAAAATTTGTAGCATTAGGTATTCAATTCCATAATTGAAATACATGTTACAAAATTAAAGAGTTACTACCTTTTAAAAAGATGTAACTTCCAAATTTAATTCAAAGGTTTCCAAAACCCAAATTTGGAATTCCAATATTAGCCTTCATTAAATTATATCATATATAATTTAATTACTAACAATAAATAATTATCATATAATCATTTATTATATAAATCATATATTAACTTTTATTATATAGTTATAAGTGTGAAATAATATTATTAATCATATTAATAATATTTATACCTTTGTGAGTATATAATTGGACTATCCAATTATACTAAATCCGTTATAGTAAATCGAGCTAGCACGGGGACCAAATGGACCTACGGTTCCGAGCTTCAATAATCTCAAATATTAATTAAGCTCTTAATTAAATATTCCGAATTATTAACTCCGGGTTATTCCACTAAAAACCTGAAGTTGAACTCTCGTTGCCGCATATGATATATTAAGCCGAACTAAGTCGTTGTCCATCGATATAGTCATTACATACGAATTGACCCGTCACGAGTATCTCGTAATTAGAGTCGGGTCATAATTTCTGTTATACCCCTCTAATTATTTTTACCTTAAGTACCATTGATTCTCTAATGAATGATTTATTCATAACTATTATGAATTTTAATCTTTCTATTTGTAATAGAGAGAGTTGAGCGCTCAAATCATTCAGGTACCGAATCAACCCTTAAGAAAAATACTCATCTACTTCTAGCAAGAAGGAGTGAACTCCATGTCTATGTAAAACGTTCCCAGCTACAAAACAAACTGTTTCCCCAAAGTACGTAGCTATTGGTCGGGACTGCTACACCAACCTCACCTTTGTAAATCAAATGACATAGCCTACTATGCAGGAGTTCGTAGTACACTCAGGATTAAGATCAATCTATATATGACCATCTAGTAGATCGAAATGACTTTCTTAGTCTAACGGATATTATAAGAATGTCATTTCTATCTGGGTCCAGTCCTATATGATCGCATCATACAAGGTGCCTCCATTATCATGACTCTACATGGACGATCCGGATCAAGATCGCCATACAAATATAGAATGTACCGCAACTATAGATAAACCACAAACAAAGTACCCACTTTGCTTGCTCTCTATGGACTATTTAAGATTACTAACTTCAGACTTAAATCCTCTTGTGTATGATACTCATACACTAAGTCTAAAGGCACATAAGCAATCTAGGGTATTTAAGATAATATATAATATGCGAAAATTAAACAAACAATTTGATAAATGAATAATGCATCGTTTTATTTCAAAACACATAAAACTGTTTACATCACATGTAGCTCTAGGGCATACATTCCAACAGTCGCAAGTATTAGCGATGCAAGTCTCAGGTTAAGACCAAATACAACTACCCTGATTCGGACTTCCATAGACACATAGTCATACTACCAATGGAATTCCGAGGGGTCTATCCAGAGCGAAGCTGTTTCCGTACCATCGGTAAACACAACCTCCTATTACACTTGCATGAGTAACCAATACCCAAATATATGAGAACTATGCCGTTATGCTCCCCTAACACGCAAAAGTGCAATACTAGTCTATTCCGCATTATCGATGTCCAATCTCGATAATACTACGACTAGGGATGTTTTAATGATTAAACCTTAGTGGATTAATACTGTCTCATATCTTATTAATCTGGAACTAATCATATGGACTTTTATCATTTATATATCCCGGTAATCCAATTACAAATGAGAAAAGAGCAATTTCCTTTGTCACATAGTTAATTTGTACAACAACACCATGTTCTGTACAAATAATGATGCTATGGGTCATAATTGTCCAACATTACTACCCCGTATAATAATCACATTTTACCAAGAACTTAATTTGAGACATACATAAATATTTTTGACTCTCATAATCACAAACATCTTTTGGATTAATGATATTTATTTGTCATAATTTCTCGTGACATACACATAAAACATGGATGTAAAGATGTGTAGAAAATATTTTTTTTATTAATTAAATAATAAATTATATTAAAAAATATTTTGACTTAAATCATAACATTTATAACTAGTTTTAGAGCATACACTCTAACAGATGTGTCAAACTTGTCCAGTGATGGGATGGTTTATGATCTGCATGATGTACACCTATCATATTATATATTGGAATATTAGGTATCATAACTTCTGTCATTATGCATGCTTAATTAATCTTGCATGATGATTTCAGTGGATTGTTATTAAAGTTAGATGTCATAACATCTGAAGTCTGGAGACCTATAGAATAAACTAAGGTTTGACCAGAATAGTCAGATCTTGACCCATAAGTGACATCACTCCAGAGTAGTATGACCTCGCAAAGGTGTTACTGTGGAGTGACGTCACTCATGGGTCAAGATATGACTATTTGGTCAAACCTTAATTTATTCTGAATGTCTCCAAATTTCAGGGTTGAAGTATTTCGAAGTTTAAGTCTGGTTTTTCTCCGGAGTCATTTAGACTTCAGAGGTGATCCCTAACTATTTTTATCTATTAGTAAAATTGTATCATGACAAATGTCATATTTCTAGTGGACCTTTGACTTCTTGCAACACTTCCACTAAGGAAGCGTGCTGATAAATATTTTTCTTTATGTAGACATGTATCCCTAGTTGCAGACCTAATTCTAAGCACATACATCCATCCTCCCATTGGACTGTGTATTTGAAATAAATGTGCATAGGATAGGTACATATGTTATGGTGCTTCGTATGCTGGGCTTATAGCCGTTTGTGATTTAAACGGCCTATAAATATAAAAGTTGTCTAATAATGGAAAAAATTAAAATGGTTTGCACTTTGTATGATGGGTTTGCAATTACCTGAGCTCTGGTCCATTAACCCCAGATGAATTTTACAGAGCAGTTCCGACCATCCAACCTCTATCCTGGGGAAAATTTTCTTGAGAAGCCACTGATCACCACCAAAATATGAGAGAGAAAGCTTTGGGGCATCTGAAGGCTTTTCCAGGTGCCAAATGTGGGTTTTGTATTAAGTGTATTTTTAAGTGGGTTTTGTATATACAATTGTTTTGTTCACTTAATAAAATGAAAATTTTATGGAAATGTTATTATGAATTTAAAATTTGAAAAAATATAAAAATATGATAAAATGGCTGATTATCGATTTTGAAGATGAAACTCAGAAACCATGGTTGTTCGAGTGACCATTGGAATAACCTAAATGTAATTTAATAGAGAGTGAGTAGACCACAACTGTTGCCTGAGTGATTATTTTTTATGGATTTTGTTGATGGCTGACTGTCGTTACAGGGGAAAATCGGTAAACTTACTCCTCAGACAATCCTCCATCAACTGTGAATTTGTTTGGTTTGTTGGGAACCAAAGGCAAACTTAGCAAAAGATGAGAAAATACATAGACAAAACAAAAGGTTTAACGTAGTTCGACGGAATGGATCCAACCTACATCCACATACACAAGAGAAAATGAAGTTTTTATAACGTGGTCGGGTATGACCGACCTGTCTATCTCTTGCTTACAAAAGGCTTTTTGCTTTTTTTTACAAGTTATGTGTGAAAAAGAATCAATCCCTAAATGAGTTCTCAACCTTTTTTTATATAGTGCATCTGAATCCACCGGTCCACCGCATATGACATTAGCTCATGTCACATTTCATCATTACAGCCACAACTCTTTTTTATCTTACCACAATTTGGCCAATTAGAACACTGCACCGACCCATGGTGGCCTATAGCGGCTCTGCTCTGCCACCTACACTGCACCGGCCTATGGCGGCTCTGCTCTATTACTTCTCCGTCATTGCATCGATCTATGGCGGTTGGCAGAAGCTACTTTTGATGAGAACCGTTGCTTTTCTCATATGAGATCTTGAGATACTACAAGTCATTCTTCGATCCCCAGGCTAGTGTGTCGAGGCTGACCTGACCACCTCGGGTCCAAGTGCTTTGATGAATCTGATATCTTCTCATCAGGTCGGGTATGATCTGCTATGCCGATCCTCATTCCGACACGAGGCTCTGAATGTTGAGGCTGCTATAAGAGTCTGATGTTGGGGTTAACTGACTTGAGCACCTCACATCTAAGCACCTCGGAACTGACCACCTTGGGTTGCCTCTCTGTGCCTCTGGCTCAGGTCATGATCTCTTCTAGGCATCACATGGGATTCATGCTGCTCTGTCTGACTTCTCATCCTCACAATGACCTTGTACTTTTGCCTTATCAAGTGTAAAACCCATTTTACCCTTCCTTGGGATTCTGACTTATTGGGGGCCAAAAAACCACCATCAACATTTGTCCCATAGTTCTCGGTATCAACGGATTAGCGAGTTGGTGCCGGTAACTATAAAAAAGATGGCGGTACATGAAGCCAAAACCGATCTGGTGTCAACGGGTTGATACTTTGTTTTGATCCAGTCTAAAATCCCAAGTATGCCTTAACCCAACACGTATCACAACTGCAAGCTTCAATGCTTCTTGTGAAAATCCATGTCGGGTTCAAAACCCAGATCCGGAACCTTTGCTTCTGATCCATACTTTTTCATCTCTTCCACGACTTCCTCATTTGAAGAAGCTCATCTCGTGCTATCTCGGGCTGATTCATGCTCTTGACACGCTGCAATCCCATAGAGATATGATCTACAAAAATAAAAAATAGGCCACGAAAGAAAACTTATCTCATCGGGCTATTATTAGAACAACAAGGCCTCGGGGGAGAAATTTCGACCCCGAGCAATCACAAGTCACTTGGCAGCAAGAGAATGAATCCTTCTTGCGCCAACTCCCATTAATAAGACCTCGGCGGGACGTAACCCAGACCCGAGCCGATACAATAACTTGGCCACAAAGGAAATATTTTTCCTTATACCACTCAACACTTGGCCATAGGGGAGAAACTCTGACCCCATTGCAAAAAATATGATGAGGCCTCTGTGGGACATAACCCAACCCCAAGCCATAAATCACCACGACATCGGTGATATGAAAGTAGACCCGAGCCATGATAAACATTTGGCCACAAGAGAATGTTCCCTCATTATGCCAACATACATCAATAGGACCTCGACAGGACGTAACCCAGACCCGAGCCGATCAAACTTCTTTCCAAGACTTAACCACGATAGAAGATTTTCAAACTCCGAAAATCACCATAGAGACCAGAAATGATGTCCCACTTCACGTCATCCACTAAAAATGAAATCAAGATAAAAAAAAAAAATGAGGGTGACTAAGCACATACCCCGTACTGACCAAGAAGAAACAACAAGGGAGTATGAGACAGCGTCATGCCCCATGCCACCAAAAATAATAATTTTGAACCTTACATTCCAATGTCCCAATGAACTGATAGCCATGAGATTTTTCCCGTGTTAGGCAGGCCCCGAGTCTGTAAATGCAACGGAGGCCCTCAGGGCTTCCCCGTGCTATGCTCATACGGATCTGAAATAGGATAACCAGATGCCACGAGAGCATTCTCTCCTCATGTTCGGATTACCTGAGGCTATAAAGCCACGTAGGCTCGTGGGCCTTACCTGCACTATACACCTATGGATCTGAAGTGGGATGACCAAACGCCACGGGGGTATTCTCTCTCCCAATGTTCAGAATATGTGAGGCTACAAAGCCATGGAGGCCTGTGGGCCTTACCGCGCTATGAAACTATAGATCTGAAGTGGGATGACTAGACACCATGGAGGTATTCTCCCTCCCAGTGTTCGGCATACCCGAGGCCGCAAAGCCACAGAGGCCCATGGGCCTTGCCCGCGCTATACACAATGGATCTGAAGTGGGTTGACCAAATGTCACAGGGGTTTTCTCCCTCCCCGTATTTGGCATACCCGAGATACATAATGTGATGGCCATACACCACATGAGTATTCTCCCTCCCCGTGTTCGGTATTCCTGAGGCTACATAATAGGATGGCCAGATGCCACAAGGGTATTCTCCCTCCCCGGGTTCGGTATACCCGAGGATATAAAGCCACACAAGTCTTCTTGACTGTGTTCCTCAAATATGCAAGTCATTGGGTAGTGACGCTCTGGCCCGAGGGTTTGATAATGACACCGGAGATTGGTGTGTCAAGGTGCATGTCATGAGAGATTGACACTCTAGCCCGGGGGTTTGATAATGACACCGGGTATTGGTGTGCAACGAGTTTCGTGCTTTTTACGCATGCCCTACACCCCTTCACATATCCCGATCACGAGCATCTCCCAAAAATATTAAGCATGCCTTTCTCATCCAAATAATAAAAAAACATAAGGGAACAAGTTTTTATTTAAAGGGTAAAGTCTTATTTATATTCAGGAGATCTACTGCATTTCTTACAACTCTTTGAGAATCATTTTAAGAGGGACTATTGAAAATACCCTCAGTGTCTCAATATTCCAAGGTGCTTTGAGTCGGGTATCGTCCATTTTCAATAAGTAAAGGGTACCAGACCCGATGAATGCCTCCATTAGCGTTGTTCGGCCTTTGTAGTTGCTTGGTCTATGCACTCGTTCAGATAGTCGTTCCTTACTAGGTCTTCCACATGCTCTCGCATATCTCTACATCACTCTGTGGTGTGTCTCCTTGCATTATGGTGCACTCAATAAGCCCAATTGTCTCTCTTTTCAATCGGAAATCTCCTCGGGTCGGGCTCAGCCAATAGACCTTTATCCTGGACTTCTCGAACTATCTGGGCCAAAGGTCTGTTAAAGGCAGTATACTCAGTGTCTCATATAGTCTTGATCCTCTGCTGGGTAGGTCTTGGTCTCTTCTGCTCCATTTCTCCCGCAGCCATGCTCTTACTACTGCGATATCCTTCTTCCTTCGACTGGACCCTGCCTGCGTCTGCTCTCCCGACACTATTTCTTCTAAATTTTCAATTCTCTCCATCATGGTATGTATGAAGGCTCGAGTTCCACAAGTTCTCCTCAATTTTCTCCATCTACTCCGTCATCAAAGCCTCTAAAGATCTACGGTTCCCATCTTCTGCCATCGTCTCACTTTGTTTGCTGTTTTTATACTGTCTCCACAGCCAGCGCCAACTCTTGACGACTGATTTTCATTCCAGGGGCAAATCAGTAAACTTACTCCTCGAAAAATCCACCCTCAACTGTGAATTTGTTTAGTTTATTGGGAACCAAAGGAAAACTTAGTAAAAGATGAGAAAATACACAGACAAATTAGAGGGTTTAACGTAGTTTAGCGGAATGGATCTAACCTACGTCTATGGGCACATGAGAAAATAGAGTTTTTATAATATGGCCGGGTATGGCCGACCTTCCCATCTCTTTCTTATAAAAGGCTTTTTGCTCTCCTTTACAAGTTATGTGTTAAAAAGAATCAATCCCTAAATGAGTTCTTAACCCTCTCTTTATATAATGCGTCTGAATTCATTGGTCCATCGCTTATGAAATTAGCTCATGTCACATGTCATCATTGCAGTAGCAACTCTCCTTATCATCCCATAATTTGACCAATCAGAACACTTCATTCTCTGTCTCTGCACCGACCAATGACGGCTCTGCTCTGCCACCTATCTGTCACTGCACCAGCCTATGGCGGCTCTGCTCTGTCACTTCTCTATCACTGCACCGGCCTATAGCGGTTGGCAGAAGCTAATTTCGATGAGAACTGTTGCTTTTCTCATATGAGAGCTCGATATACTACAAGTCATTCTCCTGTCCCCAGACAGGTGTGCCGAGGCTGGCCTAACCACCTCTGGTCCAAATGCTTTGATGAATCAGATATCTTCTCATCATATCCGGTATGATCTGCTAAGCCGATCCTCATTCTGACACGATGCTCTAAATATTGAGGCTGCTCTAAGACTCTGATGCTAGGGTGACCTAACCTAACCACCTCGGACCTGACCACATCGGGTCAATCTTCTAATCTATTCCCAAGTTCTACCCCGGGTTGCCTCTCTGTGCCTCGGGCTCGGGTCATGATCTCTTCAGGCATCACCTCGAATTCAGACTCCTCTGTCTGACTTCTCATCCTCACAAGGACCTTGGGCTTTTACCTTGTCAAGTGTAAAACCCACTTTACCATTCCTTGGGATTCTGACTTCTTGGGGACTAAAAAACCACCATCAACAGATTTAAACTTCAAGATTCGGAAGCAACTATTTTAATTAGAATGTAACAAAATTTTCATCTTTTTTCCATTGTAATAATTTATGAAAACATCCCTAAGAAGAAAACTCAATCAAAAAATATTTATTATAGAGAAATTATCAAATTTACACCCAAAGAATTGTTAAAGTTTAGTTTTGCTCATTTTTTTTAATGTTCAGTTTTCCACCCTAAGTTTAAAAATTGTTCACTTTTCCACCCAGACGTTAACACCGTTAGATTTTTGCTGACGTCACAAGGGTATTTCATTCATTTGATAATGTTAGGGTAGATAATTGAACATTTTTTGAACTTTCGGTGTAAAAATGAACAATCTTTAAATTTCAAGTGGAAAAAAGAACACTTTAATAAATATTGAAAAAATTCAAGTGAAGAATTATGAATTTTCAAGTGTTTATATATGTAGGGATGAAAGTTGTATATGAAAAGATATGGGTCTTCATTCAAAAAATACGAATTGGGATTTAAATTTCTAAGATATGCATAGATTCTTATCCAGATTTGCTTCACTAAAGTACTCATAGAGTGTAAATGAATGAGAAAATAAAACTGACTATAAAAATGAAAAAAAATTGTCTAACAAAATACATATATGGTACAAATATAAATGGATTCAGATTTATATATGCATTATATTTTTATGGATCTAGATGTGGTATTATCTGTGAGGATTTTCGGATATCCAAATCCGTAAAAAAATCCAAATTTTTGTATTTTTTAAAATTTGTATGTTATTTAATTTAAATACCTAAAATAAAATAAAATAATATTTTCATTTAAATAATATTCATTTGACTTCCAAAATAACATTTACAATTCACAATTTGTCCAAAATAATTTAAATATAAAAAAATTTCACTTTTCCACCATGGTGTTATTAAATGACCGAAATACCCTTATGATGTCAGTAAAATTCTAACGGTGTTAACGTTTGGGTGGAAAAGTTAACATTTTTTTAACTTATGGTGGAGAAATAAACATTTTAAAAAATTTTGAGTAAAACTAAATTTTAACAATTTTTTGGATAGGAAAATAATAATTTCCCTTTATTATATAGAAAATGAAAATTTTATATGGGATATGTCCAAAAAATTCATTTTATGAATACATGTCATGTGTTAATTAATAATTTTCTCCCTCCATTGTAATTGGTTAATTTTAAATTTAATATATATACGTTAGAATATTATTAGACGGTATTATCACATCATCCATATGTACGTCTCACACAAATCTTTCTCTAGAGAAATGAAAGAATATAAATGGAGATTGTATAATGATTTTTTGGATTGAATTGAAATAAAAAGTTTCTAGGGGCATTTTGATATGATAATAGGGTATTCCTCAAGTTTGAGAGTAGTTATTTTTTATGACACATGTAAATGATCATTGCCTGATGAGTCTCGCGTCGTTTCCCGATCTACTATCTCCATTCTCTTTTTTGCTTTCAGTTCCACACACATCTTTACAAGCTCTCAAGTTTTTCGGGAATGATATTAAGATCTCGGGGCTGAAGAAGAAGTTGGTTTTCATAGGGAAGGAATGTTAAAGTCAAAAGAAACTTGACATATTTGACATCCACCGAAAGGTGAGAAAAATAATATATTAAAAACATATATAAAATATGTGGTGGGACCCACATGTAAGAAAAAATAAAAAATAAAAAAGCACTATTTACACAGTGAATCTCATGCATATAAATAGAGGCTTCATTTCATTGTCTTTTTCATTCTATTCTCAACCAAATCCTCTTTATTTTAAAAAAGAAAAAATATTATTTATTCTTAAGAGTTTGTGAGAGAATTGTAATTCTCCTATTCTACGAGAGTGTGAGATTGTTCACTCATTCTGTTTAGAGAGATGTGGTGAAATTCTTTCCACTATAGTAAAATCCTTATACTTTTGTCCATGGATGTTTCTCTCTCATTGAAGGTTTTACCACGTTAAATCTGTATCTCATTGCTTTATTTTATTATTAATATTTATGGTAGGCTAAGCCTCCTAATTATTATTATATTGTTATATGGTAGGCAAAACCTCATGAACTAATAAATATTCTCAATTTCACTTTACTTGTGTACCAACTTCAGCCCATGATCCCCTAACAGTGATATCAAAGCTACAGGTTCAGGGTTACTGTTCACGGAGACTGTTCAGATATACGGTATAATATTATTCACGTTTATGATACTATTCACATATACGGTATTTTATATGGTACTATTCATAGTGAAATAGTAAAAGCTGGTTCAAGTGAGAAGCTGATCGTCATCAGAAACATGGCAGAAAAGTTCGAAATTGAGAAGTTCAAAGAGAGCAACTTTTCCCTATTGAAACTTAGAATAAAAGCAATCTTGAGAAAAGACAATTGCTTGGCGGGAATTGGAGAGAGACCAGATGAAATGACTGATGAAAAATGAAAGGATATGGATAACAATGCTATAGGCAACTTACATCTAGCCTTAGCAGATTCTGTGTTATCCAGTGTTATAGAGAATAGGACTGCAAAAGAGAGTTTGGATGCACTTACCAAAATTGTATGAGGTCAAGTCACTACACAACAATATCTTCTTAAAGAGAAGACTTTACACTCTTCGATGAGTGAGTCCACATCCATAACGGATCACATGAACGACTTGAATAAACTATTTTCCCAACTCACTATGTTGGATTATAGTATATCAACAAATTAACGTATGGAGATTCTACTTCAAAGTTTGTTTGATTCGTATGATCAAATTATCATCAACTTGACAAGTAATGTTGTCACTGGTAATCTAGACTTTGACAAATTTACAGTTGCTGCTCTGGAAGAAGAATCTAGACGCAAAAATAAGGAAGACAAATCATCTAGTTCACAACAAGTAGAAACATTGGTGATGACAAGAGGGAAATCAACGGAACGTGGCTCAAATGGGAGTCAAAACCATGGTAGATCGAAATGAAAACGTAAGAAGAATGTTAAATATTACAACTGTGGTAAGAAAGGACACGTCAAAAAAGATTGTTGGAATATGAAAAATGGTACAGAAAAAGCTTATGTTGCAACAAAATCTCAGGGATGTGTTGCAAGTTCTTCTGAAGAAGGTGGCGCATTTTACAGTGAAATAACAATGGTGTCCAATCTTAGCAGAAAATAGCTGAGTGATGCATGGTTTGTTGATTCTGCAGCAACATGGCACATGACCTATAGGAGAGAATGGTTCTGTAATTATGAACCTGTCTCTGGAGGATCAGTTTCCTAGGCAATGGTCATGTCTTACAAATTATTGGGATTGAAGCCATCAAAATAAAGATGTATGATGGTACTATCCGCACTATACAAGATGTTCAACATGTTGTGGGAATAAAGAAAAATCTTATATCAGTTGGACAGTTAGATGACCTCGGATACAAGATAATTGTTGAAAACGAGGTATTAAAGATGGTGAAATGAGCACTTACTGTCTTGAAAGCTGAAAAGATTTCATTGGGAGACTCGATTCAGGAAGCAACAACATCGGTGGATTTTGGAGAGGAAGCTTCTATGTTGTGGCATCGAAAATTATACCACATATCAGAACATGGAATGAAGATTCTCGTCAATCAAAAGCTTCTTCTAGGCTATAAAGCAGTTAGTCTACCATTTTATGAGCATTGTGTTACAAGTAAGCAAAACAGATTAAAATTCAGCAAGTCAAGTGCTCGATTTAGAGTTGATTCACTCTGATATTTGGGAAGCACCGGTTCAATATCTGGGGAAAGTAAAATATTTTGTATCATTTATTGACGACTTTTCTAGAAGATGTTGGGTGCACCCGATCAAAAATAAGTTAGATGTAATGTCAGTTTTTAAAACTTTCAAAGCATAAATTGAAGTTGAAACTGGAAGGAGAATCAAGTGTTTAAAGATAGATAATGGAGGATAATATTGCAACAAGTATTTGGATGCATATTGTCAGCAAGAAGGCATCAAAAGACAAACTATTATACCATACACTCCTTAACAAAATAGTGTGGCGGAAAGGATGAATAGAACGCTGTTGGAAAGAGTAAGAGTTATGCTTAGAACAGCTAGTCTACCAAAATAATTTTGGGCAGAAGCAGTTCATACAACATGTTATGTTGTAAGCAGATCTCTATCAACTGCTAATGATTTGAAGACACCAATGGAGATGTGGAGCGGAAAACCAGCTGATTACTAATCTCTTCACATTTTTGGTTGTCCTGTATAAGTGATATACAACACTTAAGAAAGAACAAAGCTAGATCCAAAATCTAGAAAATGTATTTTCTTGGGTTATGCTGATGGAGTAAAGAGGTATCGCTTATGGGATCCCACTACCCACAAGATCATCATCAGCATGAATATAATATTTACATAAGATCAACTGCAGAAAGAATAAAATGATAGCACTTCAAAAGAAAGTACAAAGACTACAACAATACTGGTAGAAAATAATACAGAACAAGAAAATTCAGATTCTTCTGAAGCAGCACCAGAGCACGAGGTACCATAACCAATTGAGTTTGAAGCTTCTAAAGTCCGTCGATCAACTCAAGATAGAAGACCTCCAGGTTGGCACATAGAGTAAGTTACTAAGAGTAACATTACATATTGTCTTCTAACAGAGGATGGAGAGCCATCGACTTTCCATGAAACTACAAATGGTGTAATGCATCTTTGTGGTTGCCAGAAATACAAGAAGAAATAATACATGAGATCTATTATCATTACCATGTGGAAGAAAAGCCATTGGTAATAATTGGGTCTACAAGATCAAGCGAGATAACAATGATCAAGTGGAATGATATCATTCACGATTGGAGGTGAAATGATATGCTCAGAAAGAAGAGATTGATTTCAATGATATATTTTCTCCGGTGGTTTGACTTACAACAGTCAGAGTAGTCCTGACTATGTGTGCTACTTTTGACCTACATCTGGAACTGTTGGATGTAAAAATTGTATTTCTTCATGGAGAACTTGAAGAAGAAATTTATATGCTCCAACCAGAAATAGGTAAGGAGAACTTGGTATGCAGGTTGGAAAAATCTCTATATAGTTTCAAACAGACGCCGAGATGTTGGAATAAAAGATTTGATTCCTTCATTATTTGCCTTAGGTACAACAGACTCAGTTCAGACCATTGTACATATTACAAGAGGTTTGGAAATAATGACTTTATTATTTTATTATTGTATGTGGATGACATGTTAGTAGCATGCCCTAACAAAGATCGAGTCCAAGAATTAAAGGCACATTTAGCTAGAGAGTTTGACATGAAGGATCTGAGATCAGAAAATAAGATTCTAGGGATGAAAATACACCGAGACATAAATAGCATGAAGATTTGGCTTTCTAAGAAATATTACTTGAAGAAAATCTTATTGTGACTCGACATGGAATATTGTAAGCCAATTTCTATCCCACTTCCTGTTAATTTCAAGTTATCATATTTTATGTGTCTTAGCAATGAAGCTGAGAGGAATGAGATGTCTCGAGTACCGTATGCATCAGTAGTGGGAAGCTTAATGTACGCCATGATTTGTACAAGACCAGACATTGCACAAGCACTGGGAGCGGTTAGTCGTTTTATGGAGAATCTTGGTAGAAAATATTGGAATGCTGTTAAGAGGATCCTTAGATATATTAAATGAACCTCAGATGTTGCATTATGTATGGAGGATCAAAATTAATTGTCAGGGGCTACGTTGATACAGATTTCCAAGAGATCTTGAAAAAAGAAATTTCATTACAGGTTATGTGTTTGTACTTACATGACGAACAGTGAGTTGTGTATCCAAGTTACAGAGTGGTGTGGCTTTGTTTACAACAGAAGCTGAATACATGACAGCTACACAAGCTTATAAGGAAGCTATTTGGTTTCAAAAGTTATTGGAGGAGCTCGGGCACAAACAATATAAGATTCATTTATTTTGTGACAGTCAGAGTGCTTTATATATTGCAAAGAATCCAACCTTTCATTGAAGAACAAAGCATATAATGGTACAATATCATTTTGTTCATGAAGTAGCAGAAGAATACAATGTGGACTTGTTGACGGTACACACCAATGAGAACCTTGCAGACGTAATGACCAAGCCTATCAATACAGATAAGTTTATATGGTGTATATACTCTTATGGTTTAGCAGAAACGTAAGCAGCTTGAAAATGACAAAGTAGAACGGATGACGTGGAAACTTATTAGTTCTCAATCAAGTTTCCAAGTGGGAGAATTATTAAAGTCAAAAGAAACTTGACAGACTTGACATCCATCGAAAGGTGAGCAAAATAATATATTAAAAAAATATATTAAATATGTGGGTGGAACCCATATGAAAAAAAGAAAATAATAAAAAATTAAAATTCACTATTTGCACAGTGAATCTCATGCCTATAAATAGATGCTTCATTTTATTATTTTCTTCATTCTATTCTCAACCAAATATTATGTATTCTAAGAGAGAAAAATATTGTTTCTTCTTAAGAGTTTGTGAGAGAGTTGTAATTCTCATATTCTAAAAGAGTTTGAGATTGTTCACTCCTTGTGTTTAGATAGAGGTTGTAAAATTATTTCCACTATAGTAAAATCCTTCTACTTTTGCTCATAGATGTTTCTATTAGAGTTGGTGCTCGGCACGCCAAATTTTGTTATATTTATTGTAAATACAATATACATTTATATTTTATTATGAATAAAATTTAGTAGTTTTCATCAATATAATATTTTATATGGTTAAGGTGTAAAATGACATTAGAATGAATAGTTGTGACGTTATTGCAAAAGCGCCGCAATTGTCCATGAGAATTATCACAATATAATTCATTCTCAAAACTGTTCCTGGTCAAGGTTTACATACCTGGTCGGTTAGTAAACCCGTGAGACCGGTACGTGTTGTATATTAGAATTTTTCTAATGGTTTGTCTCAGTAGACCATGAGTCTTGGGAGAATCATATAAACACATAGGTATTTATTGGATAAATACTGAACAAATCATTCGAAGATTCCTGATAGATGGTACACCAACGTCAATAGGAATTTTTACGAGTCGAATAGCATATTAGCTCATTTGACTTGTGATACCACTGTGGATATGTGAGATATTCTCCATACTTTGATGGCAATCACGTCAATGATCTTTTCAGACCATACCTCCGCCTGTTCGTCGGGTATGGACTGATACTCACGATATCATGTGATGTATCCAGAGAGGATCTGTAAGTCCCGTCTACGAGATTTAGGTATCCAATTTGTGATTCTTTGAAATCCTTGGCCGATGTATGATTCGGAAACAAGTTCCGAATATTTATTTAAGAATCATAAATATGTCGCGACATATGAATTGTTCATAGCGGAGATTTGAAGTTTATTCTATATCTCCGGAATAATTCGGATAACCAATGACATAAGGATTATATATATGCAATGACTTTGACTTGAATGGTTCAACTCGATTATCTATGGTCGTCGTAATTTGTGAGTGGATAAATTACAGACATGTAAATGGTTTCCGTGACAGATAAACTTGAATATAGAGAGTCCCGCAATATAAAGTGTACTCGTTGAGCACTTGGACAATTCATTATGGATAATTCGGATTATTCATAATTTACACATGCGTATTAAATAATGTGTATTTGTATACGATACATAATTTTGATTAGATATATATTAATAATCAATTAGATTTTGACACTTGTTATTATTAATTAATTAATTATTAATAAGGATAAATGGAAGAATATTCTTGGAATCGTATTCCATATTCTTATTTTGTCTTTTTGTTAATAAGTTTTAAATAAATAAATTAATTGTTAATTGATTTATTTTTTGATTAAGAACATTATTAGGAATATTCTTATTATTTGGCCAATTTTAATTGGCTAAACCATGTGTTTTTGACACATTTTTTTATTAACAAAAATATCAAAATAATGATTTTATTTGGATAAGATCAATTGGTGTCAAAATATTGGCCTTAAAAATTATTATTTTTGGCTAACAATTCTTAATTTTTTCGGCCAAGGAGGAATATTTCTATATAAATGAAATTGTTTCATTTTGTTAGGCTTGGCCAACTCTCACGTGTTGAGAACAAAAAGGAAAAAAAGAGGTTAGGGTTTAAAACAAAGCAATCAACACCAAAGAAGAAGAAATTGAAGAAATTGGAATTTGTATTAAGGTAAAATCAAATTCCTAATTTCTCTTTTCTTAGATTTATTTCCTAAGCATGTAAAATATGTATGAGATATATATATTGCATGTTTTAATTAAATATGTATCTAGGATATGTATTTGAATCAAAACTTGGTGTTGGATATTTGTTTAACCTTAATAGTTTTCTTTGTTAAGCATATGTAAGAGATTAATTAGTGAATTAATCTCCAAATTAAAATTATCATTCTAGAGTGATATTGTCACTCAAATATTTCCTAAAATTATTCTTGAGGCTTTATATTGTGGTGATTAATTTTGGTGTAAATTAATTGGATTAATTTTGTGAATAAATTGAATATTGACATGAAAATTGAACAAAAAACTATTACTGGATCAGATCTAATTTGGGTGTGTAAAACAAAATATTTTTCATAAAAAAATTTGTAATTTGGATGATTTTGGATGTGCATTGGGTGGTGGATTAATTCCGGAAATTGTTCCGGGGCGAAAATGCGTGAAAATAATGAAATTCGCGTCGAAACGGGCTCAACATGTGACGGCTATCCAAACAATGAACTGGTCATTGTTTGGGCAGCCCAAGGGCTGACCGGTCACTGCCCAAGTGACCGGGTTGGCCCGGATCGACGGTTGGTCAACCGATTTGATAGTTTGCCCGTTACGTGTAGTATTTGTCGAAAAACATTTTCGTAAAATAATTCATCGTGTTTCGAAATATATTATGTTATTAATTGTTAATAAATAATATATTGAAACTATAAAAATATTTGATATTAATTAATTCTTCTGAAAAATTTTAAAATTTTTAAAAACCATTTTCGCCCTTCCACCGCCCCTCTGATGTGCTTACTCTAACAAAATGGTATCAGAGCGTCCGATCCCACATCTAAAATAATTTTTCATGCTTTAAATATTTGATATTTAATTCAATTTATTTTACACATGCTTAATGATTAATTAATTGGATCAATTATTTTACTGTTTGATAGTATTTTAAAAATCCCTATATTAAGGCTTTGTTTTCTGTGAGTGTATCGTACACTAATGGGTCCGTCTCGTCAATGTGGATGTAAATATTTTTCTGATACCGTGGTTGTATCTGCCAAAGCAGTGCAGCTATGGTTAATGGAAATTTATTTGTATCGGTAAAATTTATTTGATAAGAAATAAATTTGAGCGAAAATGCATACCAATAGATGCCAAAGCAGTGAGGTAGTGTATAAGTATATTGGATGTGTTGATTGATGAGTATTGCCTTGAATACGCCCCATCCAATAGATGAAAAGGCAGTGAGGATCGAAAACGGTTCATGACATATTCTAAGAGTCACATTGGATGTGATTGATAATTGTTATCTACTTTCAAATATATTTGGGCACAATGTGCCAAAGTTGTGTGTCGAAATATATTTGTGACGTCCAATCCCTGCTATAGAATTTAATTTAATTATTAAATTCTCGTATTTTATTTGGGGATTATCAATTTATGTAAAATAGTGGGAGGACATCCATATATTAAAATTCCATGATATGTTGGATGTTTTATGATATTGATGATATTACTATTATCTACTAACTCATGTTTCTTTTGTTAAGTTTGTGATGGCAGCTACTACTTCCTCTAATCTTTTTTCACGTGTCTTGGACACGAACAAACTGAAAGGTCCTGAGAACTTCTCTAAATGGGAATTGGATCTTAAGATTGTCTTGAGATCTGAGAAGTTGGGTTATGTGTTGGATAGCCCAGTACTGCTAGATATTGCTCCGGAGTCAACACCTGAAGAGAGGGAGACATTTCAGAAATGGAGAGATGATGATCTGAGAGTCAGGTCACTCATTCTTTGTACTATGTCTCATGATCTGAAAAAGTAATATGTGGATATGTCTGACTCATACAGTATTATAACTTAGCTAAGGGAGCTATTTTTGAACCAGGAGCAGACCTTGGTATATAGAATCTCCGTTGAATTGTTCCATACTCGTTTGGCTGATGGTAAGCAAGTGAGTCCACATGTCCTGCACATGACGGATCTCATTGAGCAGCTTCGGAGAATTGAATTCCAGCTGAATGAGACTTTGGGCCAGAATTTGATTCATGGTTCACACTCACCGTCATATTCCCAGTTTATTATGAACTTCAACATGCATGGCATTCAATGTTCCTACAGTCAGCTGCATATGATGCTTCAGACTGTTGAGGAGGACATCAAGAAGGGTGTGCCGACACTCATTTTGAATTCATTTTTGCCTAGTTCTTCCCCTTCTCAATCTGCGAGATCTGACAAGAATAAGAAGAAAAAGACAAAGAAGACTGGTTCTGATATTCCTCCCAAAGGAAAGGTAGCGAAGCCAAGCAAGTCGAAAAAGAAAACCGCTGAGGACAAATGCCACCATTATGGCAAGATTGGACACTGGAGACGCAACTGTCTAGATTACATAGCTTCCGTCAGACGGGAGAGAGCCACTGCATCGGGTATATTTATTTTCCCTATCATTGACATCTTTTTGGCTTGTGAAGCGGTAGGTTCTGGATGGGTTTTAGATTCTGATAGTCCTACTCACATCTGTAATTCGTTACAGGGACTGAGGGTCAGTGGGATGCTGGATCCAGGTGAGATGAAACTGTATTTTGGGAATGTAGATTCTTTATCTGCAGCAGCCGTTGGCGAATACGAGATTCGTCTATCCAGAGGCAGCATCATTTTGACAGATTGTGTTTTTGTGCCTAGTTGTGTAGCTAATATTATCTTCTTGTTTGTATTAGATACAAAAGGATATCATGTACATATTAAAAATCATTATATGTATATAGATGATATGAATGATGTTTTGTTACACAAATGTTCAAATTCACATGGTCATTATATTTTGCATGTCGTTAGAGATGTTTATGAAATTGAGGATAATAAACGTAAAAGATATGAAATTACTGATACTGAATTATGGCATATACGGTTAGGACATATAGGTGTACGACGTCTAACCCAGTTGGTTAAGAATGGTCTTATTGGGAATCTGACCATACAGTCTTTTCCAACTTGTGAATCTTGTATTCAGCGTAAAATGACCAAAGCCTCATTTACTAGTGTCGGACATCGAGCCACTGACTTATTAGAGCTCGTACATAGTGATGTATGTGGTCCTATAAGTCACACTACTCATAGTGGCTTTTCTTATTTCATAACATTTACCGATGATTTATCACGGTATGGTTATGTTTACTTGATGAAACATAAGTCAGAAACCTTTGAAAGGTTCAAAGAATTTCGAAACGAAGTAGAAAAATAAACTGGCAAGTTCATCAAATGCCTACGATCAGATCGAGACGGTGAATATATGAGTAGTGAGTTCACGGAGTATCTTAAAGAGAATGAGATTCTCGCTCAATATACTCATCCAGGTACTCCACAGCACAATAGAGTATCTGAAAGGAGAAATCAGACATTATTGGATATGGTCTGATCAATGTTGAGTTTTACAGATCTACCTTACTTTTTGTGGGGGTATGCTCTTTTTACTGCTGCACATCTGCTGAATAAGGTTCCCTCTAAAGTTGTTCCTACTACTTCATATGAAATATGAGTTGGTAAAAAATTGAACCTTAATTATGTTAGGACTTGGGGATGTCCTGCATACGTCAAGGTGACGCACCGGGATAAATTTTTGCCTCGAGGATGAAAAGTTAGGTTTGTTGGATATCCTTCGCATTCCAAAGGATATCAATTCTATGAATCCGAGCATCGAAATGTGTTTGTAGCTCGTTTTGCCAAATTTCTTGAAGAAGAATTTTTGGCAGAACGTGGTAATCATAGGAGGGTTGAGCTTGATGAAGTCCAACCTATAGAAGACAAACCAATAGAGGAATCATAGGTTCAGACAGAAGCAGAACCTTCTAATTCCATTCTTCGTAGGTCTACTAGGATATCGAGACATCCTGAGTGCTTATATTTGATACATGATAAGAGTCTCGATGTGCTCCTTGTTGAGGAGACTAATCCGTATACCTACATAGAAGCAATGTTAGATATTGATTCCGCTAAATGGCAGGAAGCCATGAATTCCGAAATAGACTCTATGCATCAGAATCAAGTATGAGACTTGGTCCCGCTTCCTGAGGGAATTATTCCCGTAGGTTGTAAATGGGTATACAAATGGAAGCGATGGCTTGATGGGAAGGTTGAAACTTTCGAATCCCGACTGGTTGCTAAAGGTTATACTCAAAGGCCAGGTGTGGACTATGATGAGACATTTTCACCAGTAGCGATGCTAAAGTTTATTAGGATTTTATTCGATATCGATGCTTACCATGATTATGATATTTTATAAATGGATGTTAAAACGGCTTTTCTTAGTGGATTTCTTGATGAAGAAATCTATATGAAACAGCCAGAGAGTTTTGTCTCCAGCCAAAATTCAGGGATGGTATGTAAGCTTAAGAAGTCCATTTATGGACTTAAACAAGCTTCGCGGAGTTGGAATCTTCATTTTGATGAGGTAATCAGATTGTCTGGTTTTCTCCAAAATGAAGAAGAACCATGTGTTTATAAGAAGGTTAGTGGCAGTATGATAGTGTTCATGGTGTTTTACGTTGATGACATCCTGATCATTGGAAATGATCTTGGAATGATTAAGGGTGTTAAAGCATACTTATGTAAAAATTCTCCATGAAAGACTTGGGTGATACTTCCTATATACTTTGTATAAAACTCTATAGAGATAGAGAAAATAGGCTGATTGGGTTATCCCAATCTTCGTACATAGATAAGATCCTACAAAGTACAACTTTAGCGATTGTAAAATTACTAATATACCTTTTCGACAAGGCATTGATCTTTCGAAGAAGATGTGTCCTCAAACGGAAGATGAAAAGGCTAGAATATCTAGTCAACCTTATGCATCATGCTTAGGAAGCATCATGTATGCCATGTTATGTACGAGACCTGATATTAGCCATACAGTAATCGTTATTAGCAGATATCAGTCAAATCTATGTAACAACCATTGGATGGTCGATAAACATATCATAAAGTATCTAAAAGGTACTAAGGATAAGTTTCTTATTTATGGAGAATGTGATTTACAGATAAAAGGATATACAGATTCTGCTTTTCAGTCAGATCCATATGATAGAAAGTCTACCTTAATAATGCTGCAGTTAGTTGGAAGTTCTAAACAAGGATCAACAACTGATTCCACCACCGAGGCAGAATATATTGCGGCATCAGATGTTGGAAAGGAGACTGTATGGATTAGAAAATTTATCACAGAATTGGGATTTATCCCAAGCATCGAGGATTCGATCCCGTTGTTCTGTGATAATAGTGGTGTCGTTGCACATGTAAAAGAACCGAGAGCGCATCAGAAAGCGAAACACGTGGAGCGAAAGTACCACATTATTCGTGAGATTATCGCTTTAGGAGATGTTGCCATATGCAAGATATCTAGAGAGGACAATATAACAGACCCGCTTACGAAGGACTTACCTCCAAGACTATATGATAGACATGTAGAGGCGATGGGTATTAGATACCATCAAATTTGGAACTAGAGCAAGTGGGAGAAAATGTTAGAGTTGGTGCTCGGCGCGCCAAATTTTATTGTATTTATTGTAAATACAATGTACATTTATATTTTATTATGAATAAAATTTAGTATTTTTCATCAATATAATCTTGTATATGGTTAAGGCGTAAAATGACCTTAGAATGAATAGTTGTGACGTTATTGCAAAAGCACCAAAATTATCACTGAGAATTGTCACAATACAATTCAATCTCAAAAATATTCCTGGTCAAGGTTTACATACCTGGTCGGTTAGTAAACCCGTGAGACCGGTACATGTTGTATATTAGAATTGTTTTAATGGTTTGTCTCAGTAGACCATGAGTCTTGGGAGACTCATATAAATACGTAGGTATTTATTGGATAAATTCTGAACGACTCATTCGAAGATTCCTGATAGATGGTACACCAACGTCAATAGGAATCTTTACGAGTCGAATAACATATTAGCTCATTTGACTTGTGATACCACTGTAGATATGTGAGATATTCTTCATACTTTGATGGCAGTCACTTCAACGGTCTTTTAAGATCAGACCTCCGCCTGTTCGTCGGGTATGGACTGATACTCACGATATCCTGTGATGTATCTAGAGAGGATCTGTAAGTCCCGTGTACGAGATTTAGGTATCCAATTTGTGATTCTTTGAAATCCTTGGCCGATGTATGATTCGGAAACAAGTTCCGAATATTTATTTAAGAATCATAAATATGTCGGAACACATGAATTGCTCATAGCGGAGATTTGACGTTTATTCTATATCTCTGGAACAATTCAGATAACCTATGACAGATGGATTATATATATATAATGACTTCGACTTGAATGGTTCAACTCGATTATCTGTGGTCGTCTTAATTTATGAGTGGATAAATTATGGACATGGAAATGATTTCCGTGATAGATAAACTTGAATCTAGAGAGTCCCGCAATATAAAGTGTACTCCTTAAGCACTTGGGCAAATAATTATGGATAATTCAGATTATTCATAATTTACATATGCGTATTAAATAATGTGTATTTGTATACGATACATAATTTTGATTAGATACACATTAATGATCAATTAGATTTTGACAATAGTTATTATTAATTAATTAATTATTAATTAAATTTTAATAATGATCAATAGAATAATATTCTTGGAATCTTATTCTATATTCTTATTTTGTCTTTTTGTTAATAAGTTTTAAATAAATTAATTAATTGTTAATTGATTTATTTTTTTATTAAGAACATTACTAGGAATATTCTTATTATTTGGCCAATTTTAATTGGCTAAAGCATGTATTTTTGACACATATTTTTTATTAACAAAAATATCAAAATAATTATTTTATTTGGATAAGATCAATTGGTGTCAAAATATTGGCCTTAAAAATTATTATTTTTGGCTGACAATTCTTCATTTTTCGGCGAATGAGGACACTTTCTATGTAAATTAAACTGATTCATTTTGTTTGGCTTGGCCAACTCTCACGTGTTGAGAACAAAAAAGAAAAAAAGGGGTTAGGGTTTAAAACAAAGCAATCAACACCAAGGAAGAAGAAATTGGAATTTGTATCAAGGTAAAATCAAATTCCTAATTTCTATTTTCTTAGTTTTGTTTCCTAAGCATGTAAAATATGTATGAGATATATATATATATATATATATATATATATATTATATATATATATAATAATATATATATATATATTGCATCTTTTAATTAAATATATATCTAGGATATGTATTGAATCAAAACTTAGTGTTGGATGTTTGTTTAACCTTAATAGTTTTCTTTATTAAGCATGTGTGAAAGATTAATTAGTGAATTAATCTCAAAATTAAAATTATCATTGTAGAGTGATATTGCCACTCAAATATTGCCTAGAATTATTCTTGAGGCTTTATATTGTGTTGATTAATTTTGGCGTAAATTAATTGGATTAATTTTGTGAATAAATTCAATATTGGCATGAAAATTGAACAAAAAACTGTTACTGGATCAAATCTGATTTGGGTGTGTAAAACAAAATATTTTTCATTAAAAATAAGTAATTTTGATGATTTTGGATGTGCATTGGGTGGTGGATTAATTCCGGAAATTGTTCCGTGGCGAAAACGCGTGAAAATAGTGAAATTCACGTCGAAACGGGCTCAGCGTGTCACGGCTATCCAAACAGTGAACTGGTCATTGTTTGGGCAGCCCAAGGGCTGACCGGTCACTGCCCAAGTGACTGGGTGGGCCCGAATCGACGGTTAGTCAACCGGTTTGATAGTTTGCCCGTTACGTTTAGTATTTGTCGAAAAATATTTTCATAAAATAACTCGTCGTGTTTCGAAATATATTATGTTATTAATTGTTAATAAATAATATATTGAAACTATTTTCGGTGAACTAAAAATATTTAATATTAATTAATTCTTCCGAAAAATTTTAAAATATATTGGAACGATTTCAAGATACATTTGAAGCATAAAAAGACTGATATGTCAATGGAGGATCTGGTTCTCAAACTGAGGGTGCAAGAAGATCACCGCAAGAGTGAAGGGCTGAATGTTTCAGAATTTGAAGCCAAAGCGAATGTCATTGAGAGTGGAGGGGTGACAAAGCCTAAGCCTCAAAACCAGAAGAATAAATGGAACAATAAAGGGAAAGATAAAACTCAGAAAGTTCTTGCTGCAAAAAGGAAGAATTTCAAGGGAATTAAAGGTACTTGTTGGGTGTGTGGAAAAATTGGACAACGAGCACTGTAAGTTTCAATTCTGATTTAATTTGTTGATTAATTTTTTGTTTTGGTTCATAAGTTTGTAATTTTGTATATAAGTTTCTGTTTCAATAAATTATATTGCATTCATTGATTGTTCTTCAACAATCTATAACAGAAATTCAATGGAACAATCTGCGAATGTTGTGAAGCCTCATGTTGAGAAACCAGAAAAGTTCAAAGGATCGGATTTCAAATGATGGCAACAAAAAATGTTGTTTTATCTAACACAATTGAACCTTGCACATGTCGTCAAGGAAGAATGCCCTTTGGCAGATGGAGATAATATTCCTGCAGAAAAACTCAATGCAATTGATGCATGGAAACACAATGAGTTTTTATGTAGGAATTATATTTTGAATAGCCTTGATGATTCTTTGTATGATGTATACAGATCTTATAAGACTGCTAAGCAACTATGGGAATCCCTGGAAAATAAATATAAGATCGAAGATGCTGGTTCAAAGAAGTTCATTGTTGGGAAATTTCTAAACTACCAAATGGTGGATTTAAAGACTATTGTCAACCAAGTCGAAGAATTACAGATTCTTATCCATGAACTTGCGGCAGAAGGCATGGTACTACCGATATAGTTTGCTGTCAGATTTGTGATAGAAAAATTGCCTCAATCTTGGAACGATTTCAAGATACATTTGAAACATAAAAAGATTGATATGTTAATGGAGGATCTTGTTCTCAAACTGAGGGTGAAAGAAGATCACCGCAAGAGTAAAGGGATGAATGTTTCAGAATTTGAAGCCAAAGCAAATGTCATTGAGAGTGGAGGGGTGTCAAAGCCTAAGCCTCAAAACCAGAAGAATAAATGGAACAATAAAGGGAAAGATAAAACTCAGAAAGTTCTTGCTGTAAAAGGGAAGAATTTCAAGGGAATTAAATGTGCTTGTTTGGTGTGTGGAAAAATTAGACACCGAGCACTAGACTGCCGCCACAAGAAAGGAAATCTGGGTCCAAATGATAAGAACAACAACAAACAAGCAAATATTGTTGAAGAAGAATTTGTTGGTGTTATTATTTCTGAAGTCAATTTATTGACTGACAGTAAAGATTGGTGGATGGATACTGGTGCAACAAGACATATCTGTGGAAATAAAATATGTTTCTCACCTACACTCCTAACAATGGCGATGAAAATTTATATATGGGCAATGCAACTGCTGCAACTGTTGCTGGAAAAGGGAAAGTGGTTCTAAAATTAACTTTCGGGAAAGAACTTGTTCTTATGGATGTACTACATGTCCCTGAAATTACTAAGAATCTTGTTTCTGGTTCTGTTTTAAACAAGAAGGGTTTTAAACTTGTATTTGAATCTGAAAAATTTGTTCTCACTAAGGGGGAACATTTGTAGGAAATGGCTACCTCTCTGAAGGGCTCTTCAAACTCAATGTAATTGCTGATGCTACTATTAATAAAATAAATAAGGCTTCTGTTTACTTACTTGTATATTCTACATTATGGCATGCTAGACTAGGTTACATAACCTTTAAATGTATGCATAGAATGGTTAATCTTGGTTTGTTGTCCAATTGTACAAAAGACAATATGCATAAATGTGAAACATGTGTTGAATCAAGGTTTCCTAGTAAGTCCTACAAATCTGTGACTAAAAGGTCAAATGAACTGTTAGAATTAATTCATACTGATTTGGGTGATTTTAAATCAATACCAAGTCGTGGTGGAAAAAATTACTACACCACTTTCATAGATGATTGTAGTAGATATTGTTATGTATATTTGATACATAGCAAAGATGAATCTTTGAATATGTTTAAGACATATAAAGATGAGGTGGAAAATCAGTTAGATAAGAAGATCAAAATTTTACGATCTGATAGAGGCGGAGAATATGAATCTAATGCCTTCGCAGAATTTTGTACTACTAATGGAATAATTCATCAAACAACAGCACCCTACACTTCTCAATAGAATGGAGTGGCTGAATGAAAAAATAGAACTTTAAAGAATATGATGAATTCCAGGCTCAACAGTTTTGGTTTACCACATAATATGTGGGGTGAAGCCTTACTTACAGCTAATACCATATTGAACAGAGTTCCACCAAAGAAGAGTGATAAGTCTCCATATGAAAAATGGAAGAAAATGCTACCGACATAAAAAATCTTGAAAGTGTGGGGTTGCCTAGCAAAGGTTCAAGTTTAATTGCCTAAAAGAGTTAAACTTGGACCTAAAACTATTGATTGTGTGTTTATTGGATATGCTAAAAATAGTGCAGCATACCGATTTCTAGTAATTAAATCAGGAATTTCAAATATCCAAGTAAATCTCATTATAGCGTCTAATAATGCTGAATGGTTTAAGCATATATTTCCTTATAGGATAGACTTAATAAAAATAAACGTAAATAGCTTGAAATTAGTCAAGATAACGAGGTTGGTGTTGCATCTTCATCTGGTGTTCAAGACAAGGTTTTGGAACCAAATAAATCAACACCAACTCTTCAAAAGGAAGAGTTAGAATCTAGAAGAGGAAAAAGAATCAAGGTAGCAAAAGATTATGGACCTGGTTTTTTAACTTTTCTCACGGAAGCTGAACCTCAAACATATCAAGAGGCCATAACTTTGTCTGAATCTTTTTATTGGCAAGAAGCAATAAATAGTGAAGTTGAATCCAATCTACAAAACCATACATGGGAGTTAGTAGACTTACCATCTGGTTGCAAACCGATTGGTTACAAATGGATCTTCAAAAAAAAAATCGAAGTCTGACGGCACAATTGATAAATACAAAGCTTGTTTGGTAGCTAAAGGATACCGTCAAAAATAAGGACTTGATTTCTTTGACACATACTCACCTATAACCAGAATAACATAAGGATGTTAATTGCGATTGCAGTAATTTATAATTTGTAAATACATCAAATGGATGTAAAAACTGCATTCTTGAATGGTGAGTTAGATGAATAAATTTATATGCAACAACCTGAAGGGTTTGTAGTAAAATGACAAGAGAAAAAAGTTTGTAAACTTGTGAAGTCGCTTTATGGAATTAAACAAGCACCCAAACAATGGCATAAGAAATTCGATCATACAATGTTATCACATGGATTTCGGATCAATGAATGTGATAAATGTGTTTACATCAAGAAAATGAATAATGAGTCATATGTCATTGTATGTTTTTATGTTGATGATAAGCTCATCATGGGAGCAAATCTAAATGTCATAAACTCCTATTGAATTCAACATTTGATATGGAAGACATGGGAAAAGCTGATGTTATCTTAGGAATTCGAATTCAAAGAAGTAGTGATGGCTATATTCTCAGCCAATCATACTATGTGGAAGCAATTCTTTGGAAATTTGGACATTTTGATAGTAGTCCGTCTAAAACTCATTTTAATCCTAAGAGTACATTAAAGAAAAATATTGGGGATAATGTGTCACAACTAGAATATTCTCGTATAATTGTCACACTACAATACATCACAAATTGTACTAGACCGGACATTGCCTACTCCGTGAATAGATTGGCAAGATATACTAGTAATCCCTCAAATGATCATTGAGATGTTTTAGTTAGAGTATTGAGATACCTAAAATACTCAATGACATATGGGTTACATTATACCAAATATACACCAGTTTTGGAAGGATATAGTGATGCCAATTGGATTTTCGAATGATACGGAAAGAGCAACAAGTGGATATGTATTTACACTTGGTGGGACTGTAGTATCTTGAAAATCACAAAAATAAACGTGTATAACACGTTCAACAATGGAATCATAATTCATAGTCTTGGATAAAGCTGCTGAAGAAGCGGAATGGCTAAAGAATTTCTTGGAAGTTGTTCCAATGTGGTCTCAACCTGTGACGACCATATGTGTGCATTGTGACTGCATGGCTGCTATTGGGAGAGCAAAGAGCCATATATATAATGGGAATTCAAAGCACATAAGACGTAGACATAACACAACAAAACACATGCTCTCGAGTGGCATTATTTCCATTGATTTTGTAAAATCAAAGGAGAATATTACAGATCAATTAACAAAGGGTATACCAAAGGAGCAAGTGTTATATTTATCGAGGGGAATGGGCTTAAAGCCAATACAATGAGAAGTAACTTAACAGAAACCTAACCTAGCAAATTGGTAATTCAATTCTAGGTTCAATGTGGCAAACTAGTTGGGTGAAACTCAAGTAATAGAGCATAACAAACTGCTCATTCCTATAATAAGAAAAGTTATGCTATCTATGACGATAAGGTTGAATGATTAATCATTCTTAATGACACTAACAGAAGAAAGAAAATTAGTATTTCATGATACTTATAGTCATTGTGTCACCTATATAGGAGTAATGTGGGGTCGCATTTATGAGAATGAAATGGCTAAATTCTCTAAAGCTCCTATGAATCCAGGATTGTTCAGGAACAAAATGAACACAGCCATATGAATTGAAAGGTGTCAAAATTCGATATGTGTGATACTTATAGTCTTGATTTATGAAATATGATGAACAGTTCAATGTCTCCTATACAAACAGACTCATCGATAAATCTAATAAGTATTTATTACGGAAGGTTCAAATCCAAAAGACACCTCTCCTGATGCGTATCGATTTTAAGTTTTCTCCAGATCATGTTATGTACAGTATCGCCACTATTTGCTATACAAATGTGGGGTATTGTAAGAGTTTTTATAGAAATAGAGGGAGTAGTCCCACATCTAAAAAGTAAATGGAAGTTGAAAGGTTTATAAGTGTTTTATAAACTTTTATATTAAATTGGACAAATGAAGCTTGGGCTTGGGCTTGAAGTGAGTGGATGGTTGGCATGACATTGTAATTAATTAATATATTTAATATAAATATTTAATTTATCAAATATGGGCCTTGGGCCTTGGGGCTCTTGGGATTTATTAAATGCCTTGTGCTAGAAAACGTTTTTTTTGCTTTTTGTGGTTTTAAGTTTGAAGACAGGAGAACATAACTCTTCAGAAGAGTTGGAATCATAAAAACAGTTGGAAAAAAACATTTTGATTAATTCATCATTTTAATTGTTTTATATTTTTTTATAAATAGAAATACAATATTGCAGAGATGAATTAATAATTATTATCCATATGTTCTTTGAGATATAGAACTTACCATATACAAACTTCTCATCCTTGAAAATAAACATCCAGTAGATTCGCCAGGGGTCGAAACATCAGGTGCATATTTTTGACTTACAGATTGTTGGATCCTGGTGGCAGACGTCCAACGAACTACAAGCCCAAGAGTATGGGGTGAATTTCTGCTAGAGGACATAGCCTAATACGCTAGCCTCAATCTTAAAAGTCATTGAGTTTATTGATTTTGGTTACTTGAATTGTAAGTTTCGATTCAGATTTAATTTATTGATTAAGTTTCTGTTTTGGTTCATAAGTTTGTAATTTTGTATATAAGTTTCTGTTTCAATAAATTGTATTGCATTCATTGATTGTTCTTCAACAATCTATAGCAAAAATTCAATGGAATAATCGGCGAATGCTGTGAAGCCTCATGTTGAGAAACCAGACAAGTTCAAAGGACTGGATTTCAAACGATGGCAACAGAAAATGTTGTTTTATCTAACAACATTGAACCTTGCATATGTCGTCAAGGAAGAATGCCTTGTGGCAGAGGGAGATAATATTCCTGCAGAAAAACTCAATGCAATTGATGCATGGAAACACAATGAGTTTTTATGTAGGAATTATATTCTGAATAGCCTTGATGATTCTTTGTATGATGTATACAGATCTTATAAGACTTCCAAGGAACTATGGGAATCCCTGGAAAATAAATATAAGATCGAAGATGCTGGTTCAAAGAAGTTCATTGTTGGGAAATTTATAAAGTACCAAATGGTGGATTCAAAGACTGTTGTCAACAAAGTCGAAGAATTACATATTCTTATCTATGAACTTACGGCAGAAGGCATGGTACTACCGGTACAGTTTTCTGTCGGATCTGTGATAGAAAAATTGCCTCAATCTTGGAACGATTTCAAGATACATTTGAAGCATAAAAAGATTGATATGTTAATGGAGGATCTGGTTCTCAAACTGAGGGTTAAAGAAGATCACCGCAAGAGTGAAGGGTTGAATGTTTCAGAATTTGAAGCCAAAGCGAATGTCATTGAGAGTGGAGGGGTGTCAAAGCCTAAGCCTCAAAACCAGAAGAATAAATGGAACAATAAAGGGAAAGATAAAACTCAGAAAGTTCTTGCTGCAAAAAGGAAGAATTTCAAGGGAATTAAAGGTGCTTGTTGGGTGTGTGGAAAAATTGGACATCGAGCACTAGACTGCAGCCACAAGAAAGGAAATCCAGGTCCAAATGATAAGAACAGCAACAAACAAGCAATTATTATTGAAGAAGAATTTATTGGTGTTATTATTTCTGAAGTCAATTTATTGACTGACAGTAAAGATTGGTGGATGGATACTGGTGCAACAAGACATATCTATGGAAACATAAATATGTTTCTCACCTATACTCCTAACAATGGCGATGAAAAATTATATATGAGCAATGCAACTGCTGCAACTGTTGCTGGAAAAAGGAAAGTGGTTCTGAAATTCACTTACGGGAAAGAACTTGCTCTTATGGATGTACTACATGTCCCTGAAATTACTAAGAATCTTATTTCTGGTTCTGTTTTAATCAAGAAGGGTTTTAAACTTGCATTTGAATCTGAAAAATTTGTTCTCTCTAAGGGGGAACATTTGTAGGAAATGGCTACCTCTCTGAAGGGCTCTTCAAACTCAATGTAATTGCTGATGCTACTATTAATAAAATAAATAAGGCTTTTGTTTACTTGCTTGAATATTCTACATTATGGCATGATAGACTACGTCACATAAACTTTAAATGTATACATAGAATGGTTAATCTTGGTTTGCTGTCCAATTGTACAAAAGACAATATGCATAAATGTGAAACATGTGTTGAATCAAAGTTTCCTAGCAAGTCCTACAAATCTGTGACTAAAAGGTCAAATGAACTGTTAGAATTAATTCATACTGATTTGGGTGATTTTAAATCAATACCAAGTCGCGGTGGAAAGAATTACTACATCACTTTCATAGATGATAGTAGTAGATATTGTTATGTATATTTGATACATAGCAAAAATGAATCTTTGAATATGTTTAAGACATATAAAGCTGAGGTGGAAAATCAGTTAGATAAGAAGATCAAAATTTTACGATCTGATAGAGGCGGAGAATATGAATCTAATACCTTCGCAGAATTTTGTACTACTAATGGAATAATTCATCAAACAACAACACCCTACACTCCTCAACAGAATGGGGTGGCTGAACGGAAAAATAGAACTTTAAAGAATATGATGAATTCCATGCTCAACAGTTCTGGTTTACCACATAATATGTGGGGTGAAGCCTTACTTACGGCTAATACCATATTGAACAGAGTTCCACCAAAGAAGAGTGATTAATCTCCATATGAAAAATGGAAGAAAAGGCTACCGGCATACAAAATCTTGAAAGTGTGGGGTTGCATATCAAAGGTTCAAGTTCCCTTGCCTAAAAGAGTTAAACTTGGACCTAAAACTATTGATTGTGTGTTTATTGGATATGCTAAAAATAGTGCAACATACCGATTTCTAGTAATTAAATCTGAAATTTCGGATATCCAAGTAAATATCATTATTGAGTCTAATAATGTTTAATGGTTTGAGCATATATTTCCTTTTAAGGATAGACTTAATAAAAATAAACGTAAAGAGCTTGAATTTAGTCAAGAGAACGGGGTTGGTGTTGCCTCTTCATCCGATGTTCAAGACAAGGTTTTGGAACCAAATAAGTCAACATCAACTCTTCAAGAGGAAGAGTTAGAACCTAGAAGAGGAAAAAATCAAGGTAGCAAAAGATTATGGACCTGATTTTTTATCTTTTCTCACGGAAGTTGAACCTCAAACATATCAAGAGACCATAACTTCGTCTGAATCTATTTATTGGCAAGAAGTAATAAATAGTGAAGCGGAATCCATTCTACAAAACCCTACATGAGAGTTAATAGACTTACCATCTGGTTGCAAACCGATTTGTTACAAATGGATCTTCAAAAATAAATTGAAGTCTGACGGTACAATTGATAAATACAAAGCTCGTTTGGTAGCTAAAGGATACCGTCAAAAACAAGGACTTGATTTC
Organism: Zanthoxylum bungeanum; assembly: GCA_019454045.1. NCBI lineage: Eukaryota > Viridiplantae > Streptophyta > Magnoliopsida > Sapindales > Rutaceae > Zanthoxylum > Zanthoxylum bungeanum. The sequence continues at coordinate 509,676 of SKCR01024044.1, forward strand.
TTTGACACATACTCACCAATAACTAGAATAACATCTATAAGGATGTTAATTGCGATTACAACAATTTATAATTTGAAAATACATCAAATGGATGTAAAAACTGCATTCTTGAATGGTGAGTTAGAAGAAGAAATATATATGGAACAATCTGAAGGGTTTGTAGTAAAAGGACAAGAGAAAAAAGTTTGTAAACTTGTGAAGTCGCTTTATGGACTTAAACAAGCACCCAAACAATGGCATGAGAAATTCGATCATACAATGTTGTCACATGGATTTCGGATCAATGAATGTGATAAATGTGTTTACATGAAGAAAATGATATGGCATGAGAAATTCGATCATACATATAATGATATATATGTCATTGTATGTTTATATATTGATGATATGCTCATCATGTGACCAAATCTAAATGTCATAAACTCCACAAAGAAATTATTGAATTTGACATTTGATATGAAAGACATGGGAAAAGCTGATGTTATCTTAGGAATTCGAATTCAAAGAAGTAGTGATGGCTATATTCTCAGCCAATCACACTATGTTGAAGCAATTCTTCGGAAATTTGGACATTTTGATAGTATTCCGTCTAAAACTCATTTTGATCCTAAGAGTACATTAAAGAAAAATATTGGGGATAATGTGTCACAACTAGAATATTCTCGTATAATTGGCACACTACAATACATCACAAATTGTACTAGACCGGACATTGCCTACTCCGTGAATAGATTGGCAAGATATACTAGTAATCCCTCAAATGATCATTAAGATGCTTTAGTTAGAGTATTGAGATACCTAAAATACTCAATGACAAATGGGTTACAATATACCAAATATCCACCAGTTTTGGAAGGATATAGTGATGCCAATTGGATTTCGAATGATACGGAAAAATAAAAAAAATGGATATGTATTTACACTTAGTGGGGCTGCAGTATCTTGGAAATCACAAAAACAAACGTGTATAACACTTTCAACAATGGAATCAAAATTCATAGCCTTTGATAAAGATGCTGAAGAAGCAGAATGGCTAAAGAATTTCTTGGAAAATATTCCAATGTGGCCTTAACCTGTGACGACCATATGTGTGCATTGTGATTGCATGGCTTCTATTGGGAGAGCAAAGAGCCATATGTATAATGGGAAATCAAGGCACATAAGACGTAGACATAACACAAAAAAAAACATGCTATCGAGTGGTATTATTTCCATTGATTTTGTAAAATCAAAAAAGAATATTATAGATCAATTAACAAAGGGTATACCAAAGAAGCAAGTGTTATATTTATCGAGGGGAATGAGCTTAAAGCCAATATAATGAGAAGTAACTTAACGGAAACCCAACCTAGCAAATTGGTAATTCAATTTTAGGTTCAATGTGGCAAACTAGTTGGGTGAAACTCAAGTAATATAGCATAACAAACTGCTCATTCCTATAATAAGAAAAGTTATGCTATCTATGACGATAAGGTTGAATGATTAATCATTCTTAATGACACTAACAGAATAAAGAAAATTAGTATTTCATGATACTTATAGTCATTGTGTCACCTATATAGGAGTAATGTGAGGTCGCATTTATGAGAATGAAATGGCTAAATTCTCTAAAGCTCCTATGAATCCAGGATTGTTCATGACCAAAATGAACACAACCGTATGAATTGAAAGGTGTCAAAATTCGATATGTGTGATACTTATTGTCTTGATTTATGAAATATGATGAACAATTCAATGTCTCATATACACACTCACTCATCGATAAATCCAATAAGTACTTATTATGGAAGGTTTAAGTCCAAAATACACATTTCCTTATGCGTATCGATTTTAAGTTTTCTCCGGATCATGTTATGTACAGTATCGCCACTATTTTCTATACAAATGTAGGGTATTGTAAGAGTTTGTATAGAAATAGTGGGAGTAGTCCCATAGCTAAAAAGTAAATGGAAGTTGAAAGGTTTATAAGTGTTTTATAAACTTTTATATTAAATTGGACAAATGAAGCTTGGGCTTGGGCTTGGGCTTGGGCTTGGGCTTGGGCTTGGGCTTGGGCTTGAAGTGAGTGGATGGTTGGCATGGCATGGTAATTCATTAATATATTTAATATTTAATTAATCAAAGATGGGCCTTGGGCCTTGGGGCTATTGGGATTTATTAAATGCCTTGTGCTAGAAAACGTTTTTTGCTTTTTGTGGTTTTAAGTTTGAAGACAGAAGAACATAACTCTTCAGAAGAGTTGGAATCACAAAAACAGTTGGAAAAAAACGTTTTGATTAATTCATCATTTTAACTGTTTTCTATTTTTGTTTATAAATAGAAATACAGTATTGCAGAGTTGAATTGATAATCGTTATCCATATGTTCTTTGAGATACATAACTTACCATATACAAACTTCCGATCATTGAAAACAAGCATGCAGTAGATTGGCCAGGGGTCGAAACATCAGGTGCAGATTTTCGACTTACAGATTGTTGGATCCTGGTGGCAGACGTCCAACGAACTACAAGCACAAGAGTAAGGGCGAATTTCTGCTATAGGACATAGCCTAATACGCTAGCCTCAATCTTACAAGTCAATGAGTTTATTGATTTTGATTACTTGAATTGTAAGTTTCGATTCTGATTTAATTTGTTGATTAAGTTTATGTTTTGGTTCATAAGTTTGTAATTTTGTATATAAGTTTTTGTTTTAATAAATTGTATTGCATTCATTGATTGTTCTTCAACATACTCTTCCACCTCTATGTTATTATCTTTACGAGGGAATATAATTTGGTATCTTGTGCTTTTTAAAACCATTCACATGAAGTTGAATCGATGATAAAAACTGAGCACAACACTCTGTCTTGCCATTTTTCTCAAACATGCTAAATTCCATTTCCATAAGCTGCCTCGTCGTTTTGCTATATATGGTGCTTCAACTTGATTTTGTCCGCATAGTTATTTCGCCCATTCAAATGAGACAGATCATCTTGCACTGTGTAACACACCTACAATCCAAGCTTGTCCAGGGCCAATGTCTTGTCCATGGCCACTTGTGTTGTGGTGCTAGGGTGCACTTTGTATTTTTCTTATTTTCTTTTATTTTCTATTTTAGGGGGTGACAACTCAAGCATCATGTGTGTTTCCTAGTGCCACTTGTGTAATGTCTTTAAAACCTCTTTAGGGGGTGACCCGGGCACCTTAGAATGGCATTGGCCACCAGCATACTAGGGGATTTAGCTGCATACTCCCTCGCCCTTAGTTGGCTTGCTTAATGAAACATGCTTCTTTTGATTTCCAATCGCTTTGTCCAAATGTGATGCTTGAATGTATATGCAATATGCCTAATATGTGTTTCAGTGTCTTGTGCCATGTGGATGTGTGCTTATCGATGTATGCTCAACTTTTTTGCCTAATAATGTTCACATTATATAGATGGCTAACCATGGGTACGACCTTGCAGGGTCAATTCTAGGCTGACTTGTTAGACGCAACGTTAACAAGTGCTGCACGGACTCAACTTGGTGACACCAAAGTTTAGCCCGTGTCAGTTGGTATCAGAGCGTGGTTCAAGATTGTATTATAAAATGGCTACGAAGTCCTCCACAAAAACGCGCTTGGATGTTGTCGAGAAAAAACTAGTGGATATTGATGGCTACATCACAACACTCATGAACAAAACTTCAGATGTCGAAAACTTCAGGCAAACTATCAAAGTACTTGAGACCCTAACAACCATGGTAAGTACCTTAGAGACTCAAGCAACATGTGCTGGCACCAGTGCCCCATGAGAGAGGGAACATGCCAAAAATTGGCAGGACGCCGTGAGCTCCTTGAAAGAGCAGTTGGTCGAGTTGAGCGTAAGGGTGAATCTCACTGCCCTCATTGTCTCAAACTTGCCCACGACTACTCAAAACATAGAGCAAAAGAGGTCCAAAATCCCAGAGCCTCGAGTGTACGAAGGTGTTAGAGATGCACAAGCCCTCGAAAATTTCCTCTTTGATATGGAGCAGTACTTCAAAGCTTCACGAATAAAAGAGGAATAGGACAAGGTCTCAATAACTTGATGTACTTGTCCGGAGATGCAAAGGCATGGTGGAAGGAAAAACACATAGAAATCCAAGAAGGTCGATGCGCTGTTAAAAATTGGGAGGATTTAAAGCATGAGCTAAAAACCCAATTCCTACCAGGGAATGTGGCTTACATGGCTCGACGACAATTACGAGAACTGAAGCATACAGGCTCCATCCGGGAATATGTGAGGAAGTTCTCAGGATTGATGCTGGATATTCGAGACATGTCCGAGCAATACAAACTCTTCTATTTTATAGAGGGGTTGAAGCTTTGGGCGAGAACTGAGTTACAAAGGCAACGAGTAAAGGATTTGCCTTCCGCACAAGCTGCTGCGCAACTAACAGACTACTCTCTCCAGGGGCCTCATTCAAAGAGACCTCTACTGGCACATACCAATAATGACAATGGGAACAAGAAGGCCAGTAATTGGAGCAATGATAAAAGTGGGGGAGCGTACAAGAGAGGGGAGTCAAGTTCCTCAAACTCCAAATGGCCGGCGCCCCAGAGTGGTCCTCCAAATGGGAAAAAGCCCATAAGTTGTTGGATTTGTGATGGACCACATCGATCTATGGAGTGCCCGAAGAAATCTAGAATGACGGCCCTCCTAGCACAAGAAGAAGAAGAAGAAGAAGAAGAAGAACGACGACGTGCGGCCGAGAAGGACCTAGAAAATGAAGAATCTGGACGAATGGTGGCATTGAGGATGCTCAACGCCTTAAACAAATAGCCAGAAACTCAGAATGTCTCGAGAAAATGCCTTATGTTTGTTGATGCGTTGATTAATGGGGTTGCGACAAAAAGTGTTATGGTGGACACGGAGGCCACCCATAACTTTATTTCTACTGCTGAAGCGAAGCGTCTGAGGCTCAAGTTAGAGCGAGACGCAGGCCGTATGAAGGCGGTCAATTCCCAAGCGCTACCCACGAGTGGGCTAGCGAGGTAAGTGAAAGTGAAGATCGGCACGTGGGAAGGTTAGATGACTTCAATATTGTTCTAGGAATGGAATTCTTGCTCGACAAGGGGGCCATCCCTATCCCCGCTACATGGAGCTTGTTGATTATGGGGGAGAAACCACAGTAGTACCAGCAAAGGTAAAACTGCCCACGGAGGGGGAAAAGTTATCCGCAATTCAGTTTAAGAAGGGGATCAAGAGGCAGAAACCTACATTCATTACCATCCCTACACCAATTGGAGAAGGGGGAGAGGAAACCCTTGCACCTGAAATCAACAAGGTGTTAAAAGAATTTGCAGAAGTGATGTCTGACCATCTTCCAAGTGCCTTACCTTCGAGGAGGTTCATCGATCACCAAATTGAATTTGTTCATTCAGCAAAACCCCCGGCAAAAGCACTCTACCGAATGGCTCCACCAGAATTAGCAGAGCTTCGCAAGCAACTAGATGAACTGTTGGAGGCGGGCTTCATCAGACCTTCGAAGGCCCCATTTGGAGCCCCTGTGTTATTTCAGAAGAAACAAGATGGAAGTTTGAGATTGTGCATCGACTACAGGGCTCCGAACAAGTTGACAGTGAGGAATACCTACCCCATTCCCCTTATAGTTGATTTATTCGAACAGTTGAGTGGGGCAAGGTACTTTATGAAGCTAAACTTATGTTCAGGTTATTATCAAGTAAGAATCGCGGAATGGGATGAACCGAAGACAACTTGTGTTACTCGATATGGAGCATTTGAGTTCTTGGTAATTCTATTTGGTTTGATTAATGCCCCTGCAACATTTTGCACATTGATGAATGAAGTCTTCCATGAATACCTTGACAAATTTGTGGTGGTTTACTTGGATGACATTGTGGTCTATAGCACCACCTTGGAGGAACACAAAAGATATATTGCTCTGGTATTCCAGAAAATGAAGGATAATAGACTCATTGTGAAGAGGGAGAAATACTCATTCGCCCAAGAGTGCATCAGATTCCTTGGCCACATTATAGAACATGGTCATATCCGAATGGACATGGAGAAAGTACGAGCAATTCGCGAGTGGAGCATCCCAACCAATGTCAGGGAATTGCAGTCCTTCCTTGGGCTTACCAACTACCATAAGAAATTCTTAAGGGGATACTCCAAGAAGGCAATACCTCTGACGGAACTATTAAAGAATGAAGTAGCATGGGAATGGACTAATGTATGCACATAAGCCTTTGAGAGCATAAATGAAGCGATGGTAGAAGACCCAATACCCATACTCCCAGATATTACCAAACCATTTGAAGTTCAGACGGATGCTTCTGACTTTGCACTTGGAGGAGTGCTGCTACAGGAAGGCCATCCTATTGCCTATGAGAGTCGTAAGATTTCCGAAGCAGAGTGATGATATACCGCACAAGAGAAGGAGCTATTTGTGGTGATACATTATTTGCGGGTGTGGAGACACTACCTCATTGGGTCGAGATTTGTGGTGAAAATAGATAACTCCGCAGTCAGCTATTTTCTCACTCAACCAAAGCTTACTCCGAAACAGGCTCGATGGCATGAGTTCTTGGCCGAATTTGGCTTTCATTTCGAGCACAAAGCATGATGTTTGAATCAGGTGGCAGACTCTTTGAGTCGAAAGTCTGAACTTATTCACTTAAAGGCGTTGGCCAACATATCTTTCTGCACCATCTCTATACCTATCAGAGAACTCATCTGAAACAACTTGGAGAAGGATCATGTCTCTAAAGCACTTCTGAAGTTAGTCAGTGAGGGCAGGGCTCGTCGTTTCTGGCTCGAAGATGGACTTTTATGGAAAAAGGAAATCGTTTGTATGTTCCCAAAGTAGAGAAGTTGAAGACCCCTGGGTTATTGGAACCATCGAGTGTCCCCATTAGGCCATGGGAGAGCGTCTCTCTTGACTTCATAACCAACCTTCCAAAAATTGGTGAACTAACCAACATCTTGGTAATTGTTGATAGGTTCTCCAAATATGCGACATTTATACCAGCACCCAAGTACTGTAAGGCGGAAGAAACTGCGAAATTATTCTTCAAACACGTGGTGAAGTATTGGGGTGTGCCTAGACAGATTGTGAGTGATCAGGACCAGAGATTTGCAGGGACCTTCTGGTTTGAACTTTTCAAATTACTTGGTTCCCAACTGAACATGTCAACAAGTTACCACCCTGAGACTGATGGGCAGACATAGAGATTCAACGGGATGCTAGAGGAGTACTTACGCCACTTTGTTAGTGCTAACCAGAGGAATTGGGCACAACTTCTTGGTGTTGCCCAATTTTGCTTCAACTCTCAGAAGAGCTCCGCCACCAATAAAACTCCTTTTGAAATTATGATGGGTCAATAACCTTTACTCCCACACACAGTGACAGAGTATACAGGGAAGAGTCCGCGAGCTTTCAACTTCACGAAGGAATGGAGAACAAATGCAAAGATTGCTCGAGCATACTTAGAGAAAGCCTCCGCGGGGATGAAGAAGTGGGCAGATCAGCATATGAGACCCTTTAAATTCCAACCCGGAGATTTGGTGTTAATCAAGATGAATCCAGAGCAAATGCGGTTCAGATGGAACAAAGACAAGAGACTGGTGAGGAAGTATGAAAGACCTGTTGCCATTCTTAAGAAGGTGGGAAAGGCTTCCTACAAAGTCGAGACTCCAGCATGGATGAAGATGCACCCAGTTTTTCATGTCAGCAAGTTGAGACCTTTTCATGCAGATAACGGTGATGCTTCTCGTCACCAACCACAAAGGTCGGAGATTGAAGGACCAACAAGGAAGAGAGCCACGAAGGAAGTTGAGGAGATTTTGTCAGAAAGGGAAGTGACCGGGGACCAGAGACGTGGAAAGGAGTTCCTAGTGAAGTGGAGAGACCTTGGAGATGAAGAAACGAGTTGGGAGAGAGCCGAAGACCTGCAGCAGTTCAAGCAGAAGATCGAAGACTTTACAGTACTTCAACATCGAGACGAGAGAGCCGAAGACCTGCAGCAACCAAAGCAGAAGAGTGAAGATTTTCAAGCCTGTCAGCACCGAGGTGAAGAGCAGAGGAAGAGCAGATTAGACATGTCGACGAGGACGTCGACAAATTAAGTGGGGGAAGATGTAACGCACCTACAATCCAAGCTTGTCCAGGGCCAATGTCTTGCCCATGGCCGCTTGTGTTGTGGTGCTAGGGTGCACTTTGTATTTTTCTTATTTTATTTTATTTTCTATTTTAGGGGGGTGACAACTCAAGCATCATGTGTGTTTCCTAGTGCCACTTGTGCAATGTCTTTAAAACCCGCTTTAGGGGGTGACCCGGGCACCTTAGAATGGCCTTGGCCACCAGCATACTATGGGCTTTAGCTGCGTACTCCCTCGCCCTTAGTTGGCTTGCTTAATGAAACACGCTTCTTTTGATTTCCAATCATTTTGTCCAAATGTGATGCTTGAATGTATATGCAATATGCCTAATATGTGTTTCATTGTCTTGTGCCATGTGGATGTGTGCTTATCGATGTATGCTCAACTTTGTTGCCTAATAATGTTCACATTATATAGATAGCTAACCATTGGTACGACCTTCCAGGGTCAATTCTAGGCTGACTTGTTAGACGCAACGTTAACAAGTGTCACACGGACGTGACACCAAAGTTTAGCCCGTGACACACTGCTTGCTATAAAGTCACAGTTTCATGATCCACTGTTTCAAGTTCATGGAATGTTTCTATGGACATATGCCAATGGTCAGGCGTGACTTGCAGTCATCGGCACATAAGAGTAAGTTAGATTTGGGAAACCAAAGCATGTGAGGTTTCTTATCTCCTTACGTTGGGAACCTCAGCTTTCTCTGAGTCATCAAATTAGCTAACAATGGCTTCTCCGGAGAAATTCCTAATGAAGTTGGTCAGGCTTGAAATTCTAGAATTGTCAAAAAATTCCTTTACAGGTAATATACCAACCAATTTATCTCGTTGCTCTAACCTCTTCGATTTTCAAATCTATGGAAACCACCTTGTGGGAGAAATTCCAGCAGCTATCGGTTATTGGTTGAAGCTTAAGATATTAGATATCAGAGACAATCAATTAACAGGACAATTCCCACCATTCATTGGAAATCTTTCTGCTCTTCAAATAATTGACTTTTAAGAGAATAGATTGAGTGGGAGAATTCCTGATAGCGTTGGTCAACTAAGAAGCGTAACTTATTTAAGCACAGTTTTAAATAATTTCTCCGAAGATTCCGAGCAAATAATTTTTGGGTGTGAGTATATCAATCGGTTTTGTGCAAAATCGATTGAGACAGAGTTTTTTATGCTTGTTTTATCTTGGGGACGGCGGGGCTGACATATTGCTAGCACAAATTTTGGGTAGAGCCGCGAAACGTCTTAAAGAGAGCGACGTAGTCCGCGACTCAAGCCAACTTCAATTTTATATTCCTGGTGAACGGTAATATTTTTCTTATTTGTGCAAATTATTCTAACAAGGAAGAGTTACCGTTGATATTTATGACTTCTGAATATTCTGTTTTACACATGCCTCAGTTGATTTTTGAGCTTGACAATGAAGTGTGTCTTTTTTTTTTGGAATCGTTGGAAACTCTATCGTCAAACCACCCCTTCCGGGCTTAAGCGGAGCAGATAAAACCTCCGGCTATCCTAGGCTCTTACAAAAAATGTACTCTCTGAATTCGAACCAAGGACCTCAATGTCAGTTCCTAAGCCCTATACCACTGAGCCACGTCTGAATGAGCGAAGTGTGTCTTTTACTTATTGATAAATTACTCATTGTACCACATAGTCTTAGATTGGGTGCTGTTGTAAGAGAATTAACTTTGTTTCTCTGCCTCTTCAGTGCATGACACTAATGGTTATTGTTTTCGTAATTTTCGGTGAGAAATATTCATTTTCTGAATCCAAGATTTTCTTGGACAAAAATTCTAACACTTGGGTCATGTAGCAAGACTAGCATTATTGTGGAGTCATTTCCTCCATTTTATATCTCTTGGAATTCTTGCCAAGTGATTAAAACATGGTATCTCTAGAATTGTCTCTTAAACCATCGGCTGTGGTTATCTAACCGTCCTTGTGGTTACTTTAGGCTTTTCCTAGGATGCCATCCAAAATCCCATGAATCAATTCAATTTCTTGGGAAATCAGAAAATGGCCAACACTAATGATCTTTTAATTTCTTGTTACAGTTGCTATATAAAATGCAGAGTCGCAAAGTCAATTGGGGAACTTCATCGAGTCTTTGTAATTTTCTGCTAGACTATAGTATGGAACTTGAAGGTAAATTTTAAGAATTTGGAGGAAGGCTTTATTAAGGCATCTATGGGTCCAGAGCAGACTTCTAATATTTCTTCTTGCACTTGGACCACATTGACCCTTTCTGGGCTGTCAAATGAATGAACCTCTTGATTCTTGTTGCCTGTTTCCGGAGGGAAATTTAATCTCTCTGCATCGAGATGTGGTTGCATTACATGGTTTTGACGACACTTCTGTCAATAAGCATATTAACTGTGAAAGTCTTATTGACGTTCTTCAGTTTAGATTGTTTCAAGAAATTTATGAGTGTTGATTTGGGTTATGATTCGTTTATTCGTTCGATTTGATTTGTTTTAAAGTGAATACGGGTTTGATAAAATGGATTCGTTTAATAAATGAGTTAATTCGATTCGATTCGTTTATTAAATGAATCGAATACGAATTTAAGCTCATTGATTTGTTTATTCGTTTAAGATTTATTTTATTATTTTCATTTGCTAGTTATTATTATTTTTTAATTAAGATTCGAGAAATTATGGTTAATTACCATGGAAAAAATAATATTATCTATGTTGGTGAGTTATTTTTAGTAAATATATTAATTATGTATTTCATAGGTATATATTTATAAAGAATTGATAATTTATGTTATTGAATAATATCATAACTAAACGAATATTCGTATTTGATTCGTTTAATAAACGAATCGAATACGAATTCATCGTATTTTGATTCGATTTGTTAATTCGTTTTGGCACCCCTATTTATTACTTTGATTCATTAGGTGAGGATTTTTGGTTCTCTAAGATAACATGTGTATCTGATTGGATTTGAACCCCGTGTAAATGCAACATTTCATCGGATTCTGCAAGCAAGGTTAGCATAAATTCTGCTCAATGCATTAACAGTTGAGTTAAATTTGTCTTCGAGTGCATCATGAATTATCTTTCTGATAGTTTTGCAACGCTTAACGTGATGTATGAAAAGTTTGAGACAGATTGTGGAATTTTTGGTTTTGGGTATTTTCCTTGGCAATCTTGAATTTACATTTATGTATTCCAACCCCAAAGTTGTGAGAGCAGCAAACTGTTGTGTTTAATATATACCCTCTAAGTCTCCATTCACTGATACACCCTATTGAACCAGAAAATGAGAACTCAGAAGTTTACTTCTTTTCATATTTTATGATAGAAACTCACTCTGGCCTTTGATGCTGCAATTAGAGTTCTTTCCCATTCTTTCAAGTCTCAGCTGTGGAACTTAGATATATTTTCATATGTTAGAATACATTAAGGTGTGTTTACTTACGGATAATGGTAATAGAAGAATGAGAATCATTTTTAATAAGGTTGTTTATTTCACAAAATTGAATAAAAATGAGAATGTGAATGAGAATAGGAATGAGAATGATAGTGGGGCCCACAAATTTGGGAATGAGGAATGAGAATCTCATTCTCACCACCCCTCATGGGAATGAGATTCTCATTCCCATTATTGATGGAAATTACAATATTATCCATAAGATAATTAACTAATATTAATTTATAAATAATAAATAAAATGTATTAATAATTAATCAATAATTAATAAAAAATAATATTTACAATTTTAATAAAATAATAATTTAATAAAAGAATATATTAATATTTAATAATTGAATACATTAATAATTAATTAATAAAGTATTAATTAATTAATACTTAAATAATATAATAAATAAAAACTATTAATCAATAATTAATAATAAAATAATATTTAATATTTTAATAAAAAAATAATTTAACATTGAGTAATTTAATACATCAAAAATTAATAATAATTAATAAATAATAAATTAATATATAATTATAACTAAGGGTATTTTTGTAACTTTTTAACAATTCATTCCGATTACTGGACAAAGTAAACACATCAATGGTAATATTGTTTCATTCCGATTCTGATTCCTACAGTTAAGTAAACAACTTATTCTGATTCCGATTTACCATTCTCATTCCAGCTCATTCTGATTCCATTTCATTCCGATTACGAGTACGTAAACGCATCATAAGAGGATTCAAACCAAAGAAGCAATTTAGCAGGAGGTTTTAAAACATTAAAAATGTGAAGTGTAACCAGGCACATGGATAGTAAACAATCCAAGGGAGCCAGACAGCTTCAATATGCGGCGGAAAATTAAAATTTTTCAATTTTAAATATAAATTTTCAATCCAAGATCATAATTAATTTTGTCATGCTTCATTATAATATTTATTTATAAAACATAAATAAAACCGATCCTCGTGAATTCTTCAAAGCCACACACACGTTTGACCTCCAACGGTATCCACACAAAGCAGAGAGTTAAGGATTTTGGATTTCTTAAATCCAATATTATGTAAGTGTCTTTTTTTTGGTGTTAGCTTAAGAAAAGAGACTTGTTTTAGGATTTATGGAATATTGGGATAAAAATAAATTTTGATTAAAGAAAATTCAAAATTTTCTTAATTTCTTTTCTTTTCACGTGTAAGGCAACTTTTGATTTTGCAAATTTTTTGCTTCAAATTTTGTTAATCACACGTTAATGTCAAGGGGTTATTTTATAGCCTTTTGATTTTAGTTGTTTTAATTCCAATCAAATTAGAATTAATATGATAAGATTTAATCATATTAAAATAGGAATTTTAATTCATCCTAAATAAACAACTATTATCCTATTTTATTTAATTAAATAAATTTATCAATTCTAATCAAATTAAAATACTATAAATCTGAAATTATAATTTAATACAACACTTTGCTAAATTACATTTCAGCCCTTATACTTTTGGAAATTACAAAATGACCCTTGTACTTTTGAAAATTACGAAACGGCCCCAAATTTCCAGATTTGCACCTTGGTCCTAAAATTTTTTTAGAATTCCATTTTTATCCATAATTTCTAAAATTACGAATTTACCCCAAAGTTTAAGAATTTAACATTTAAGTCTAAAACTTAAATCTACATAATTTATCATTAACTCCTCAATACTTTAAAGTGTGTGACTCATTAGGTTCTTTCTTATGTTGGCAATGGAGATAGTTATGGACTTCATAAGTCTCGATAAATTAATCTAATTAATGTATCCTCAATTAACTCTTTAATTAAGAAACTAATTTCCATAGATCAAGACCGGCATCTAGGAATGCATCATGACCCTTAATTAAGAAAGAATACTAACTTTAGTGAAACCTATTCCGTATACGATTACCATATGATTCAATCCTTTCGCCTCATACATATCCCGCCAACGATTCTAGAGTATGAAAAATGTCTACTCTATTAAATCATGGCTATTAGAACATTGACTTAAGTTGATAATATATATATAGAGTTTCTGAAATTCCTTTCACAACTCGCCATGACCATGGACTTATATTATCACTTATGTCAAATTACGCCTCTTGGGATATCGACTCTATGTTATCCAGAGCGGCGAATCCTTTGTTGATCACTCACTATCTTCGTACACTTTTCATATTGCCCAATCATTACCCTATGCGCAATCTCGCTATGGATTACGGAGGTGTAATGTCAAAGCATATATAATCCACATACAAGATAGCATGGAGATCTCAAGTCTAAGGATCATTCATACTATCGTTACAAAGAGAAATCCCATAGACATGTGAATAACGCTCCATATGGGTTCTCAAGCAGGTTAGTTCGATGTACTTGTTCTCCAACAAGCATCCATATGTTAGACTAAATGAACATTTTCACTAGTAGCTTATAAGATCAGCTACCTTCCTTCGATAAAGAAGCAGAGATAACATATGCCGATCTAAACTAGATCTATCAATGTCATGCGTTAATAATCCTACAATCGGGAACATTTAAGAATGACTGGATCTCATAAATTAAACTAACTTTAATTCCTTTAATCATCATTCTAAGGACTTTATTTTACAAGTAGTCAAAATTACTTATAGACAATACTTATAAATAAACTGCCAAATTTTATTAATCAATGCAATAATATAAAATTACATATTTATCCCTATTGGATATAGGGCATATACCCAACAACCCACCCATCACCTACTTCTTTCTTGATTGACTAGGTCTTGCCCGAAGAATGGGCTGTCCTTCTGGGCTTTAGCGGAGCAAGTAAAACACCCGATTGTCCTAGACTCTTACGGGAAACGCACTCCCTGAATTCGAACTCATGACTTGAAGGTCAGATCCTGAGCCATACACCACAAAACTACGCCCCTTGGGGACCAGACAGCTTCATGCTATTACCTATATCATTTATTGTTGTAAACTTCATAAGAGTAGTCAATGATCCATATAAGATTTCTCATTCAGATATCCATTCGCAACGCAGCCTCTTCTGACACTGTTTCTTCTTGTTTGATCTCTGATTTGGTTCATTGCTCAGATTGCAAGCATTAATGTGCTTCCACTGCAGGGTAAGTCATTTTAAAGCTAAATTTTTTCTCTCTCTTTTTGCATTTGTTTAATCAAGTTCACTGATGGATGAAGCAAATTCTTGTTATGAGGATGGCGGTAAAATCATGTTCACCCATTGTTGTGATAGGTTGTTGCTGTCCATTTTCTGTAGCAGAAGAACTTAAAGTGTGAAGATTTACATCCAAAACCTCATTCCAGGGCCCATCTTATTGACATTCCTCTTGCCTGGTTTTGTGTTGGGTAAGTTACTAGTCCTGTTTAGACAGAGTGTTTTTTCAATACATGAGATTGATAGTCCAGTTAATGTTGGCAAAAGCAATGGCTACATGGCATCTCTTAACCCTAGTTGCACTTTTAAATCCATCAGAATAATGGAATAGGGACACCAAAGTTACATTACGCAGCTTTGCAACTTTTGTTTTGGGATTCTCTCGTGCGTTACTAGAAAATGAAGTACATTACATATGCATCTGAAATACATCATAGATGAGCCCTGTGGCTCATCTTCTGCATGCATAAGTGCTTCAAGACATATTTTTTTTGTCTGCCCATTTGCATGGTTATATGATGGGTCATCCTCTTGTTATTGCTGGGCTCATGCTGATCAAGCAGAAGCCTTGCTAAGGCTGCACTACGAAAATCCCGCAGAGGGCTCTTGGAAACAGTGGATGGATATTAAAGTGGAGTGATATTGATAACAATGCCTGGACGACCACTAAGCATCATCTTGAAAGAATCTTAAAGAAGCATGACAGACAGTAACGAATTATGGGTTCAGTAGAAGATCCCGGTTATCAAGATCTCACTGTTAGTGACAATGTTGAGTGATATAACAGAACTGTAAAATTGCAGTGAGCAGAGAAGCAAGAACAGTAGTAGACTACAACAACAGTAGGCAAAAATCACGAGTACAAATCGGAGAAGTGAGCACTGAGTTAGGAATTGAAACCCGCGATCAAGACTTGAAACACAGAAAATACGCGAACAACGCCAAGACATGCACGACGCATCGTCCTTAAGACCAAATTATGCTCCTCGTGGAATAATATCCGGATGCAAGAAGTACCAAAGAATGCGGCTTGACCTCCAAGATACATTGGCACAATCGTAATGATGCACTATCAAGTACGATAGTTTAGAACGCAAAAGAAGGAACAAAATATTATTAGAGGAAAAGAGCTCTTGATTTTTCTGTGTTTTTTCTAATGAACGTGAATACACTTTATATATAGACAACCCGTGTTTTAACCTTGTTTAATAAGGATTAATATTTCCTAATTCCAATCATACATGGAATCTATTTTAAACAATTCAATTCACAAAAGGATTTAATTGTTTTAAATACAATTTGTTACAAAATCAAACTCTTATATTAATCCAAAATAAAAAAAGGTCAAGCCTATTAAAAACGAGTCAATTCCGCGCACGAGGGGTCCCCATGCGTGTGAGTTATTGGGTGAATGCCCATTTGAAAGGATTTCAGATTGGGCTCTCATGTGGGCTTGCCTTATGCTCGTGGGCTTCCCTTACTCGTACCTTTTTTGACGTGAGACAGCGGGCTAGAGACTCACATTAAACTCTATCAGTGTTTTGTGGTTATGCGGTTTGACACTTTACGGCAATGTGTCGTTCTTGGAATTCATGAATGCTCCAGAGATGTCTGTCTAGCTCTCATAAGAATAGACAAATGATGACAAAGGTATTAATGTCAATAGATTTGAAATACATACACTTATATGAATTATTAATCATATATATATATATATATTAGATTCTAATACTTGATCAAATTTCTTATGCCACTATTTTGGAGCTTGTTTTAAACCATACAACGAATTAACCAATTTGTATACTTTATGCTCAATGTCTAGCACTACACAACCTTTTGGTTGTCTCATATAGATCCCCTCATTGAGATCTCCATTGAGAAATGCAATTTTGACATCCATTTGATGAATGAATAGATTATTGATTGAAGCTAATGCAATCAAAACTCTAATGGATGCAATCCGCATCACAAGAACATATATAAGTATCAAAATAATCTACATCTTTCTTCTGTGAAAAACCTTTGGCAACTTATCCTGCCTTGTATTTTTCAATAGATCCATCAGGTTTTAACTTTTTTTGAAAATTCATTTGCACCCAATAGGTTTTATACCTTAAGGTAAGTCAATTATTTCTCATACATTATTGCTCGTGATTATCTCACTGTTAACTGCCTCCCTCCATAGTGGTGCATCATGAGAAGTCATCGTTTCAGTGAAAGTTCGAGGATCATTCTCAACAATAAAAACATAGAAATCATCACCAAAGGTAGTGGTCTTCCTCATTTTTTTGGTTTTCCTTGGTTTTGTCTCCAAACCTTAAAAAAAAAAACACCAATCGACTCATCTTTATGAAGATTTTTCTCAATAATGGCCTTCTTAGGAAAAGTAGACTCAAATAAATCAGCATTTTTAGACTCAATGTTGGTATTTACCTCAAATGCATTACCTTCATCTCGAAGTACCAAAAATATATATGCAGTACTATTCTGGGCATACCCTATGAACATACAGTTAGTAGTCTTAGGTCCCAACCTTATTCTTTTAGGTTTAGGTTTAAGAGCATTTCCTATACACCTATACACTTTGAGGTATGATAAGTTAGGCTTGAAACTTCTCCATAACTCATAAGGTGTCTTTCATGTTCTCTTATAAGGTATTTTGTTCTAAATCAACAAATAGATAACATAGCTTATCCCCACAAATTTAGTGGTGTCCCCAAACTTATAAAATGGTATTTACCATGTCCTTTAATGTTATATTCTTTCTTTCAGCTACACCATTTGACTCGAATGAGTAAGGAGGTGTCACTTCATTGATGATACCATGGTTCTCACAATGAGTATTTAATATACTCGACTCATATTCACTTCATCTATCATATTAAGTTGATTTTCAACTACACTTTTTGTAAATCAAGAACTTTTCATCAGTCTCGTCTTTATTTCGCAAAAGATATATTTTTGTATACCTTAACTAATCCTCAATAAATGTAATATAATATATTTTCCCCATTTGGTCATGGTTTGCTTTAAATCACCAAGGCTACTATGAATTAAGTTGAGAAGTTCATCTTCTCTATTTAAAATTTGTTTACATTTTTTTTTTCTGGATTTAGCTTCCACGCATACAGCACGTTTGTCATTCGATAATTTTAAATTAGATAATAAACCAAGTTCTTTCAGTTTTCTAATGTAAGAAAAACTCACTAGACCAAGTCTTTCATTTATAATGATATTGTACATTGGGTGTGAAAAGCTCTCCAGAACAACAACTCTTCCTAACAAACATCTCATTCATAGCTAGCTACACAAAATTGTATCTAATTTTAGGAATATGAAGCACATTACTTAGTGAAAGGGCTTTTCCTGAAGTTAGTTTAAGAAGAATTTTATCTTTCCCTAAGACTGAGGTAGATCGTGAATCACCAAGATAAATTATTTATTCTCCTTCATTCACTAAAGTATAGTCAAAGAATGAGTTCTTATTACCATATATTTTTCTAATATCCCCAAAGTAAATAATTTAATCCTTGTTTCCAGCAACCACATTCACTTTAGAGACAAACACAGCAGCAGTGATGTCTTATTCTCCTTCAACTAGATTAGCTTTAGTAGATTTTTGTTGTCTTCCTTCTTTTGTGCTTTATTCTTACATTGAGTGGCAAACACTACAATAATACTCGAAATTACCGACTGAATTTCGGTCGGTAATCTCAAATTGATCAAATTTTTCGGTCGGTATTTGACTCGTCGGTAATAAATTATTGATCGAAATAGAGTCGGTCGATAAAAATACTAACTAAATTACCTATCGAATCATAATTCGGTCGGTAATTTCTTAAAAAACTCAATAAATAAAAAATTAGATTTTACTGACCGAATATAATTTGGTCGGTAACCTCATTGCATTTAAAAAAGTATATGGCCCACCATGGACCCCACCCGACCAGCCATGGATGGACCCCACACTTGGGCCTTAGTACCACCCAAGGGCGGGCCCAAACTAAACCCACACAATCCACATATAAGTCTACAAATTGATGCAATTGGTGTGACTTGAACCCTTGACCTCAAGATTGATTGTGTAGAATAATTGCCACTAATGTAAGACTTGTTTCTTACTATAAAATGTAGAGAATATGTGTGTCTGAGTAATATATATAAGGTAAAATATTAATAATATTATATATATATATATATATATATATTATTTTATAATTTTAATTTTTTATTTTTACTGACCGAAACTTAATTCGGTCGATAAAAAGTCTATTTTTTATTTTTATATAATTAATATTATTTTAGAGACCGAATTATATTCGGCCGCTATTTATTAGCAATTACTGATCTAATAATCGATCGGTAGTTTTAGCGCCATAAAATGACGCAAAATTAATCTTTTGTGTCGTATTTATCGACCGAATACCTATTGAATATTTGGTCGGTAATAAATCGGACGGTAATTGCTCGGTAATCGGTCAAAAATTATTTTTTATCTTTTTCGATCGGTAAATACCAATATTTACCGACCGAATATTTTCGGTCGGTAATTCCATATTTTCTTGTAGTGAAAGTGCCCAAGCTTCCCACAAATAAAGTAATGACCTTTCATTTTGGCATTTTGGTTTTTACTTTTATTAGGATTTTTTTGTTGGGATTATATTGTTTCTTATTGGTTGATAAGTATTTTCAATTAGATTTGTCTAGGAATGTAATTCCTTAGTTCTCTTATTCTCATCACTAACTTTATTCTACTCTTCAATCCTAATGTGTATAATAGCTTCTTCAAGACTTATAGGTTTCTTCTTATGTTTCATAATTTTGATATAGTCTCTCCAAGTATCTAGAGGTTTCTTAATTAAACAACCAGTTACAAACCGCTCAGAGAGTTCTATATCCTCATTTTTAGATTATTTATCTAAATATGGTGGTCATGAATTTGTTCAGACACTTATTTATCATCTACCATCATATAGTGTAAGAAATCTCCAATGAAGTACTATTGGGTACTAGCATCTTCTACCACATATTTTTTTGTTAAGTAGGTCCTATATTTCTGAAGCATTTTTATAATCATAATATACATCATAAAGGGAAGATGATAAAATGTTAATAATGGTATGCCTGTAGATTTTATTGTTTGGATACCATGCCTCAAACTTCTTGCCATAATTATAGCATCAAGTCGTTAGCGGCGATGCTTTAAGAGTAAAAGAAAGGTCATGTACATCGAGAATGTCGTGGACCTTCTCTGCCAGCTCTTTAAGTGGTCACTTTTGAAGGGTTCAATCTTGGATATTTCTGGTAATCTTTTAACAATTACGATGGCAGGAGACATTGAGGCACTCGATGAAGATGTAGTGGGGATATCACTCATATTTTGTCGTAAGATTTTAGTGACAATGTTCAGTGATATAATATAACTGTAATATTACAATGAGCAGCGAAGCAAAAACATCAGCAAACTACGACACTAGTAGGAAAAAATCACAAGCACGAACATGAGCAGTGAGCTCCAATTTAGAAATAACACCGCAAAGGCATGCACGAAATATTATCCTTAAGACCAAGTTTTGTACTTCATGGGATAATATCTCGGTGCAAGAAGGACTAAAGAATGCGGCTTGACCTTCAAGATACAATGGTATTATGTAAGGTTGCACAACCAAGTACGATAATTTAGAACACAAAAGAAAGAACGAAAGATTTATTATAGGAGAATAACTCTTAATTTGTCTATGTGGTCATTATCTATAGGGAACTCATGCTTTAACCTTATAAAAAAGGTTAAGCCTATAAAAAATGAGTTAATCTCGTGCATGTAGGGGGAGGTTCCTCTTGCTCGTGAGCACCCATTTGAAAGGATTCTGGATTGGGCTCTCATGTGGGCTTGTCTTGTGCACGAGGGCTTCCCATACTCAGGCTTTTTACCCCTCCATATTTGGTTCTGTATATAAATTCTTTAAAACTCTTCTCATTTTCCAATATAGGTCAAGTAATATTTTGAAATACTACACAATATTTACCCACATTGGAATCAATATCTACCCAAAAGCATTAAAGATTATACAACACTCATTATCTATGTTTGTTATTTTAGAAAATGCTCTCACAAGCGCATACGGAAACCTCCTCAAATTTATAATCGTTAATGTTTTTCAGTATTCTTACATTATTGACGGCAATTTTTTTGTTCCAAGTGTAATATAAGAAATTAACCTCTCAAACAAACCTCTTTAACAATTTGTTTGGTTAGTAGGAAACCAAAACAAACTTAGCAGGCAAACAAGATAAACACATAGTTTACGTGGTTCGATGAAAAGTGGCTCCAATCTACGTCTACGAGAGAAATATGGTGTATTTTATTACTGCTCGGGATCATGACCGACCCGAGCTACAATGGGGAAATGAACTCTCTAAGTGATAAAACACATTGGGTCTTACACTAACTCGATATAATTCACTCACTTGGTCAGGTAACCGATCAGGTTTCTCTCTTTATCACTAATTTTTAAGCTCTTAGTTTTTTTACAAGTTGTGAGATGCAAAAATTACTAACCCTTGAATATGAATCTTCAACCTCTTTATATAGGCTTCCAAATTCACTATTCACCGCCAATAACGTCAACCTATGTCACATTTTTTAGGGTTGGTGCTCGGAGTGCCAATCCGGATCGTATTTATGTCTGATTCATGAATACGAACAATTTCTTTTACCATAATATTACTTATTTATGGTAGTACTTCTTGCTTTTATATACATATTCGATCTAATTACGATTAGATTGAAACTAAATATGATTTAGTGATATGTATATATTAGACAAAGACCCGAGAATATATAATGTAGTGCGCAGTTACAAAGTAATTTGTAATTGACATCGGGAAGTGTCACTAATAGAAGTACATTATCAAATAAAATTCCTGGTCAATATTTACTAACACGGGTCGGTTAGTAAAATCCACTGAGACCAGTACACGTCGTATATCGAGACTTGGTCTGATGGTTTATCCCAATGAACCATGAGACTGAGAAGACTCATATAGACGTGTATGTGTTTATATTGGATAAACACTGAATGACTCACCAAAGATTTCCTAATAGGTGGTACACCAACGTCAATAGGAATCTTTTCGATGAGCATAATGGTCCTTTGACTTGAGATACCACTGTGGATGTATGAGGTATCCTCCACACTTTGATGGCAGTCACGTCACCGATCTATTAAGATCATACCTCCATCTGTTGGTTGGGTGTGGACTGTGTTGGGAAGCGGCCGTGAGTGCGCAGCGGAAAATTAAATAAATCAAATTATGATGCCGCTATCCCTTTGCCCAAGACCCATTTGTTTTTATTATTCTACAAGCCTAAGCATGTTACTATATATTCTAAGCATAAAAACTCATAAAACATGCAAAGAACATAAACCTAAACATGTTAACTATCATAAGAACTCTAATTAAAATAAAGAAAGAAAAAGACTTACTTGAACCGAAGACTCCTACAGTCCTCCCTCCAATCTACAAGCTTTTCTCGAACTCAGCAAGCTCTTCCACGTTTCAAAGAGCCACCCAAGTGTGTGGCCTCCAAAGGTACACACACCAAAGCCAAAACTCAACGGCAAGACTACGCCTTGAGTGCACGAGTATTTTTCCATTGGTGCTAGCCTAGGCAAATACCTCAAAACTTTTAACTCGAGGTTCTTCTAGTCAATTAGACTTAAGGATCCTCAAAATCAGTGGCTTACTCTTAAACTTTAGAGTTGCTCACTTATATAAACCCAAGATATGAAAGATTTGGTGCAAAAATTTGTGAAGAATTCTTTCGGTTTATATAGGTGCTCCAAAGACAACAAAATTAATTAAGAATCCGATATGGGATAAATGCTAATTTAATCTTAGCCATTGGATCTTAATTTAATGGTTTAATGAGATTATAAAACCCTAATAAGAGTTTGGGCCGAATTGGAATTCAAAACAAATAACAAATAAAAAAAAATTACTATACACGTTACTATTCATGTTTTTATTTATTTATTTATTTATTCCAATTCCCAAAGTACCCCTATCACCATTCACAAATCCCTAAGCCACTATGGAACCTCATAAATGATATGTTCAATAATTAAACACATTGAACCATTTATGAACAATTCCTACAGCAATCATATATGCTGTTAAATTTGTACTGTGCACTGTTAACCATTGATTTCGACTTTGTTGTGTGTGACCTTTTGGGTTCCCCTCAAGTTGGACATGAAATGAATCGTGATAATTTAATCAAACATAAATTATCCTCCGATCAAATGGTCGTTCGATTTCAATGACCAAGGTTGACATCTAGCAACATGCCAAAGCCCCCAAATGAGAAGGAAAGATATATATACCCATTTTGTATGCGATTTACATATGATACGGTCCCTCGCCTCACTGTATCCCCACCGTTTGACCTAGGGTATGGAAAATGTCTACCCATATAGTCAAATGTATGATGTTGATAGGGTCATGAATCATGCTAACCTAAGAATCTCACATGATTCTTCCGCTGCGGCCACAGTCTCAAGCACTGATCATACATATCAACCCGCGAACTGGAATACTACTCTTATAAGAAAATATTATACGAGAGCGTGGTGATTCTCTGTTGCATCTTTACAAACTTCATATGTTTCAACAAATGACCCAATCATACCCTTATGACCGAATCTTTTGAACCGGGGAATGAGAATGTCAAAGTTATTTGATCCACACATAAGATTGTAAAGACCTCAAGTCTAAGGACTAGTCATACAATCAATACATGAAAGTTCTCACAGACACATAGGATAAACACTCCATGTGAAAACTTTTGGCGGTCAGTTCGATGGACACGAGCAACTCATGCATCCATGTGATACACCAAGCGAACGAATCTCCGCTAGTAGCCTATGAGATCAGCTACCCCACTTAAGGGCGGATCATATCATCATGCTAGTATCTCCGTTTTGTGAATGCCCATATTATTCACAAAACTATGACTAGGAACGTTTAAGAGTAATGATTCTCATAAGGCGTGGAAGCCATCATCTTATTACTCCAAGGGCTTTATTACAGTGTTTGATGATTCATATAATTTATGTAAGAATCATATAATAAAGATTGTCATTTTATTAATTAATGAAAATATTACAAATACATGTACATATAGCCCATCCACAAGTTGGGTATAGGGCATATGTTGGGGTCAAATCAGAGGTGGCGCAGCGGAAGGAGCGCGGTTCGGGCGAAATCGTAGTTTAAAATTTTTTAACTTACGAATAAATTATTTAATATCCAATATTAATAATTCATTCATATTTCACGTAAACGTATTTATTCGATATCATATAATGACATAAACAATATAGAAACATCGCGAAACTTTTGCGAAAATATTTTTCCGCAAAATAGCATAAAACGCGTTTCCGACCGAACCGACCGACCAATGCTCATGGGGACTGCCCAGGTCAGCCCCCAAAACATTTGGACAGTTCGTGGGCTGCCCGAACAGTGACCAGTTCACTGTTTGGGCAGCCGTTACCCGGTAACACCGTTTTTCACCGTTTTCGCGTATTTTCACTCCGAAATAATTTCCGATAAATATTTTTCTTGGGCAATTAAAATAAAACAATTTATTCTAATTACTCAATAAATAAAAACTGAGTTTTTATCTGAAAAATCATATTTATCATTAATTTATATGAGACCCCTAAACTTTGCAAATTAATCATTTTGGTCCTTAAATATTCAAATACATATTTAATTGATTCCAAATCAATCCCAAAATAATTTATAAAATTTGCAACATAATCCAGAAACTTTTCCAGAAATTCGAAACTGCCCAGTAATTTTCCAGAATTACAAAAACAGCCCAGAATTTTAATTAATTGCAATTTGGCCCAATTTCTTCAAAACACATCAAGATCAAATCCAATCAATCCCAAATTTGACATACATCAAATATACATC
This sequence comes from Zanthoxylum bungeanum, assembly GCA_019454045.1. Classification (NCBI taxonomy): domain Eukaryota; kingdom Viridiplantae; phylum Streptophyta; class Magnoliopsida; order Sapindales; family Rutaceae; genus Zanthoxylum; species Zanthoxylum bungeanum. The sequence continues at coordinate 534,399 of SKCR01024044.1, forward strand.
AAATTATATCATATATATGAAAAGCCCCAAAATTTGAATGGGTTAAGAACCCTAATTTCACAAATTACTCAAATTGGACAATTTACATTAAATTGACAAAATTCAACATTTTAATCAATCAATTACCACACCAATCAAGTCTCACCATCATGAAATTAATCAAGAACAATTCTAGTTTAATTATGAATGGCTAATCAACTCTAGAATGACAACTTAGATTACAAATTAATCTTATAAGCTTGATTACACTAATAAGCTCATAAATCATACATACATGCTAATCACATCCAACAAGCTTTAAACACATATAATTACAAACCCAAAGAGTTGAGACATCAACTTAGCAACACAAATTGAAGCTAAGATAAATAGAAATAATTTCCATGTAGAAGAAAGTTTGAAAAACTTACAAAATTTCCATGTTTTTGCCTTTGTTTTCTTTCTTTCTTCCACCATTTTCTCTCAACTCTCTTTGTAAAATATTTGTGTAACTTGTCTAAGAGTTCAAATTGAAACAAAACAATTTTTGTTAAGAAATTAATACCATTTTCGAAATTCAACAAAAATAAAAAATAAATTCTTTAATTTTTGTTTCAATTTAATTGGTACACATTTTGCTAAATTAAAGTTAACACTTTAACTTTAATAAAGCAAACAAAATGTGTTCCAATGGCATCATGCCATTTCCAAGCTTTAATAAAGCAAATCATTATTAAGATATTTATTATTTTAATTATTTAACAATTAAACAATTAAATAATTAAATACAAATATCTTAAATATATGTATTATATTTACATTAAATATCTCAAATACATATATTAATGATATATGCCAAATATCACATTTTGATATTTAATTAATGTGTATTTAATAATATCAAATATTAAATACAAATACACATTAATTCGGAAATGACCGTTAGGTCATGATTGCATGTATATTTCGTTTAACCGTTAACGAGTTATAAATAATCAGTATTATTCATAACAGTTGCCCTAGTGCTCTACAAGTATATTTCATTAGTGAGACTCTCTAGATTCAGGTATATCCGTCACGAAATCCAATTTCGTGTCCATAATTCACCCACCCGTAAATTATGACGACCACAGATAAACTCGCTGAATCATACAGGTCGAGGTCATTGTATACGTATAATCTCTCCGTCACAGGTATCCAGATTATCCCAAAGATATAGATATGAATGTCAAATCTCTATAGGAATAATCTCGTCGACGTATCTATTAGCAATCTCTAAATAACATTCGGAACTCACTTCCGAAGTATACTATGGCCATAGATTTAACAGATTGCTAATCACATGATGGACTACTTATGCTCTATACACAGAACTGACGGATCCTATCTTGATACACACATGATATCATGAGCATGAGTCCACACCCAACAAACAGGCGGAGGTATGAACTAAATAGATTGGTGACGTGACTGCCATCTAAGTGTGGAGGATAACTCATATATCCACAGTGGTATCTCAAGTCAAAAAATCATTATGCTACTCCACCCGAGAAGATTCCTATTGACGTTGGTGTACCATCTATTATGAAATCTTCGGTGAGTCGTTCAGTGTTTATCAAATAAACACCTACACGTCTATATGAGTCTCCCAAGACTCATGGTTCATTGGGATAAACCATCGGAACAAGTCCGATATACGACATGTACTGGTCTCAGCGGATTTTACTAACCGACCCGTGTCAGTAAATCTTGACCAGGAACTTAATTTAAGGATATACAACTTATAGTGACACTTCCCAATGTCAATTACAAGCTATGTTGTAACTGCGCACTACGTTGTAAATCCTGGGGTCTTTGTCTAATATATATACATATCACTAAACCAAATTTAGTTTCAATCTAATCAATCTAATTGAAATTAGATCGAATACGTATATAATAGACAAGAGGTGCTACCATTTAAATTAGTAATATTATGAAGAAAAAAAAGGTATTGCTCGTATTCATGAATCAGACACAAATACGATCCGGATTGACGCTCTGAGCACCAACCCTAATAGCATATCCCTAACAGACTGATCCTCATGATATCTTGTGCGTATCAAGATAGGATCCGTCAGTTTTGTGTACAAAGCATAGGTATTTAATGTGCAATTAGAAATCTGTTAAATCCATGGGCCCGTGGTACACTGTAGAAGTTAGTTCTGAGTGTTATTAAGATGTTGCTAATAGAATCGTCGACGAGATTATACATATAGAGATTTGACATTTTTATCTATATCTCTGGGATAATCCGAATACATGTGACAGAAGGATTATACGTATGCAATGACCTCGACCTGTATGGTTCAGATACTTTATCTGTGTCCGTCATAATTTACGGGTGGGTAGATTATGGACACGAAATTGGATTTCGTGATGGATATGTCTGAACCTAGAGAGTCTCACTAATGAAACATACTCGTAGAGCACTAGGGCAACTATTATAAATAATATTGATTATTTATAAATCGTTTAACGGTTAAACGAAAAGATACATGCATAGGGGCCATTCGGTCATTTCCAAGTTAATGTGTATTTGGTTTAAATACTTGATTTTATTAAATACGCATTAATTTTTTTGGTCAAATAAAGTATTTGACACATGTTCCAAATATATATATTATGGAATATTTAAAGTAATTATGATACGTGTATTTAGATGTTTGTACTAAGTAATTATCTAATTGTTTAATTGTTAAATAATTAGAATAATTAAATACATTTATATTTATCATCATTATGCTTTTAAATGGCAAAATATGATTGGTGCATGACCGACGTAATCACACGCGTATAACGCAAGCGCACGTATCGTTCAAGTAGTATAAATGTATCGATCCCACGATGACTTAATACCTAAGCTATTAACTTATGAAGCCAAATAATTACGAGTATCTAATAGATTGGTTGTTTGATTGGATGGTGATTTTAGCTAAAGACAAGTAAATAAAATAGTGCAAAAGTAAATTAAAGGGAAATTCAATAATAAGAAATTATCCAGGGTTGTGAATTCTTCCAATATCTTTTAAAGATGAAGTGGTTATCTTATTTTTGTGTAATATATTTGTTTACTAAACTGGAACACGAAATTATGCAAAAGCCTATGTCGATGGTCAGATGCAAATACCCAGTGTAACCCAATTAATCATATGTCTATGTCAACCAAGTAACCTGAATTCATTAAGATTAAGTTCCAATTATGACTACCCCCGTCCGACAAGTATATGTCTATCCTGTAAGGAAATCTATTAAAGGGTTATCTATCCTCAAGGAAGATCGTGGGCTATTAAGTCTAAGGCTGAAACCTAAAATTTATTTGTCAAGTTTATTTTAAGTTTACCACATCAATCTTATTAATGGCCAGTTAACAAGAAGCATTAAGCTTAAGACTTAATAAATAAACTTTTATATTACCCAAACTATAAAATAACCCCTTATAAACCGGTGATATTGGAATTCATCACAACCCCAGATAACAGGTTTAGTTACGACACATATCTAAGGCTAGTAAAAGCTTAAATAAAGTAAATGACAATAAGTAAATGCTGGAAATTAAAAAGGTAAAAATACAATAAAAGAAAATATTGGGGTTAGAGGATCCACTTTTATTACTTCTATTTTAGATATCTCCCTTATTATAATATATAAACTTTACGTGATATTACCAACCGACCATATAGGCGGTATCCTGATTAAGTTAAATTTATAATTAATTCCAACCGACCATACAGGCGGTATCCATGTTTAGTCAGGTTAAAACCAATTTTATTAAGTCCAACCGACCATAAATGTGGTATCCTCATTAAGTCAGGTTTTAAATAGTTTATATTTATAATTAAGGGAGATTAATCTTAATATTAGTAATAGAAGTTTAACCTTTCACCCCAGCAGAGGGGAGTTACCTACTCATGCTGAGAAAAGTAAAATAAAGACTTAAAAGTAAAGAAAAGAAAGTATTATTGCGAAAAGTAAATAAAATTAAATACTGAAAGCTGTAAATAAACAAACAAGATACAATCTTCTTAGTATTCTCTAGGAAATCCCTAGAAGAAGGTATGAGTTTACAACTGAAATTCGGCCTCAATTTATAGGCAAAACTTGGCTCATCGCGTCGCGACGCGCGCAACCTTGCTCGTCGCGATGCGCCGTTGATGTTGGACGCGTGGCACGGGCTTCACGGAGATGGTGACATGTGGTGTCGGCAGAATTATTAGCTCAATTATTGGCTTGGCGTTGCGACACGTAAGGGTGTGCGCGTCACAATGCTGATGTCAGTATGACGCAAGCAATGACGCATTTTCAATGATGAGTGTCGGTAGTATGTGATGATGACACGTGTCCGGCGCACGTTAGCAGATTTTGTTGTGATGTTGACACGTGACATGCGCATGTTAGCAAAGGTGCATGATAGCAAAAACTTATCTGATTGTGACATGTGTCCAATGCATTTTAGCGGTCGCGAAGCAAAAGTGTTACGCGTTGCGACTCCCAAATGACTATTTTGCCCTTTTTGTCTATTTTTCACGGTTTTGTCCCCGAATTGATTCCAGAGAGTCATGTTATTTTATTTATCTAAAAAATATCACAAAACACATCAAAATATTCACAAAACGTAAGAAACTATACAAAATATTAAGTCAAAGGGACGATAAATATTGATATATTTACCGCTTATCACACCCCCAATCCTAACATTTTGCTAGTCCTCGAGCAAAACAACAAAATAAAATAACATAAAAATCTTTAAAATAAAATTAAACTAAGCCATTTTCGTAGGGATCACGGTTCCATTTAGCGTATGTAATAAGCCTTTAAACCCCTAGGTGTCCCTAGTGGACGAGTTGTAGTCTCGTGAGGGCTTACAGCAACGATACCTACAAACATCAATATAAAACTAATGCACACAAAAGCAAAAAGACAAGAGAAAAGATAATAAACAAGTTAGTGACTAAACTGGTGAAACTCCTTATCCAAGTTAGTAGTTGTTTTCTTTCTCTCTAAATTACCAAATAAGTAAATTCTCCAATTATTTTTACCATTCTCCATATACACAGCCAACAAAGTATTAATCAACTCATTGTGCCCACAATATTCATTAGTGTAGTTGAAAAAGAGTAATATTTTTGTCCTAAAGTTATATCAGAATTCACACCTTTTTTTAGTAATGAAATATTTTTTTGTGTAAAATAAAATAAAGCAACATCTTCAATCCATGTAGCGAGCTTTGGGCCAGTGACTCCCAACCAGTTGGCTTTAGGGCACTAGGTGTTAAGACACCCCTACAGACTTAATTACTCGGATCTCAGATGTTTTTTTTTCTTTTTTTTATTCCATCGTTTTTTTAGATGCTTCCTCCAATTAAACTAGAGCACTGAATATTACAAACTTTTCAATTACAACTCATGTCCGTATGTTACCATGCATGTTGATAATACCTGTCAACTGAGCATATGAAGATCCAATTTAATCAGTTTTATGGAGAATTCACAAATTAAATAATTCAAAAGGAAATAAACAAAAATTAACTTGTTACGAAATAGGTTGAGATACGTCTCAGGAGTGGAACTTCCTTACACAGCTATCTCATACCAATTTCACCTGGTTATGAAGATCCAATTTGTGGTTCAAAGGCTAAGATTTGGTCAATTAAATCATGGGCAGTTCTTGCTGTGAAGAGGATTTCTTTTACAAGTTTTGACACGAATCCATTTCTCCGGGCATCACCAAGAAACACACAAAGAAAATCATAAAATCCATCATCGTTAAACAGTCCAATCGGTTTCTGGTGTATGTTCAAGTTCGCCCAAGATAGCACTGTAAAAATTTCCTCCATCGTGCCCAAGCCACCTGGCAAAGCAATAAAAACATCAGCATGATCAATCATTTCAACCAGTCGTTCAGACATACCTGGCATGATCAATTCCTCTCTGTTTGATGGTCCTATAAGATTCGCCTCTGCCAACGGTTTTGGGATGATTCCCAGAACTTGACTACCTCATTCCTGTACAGCCTTTAAAACGATCCCCATTAGTCCAAGATTGCCACCGCCATATACTAAGTGCATATTCCTTTCAGCTACGACTCTACCCAATTCTTGTGCTGCCTCAACGAACTCTGGCTTAGACCACACTAGTACCCCACACGCAAAACACACAGATGTTTACAACTCGTCTTCTTGAAGTGGCTTCCATTTTTTTTATTTCTCAACTCTGGATGTCTTCAATAGTGCAATGATGAGTTGAATTTATAAAACCTGAAAAATGGTGAGTAATAATAGCACTAGTATCTGCCAGATAACAATCATTAGCTAAACAGTAAAATATATCGTGAAAGTCAAAAAGGTCTGGATCCTGTCGGAGAAATAAAATAAAATCACAAAACAAATCACAATTATTAGTTAAAGACAAAAAGAAAATAATATTTACAGGAAGTAACAACTTGATTGACGTCTATGCATCAGGGACAAGCTTCCCGAGACTGTATTGTTGTCTTATTTTCGGAACTGTGTATATAACATGTGAATTGCATGATGCACATATCCACTGGAATGCGTCTCAAGAGTCTTAGATATGTCATTCAAAGACTCTTTACTCAAGCCATCCCTAATGAATTTAATTTTATCTTCATGGTTATCAGACATCATTCCTAAAGAACGACAACGAGTATTACATGTCATGCGAGCACATTTATAGCAAACACCCATTCTTTTAGCTCTTCTCTTTTTAGCATAGGTACTTCTTCCTAAACCAGGTAGATACGAAACAAAAGAGTCAGATGACTCACCTGCCAATCAGACACGTGCTTCAATAATCCAACGAAAGTCATTAGGAATACCGTTGATCATCAGAAGTCTCATTCGTTCCAAGCGAGCTTTGTAGACTTCCATCAGAGATTTTTGAGGGAGAGAAGGAAAGTGCTTGTGAAGATTTGCGAGAACGTCTTCCATCCTGAAATGATTTTACCTGCAAATATTAAACACACAAATAAAACACACCAAATCAGAATATATACACAAATTGCATGGTTGCCTCCCAGCGCTAGTGTTAAGTTTATTCATAGTGTAATTAAAATTGGATTTTAATTCGGGCGAACGAATTAATTTAGAATTAATTCGTAAGCGACTTTAATAGTAATTTTGCTAGGCATAATAATTTAATTAAATTAGATTTAAGTATGTCGCAACGGTAAATTCGTTAATTCAAAATTAACGAACCCGAGCCCGAAATGTGTTTAGCGGGCCCACTCAAATTTTGAATTTAAAGTGGGGCCCACCAAATCACATCACTAGTCAACTTTATTACACTTTTAGTTGATAGAAGTTGGTAGAGATTTTGGTAGCTTGTAAAACACATAACCTTGATTTGTGAAAGACATATACCAACTTGATTTTTTGGTAAATTTTAATTTGATTTTAGAAATCAAATACACAACAAAAAATTGAAAATCTCTCTCTCACACACACACCAAAACCGTGAGCCTCTCCCTTTCCTTTTGAAGTTTTGTTTCAAAATTTCTTCATTGCTAGCACACAAAGGAGTCAACAAAGGTGTTAGGGAAACTTATCCCTAGAGTTGGGAATTCAAATGAGGGCTTGGAGCACTTCTCAAAGGCAAAATTTTTTGTTATCTCTACATCCACTAAATCGTTCAATGTAAGTATTTTCCGCACATTTATCTTGAATTATTCACACAATTTTATGCTTAATAGATCCTTGGCATGTTCTAGGAACCCAAAAATGGTATCATGAGCCAATTTTAAGCATGAAATATATTAGGGTTTATATACTTTAATTTGGGTATTTTTGCTTGGGGCTTGATTTGTACAAATTGATTGTTTGGTTATGCTTAGATTATGATAACTTAGAGTTATGCATGATTAATTTTGAGAAAAATTGATTAGATTAATTTTCCCCAATTTTATATGCTTGGCCGAATGTATGGACCTTAGCATCTCATGGTGATTTTGATTTTTTTGGACCATTGGATGTGTTTAAATGCATGAGATATATTGATTTGTGATTTAATTGGATTGAAATCAAAATTGGTTAATAAAATGCATGATTGTCGTGAGTTATGTAAGCATGGAATTAGTTGATTTTGCTTCAATTGTGTTGGACATAATTGAACAATTAAAGCATGATTAATTAGGTAAATTGGTGTTTTGGAAATATTAATTTAACTAATTAATTATGGCTAATACACTTTAATTAAATAATTGTGATATTTGGAATATTATAATTAAATAAATTAGTCTTCAATTTGGAATTGGGCTAAAATTATTGTATTTGGGCTTAATGGGCTTGGTTAGGCCAAGTTGGTTTATGACAATTGGATTGGATCCAAATTGGGCCTAAAACCATTCCATAAAATCCAAATATAATAATTGGGCCTTTAAATATTTAATTGGGCCTAATGGGCCAAAATTAATTTTATGGCAAATGGTGATTCCTTATTGGGCTTTGGTTGCCAAAGTCCATGCCTTAAGAAATTAATTAAAAGCCAATTGGACTTTAATTAAATTGACATTGGATGTTAATTTGGGCCTTTGAGACCCAATTAGATTGGATTTAGAATCTAATTCTAAAAGGCACAAATAAAAGTGTAATTATTTAATTTGGAATTAAATTACAATTAGTATTGAATACAAATTAAATTGGATTTAATATTGTAGTTCGATATAATTCAAGAATACGCACTTTGAGTACTTATTCTTAAACGAGTTGGACTCACGCAAATCAAATCGTTGTTTGAAAATTGGATGATCATTAATTCAAAGATTAATTACTTGGATTATATTGATTGAATAACATGTTTTGTGTGAATACATGGATGTATTGTATGAATAATGTATATCAGATGGATATTAGATGGGTAAGAGCAATTTTGGAAATTGTTGTAATAAATTTAGAATTTATTAAATTGGACATGCGTGTCCAACCTTATATCTCTTGACTATTTGTACTTCTTTTCTCACCAATTCCCCTCAATGTAAATGAGGTTTCTTTATTGTATTATGTAATTGGGTAGAAGTAAGTATAGTGCTAGCCGAGGAGAGGAAAATGAGAGATTTTTTCTAGGAACAATTTGTTAAATATCCATCCGCATATCATTATTATTTATTTTGCGCCTTATTATGCCTTTAGAATGCATGCTTAAGGGTGTATGATGAGACCTAATCAAAGATAATAAATTGGTTGCCAATTTACGCGAAAAACCCTCAAACAAATATTAAGCGATTTTCTTCCATTAAGTGGTTCTCTCTCAAGATCCAAGATTGGCATTGGTTTGTTGGCCAAAGTCAAGATCAATGTCCATCGCGGATGTGTTTGAACCACGAAAGCTTTATTCCATATCGCATGTCTTGGGCAAGGTGTGATTTGTTGGCCAAAGTCAAGGTCATTTCTTATTCATCGACATGGATTACGAAGCTTTCCCACTGTCAATGGGTCCCACTTAACTGGAATCATTAAGCTTGTTGAGCCAAATCCAAAGCTTAGTTGATTCAGAGGAAAAGGTTAGGAAAATATATTGGATATATTGGCATATATTTGTATATATGTTTCAGACTTGGAGGTCCACCTACCGGATATAGGAATTGGATGAGATCCAATTGATCTTAGAGATCTACCTAGTTAAATATCATACAACTTGTTGGCCAAAGTCAAGGTTGTGTGTTATTTAACGGGATCCTAGCCCACTAGGAATTAGATTTCCCGAGCACTCAATAGAGGGTTAGAGGCTCGCCGAAAAATAGTGGGAGGCCAGTATTGAATTTTCAATTTCATTCAAATACTTGCCAAATACGCGCTTTCAAAATTATTTCGTCATTTTATATATTTATTAGTTGGACTAAAATTTTATTATTTTTATTGTAACAGTTGGACTGTACCCAAAATCGTTAATTGAATAGTTAGACTATTGCAATTAAGATTGCCGGAAAGATCAACGTTAGGGACATTATCATGGGCGAAAATTTCTTTAATGGTGCGAACTTTCCTGACTGGGATATGAACCTTAGGATTGTCCTGGGGGCCGAGAAGATGCTCTATACGATAGAGAGACCTCTTGGGCCTAAGCCTGGAATTGAGCAGCCGCTTGAGCTTGAGCTTTGGAAGACTCATAACGATGACAACTCAACTGCTCAATCTGTCATGCTCGCTGCAATGACCCCTCAATTTCGTCACCAGAACAAGGGATTGGATCCATATACTATGATGGCAAAATTGAAGGACCTTCACCGATCTAACCTTAGATCGCAAAGGTATGAATTGCAGAAGAAGCTCTTTCGCTCTCAAATGTCAGAGGGTAAATCTGTCGATTACCATGTGTCGCAGATGATTGCTGACATCGAACAGATGGGTCAACTAGGCATAGCCTTTGAGGCTGAGACTTCTATAGATTTGATCTTGCAGTCTCTTCCTGACAGCTGGAGCAGGTTCATCATGAACTACAATATGATGAACCAAGATCATACTCTTGGAGAGTTGATGGAAATGCTGCGTGAAGTAGAAAATAAGCTTTTGAAGGGCAAAAAGCACGAGGCGCACTTCGCTTCGACATCTCAGTCTGCCAAGGCTTGGCCAAAGGCTACTAGAGGCGTGAATAAAAATAAGAAAAGAAATGGCAATGCCAAATCATCAAAGTCTTCTTGGAAGGCAAATGACAAATCCCAAGATGTCTGCCTACAGTGTGCCAAATGGGGTCACTGGAAGCGTGATTGCCATGAGTACAAGGCGCACATGAAGGAAATCAAAACGGGTAAGACACCGGCTTCAGGCATGTTTGTTATTGAAATAAACATGTATACTTCTAGTTTTAAAAATTAGATTTTTGATTCTGGTTGTGGTACTCATATATGTACGGATGTGCAGGATCTGCAGATTAACAGGAGACTGACTTCAGGAGAGATAGACCTTCGAGTTGGAAATAGGACTAGAGTCGCCATTTTGGCTGTTGGGACTTATATTTTGGAACTGCCATCGGGGCATGTACTTAATTTATCAGACTGCTACTATGTGTTGGGGCAGTTGTGGAACCCCTATGGTCGGATCGGTGCCCCGGGTAGCGGAAATGGGTATAACCCATGGATATCAAGTATTGGTGTAATTATAAATCATTTAATGAAATACTATATTCCAATACAAGTGTATAGGAAAAAACCGGGACTGAAACAGAGTCCGGAAACTCCCGAACGAAGGAAAACAAATTCAGCGCGCGCTACAGTGCGCGAGCACTGCACACATGTACAGTGCGCGCTACAGTGGCGCGGCACTGTAGCGCGCAGCCTCTTCCTTTTTTTTTATTTCACTTGTTAAGCTTCAGCTCTCTAGTGACCCTAATTGCTTCATGTCTTCCTAAACACTTCAAACATCCAAAAATAATTTTTAATTTCAAAACCAATATAAACACATGTTATAGAATAAAAATCTAGTTTTTCAAAATATCAAATATTTTTTTCCAAAAACATAAATTTATTCTAAATACGCATTAGCGTAAATTTTGAATCTAATACACAAACCATTTTAGAATCTCAATTAGAAATGTCTCATGAACAATTCTAGTCCACCTAAAGGTGGTCAAGTGAATCTAGAATGGTAGCCATAGCTCTAAGCTTTAATCTAGAGTTCCAAACTCTAATTAATTATTTCATGTCCAACATGAACATCTTTGACCTAATTACAAGCATGTTGTGTTTATACTTCTAAAGTATCCTAACACAATTGATTAGCCTTATTCAACATTAAGTTATGTGATCATGAATCTAATACACAAATAAACATAGCTTTGGAGAAGATCAAACATTACCTAGTAAGCTTGATGCAAGATCCAATCTACTTCTCCTTGTTGAAATTGTTGAAGAACCTCCAAGGTGTGCAAGCTTGACTTCAAGATCCAATCTTGTTTCCAATGCTTCCAAGCTTCACTTCAAGATCCAATCTTGATTTCTCCTAGATGAAATGTTGTAGAGACCTCACAAGCTTCTCTAAACATTCTCTAACTTAGGCTAATCTCTCAAGAATTTGCTTATGCTTGTATTTGAACTTGTAATTAAAACATTCCTAAAGCTTGCTATTTATAGCAAAACTTAGGCAATTTTTAATTAATAAAAGTTGTAATCAACTTTTAAGTGGGCTTAATCTAATTTGTCCAAATATGTATAATTAGGTGTGACTAATCTCCATTGTCTCCCACTTTAATTTAATACAATTAAATCAAACGAAAGATTAAGAAATGGATTAGTTAAATGTTTGCCACCTTGATTTAATCCAATTAAATCAAGCCAAAACCACATATTATTACATACTTACAATTACCATAATATCCTCAAATGGTAGAGATAATTATGATTTTACAATTAAGCCCTTGTGTAATTATTGAATTAATCCAATTAGGTCAAAGTAAATAATCAATGTTATCCAATAACACTTGATTATCTTAGTTGATAATTATAATATTGAATATTATATTTTATCAAAAATAATCGGCTACCCAAGTGCTTAACGAGTACACTTCATATTGGGACTCTCTAAGTTTAGATACGTTCGTCATATAAGCCTAGCTAATATGTACGCAATTCGGCCACCTCCGAATTCGCGAAGAACACGAACGACCTTTCTGAACTATACAAGTCGAGGTCATCACATATGTTTAACAATCCCTCCGTCCTAGGCTAACCGAGTTGTGCTTAGGAAACATAGAATATACCGTCAAGTTTCCAAGATGCTCATCTCATGTCGACATGTCCATGATTCTTCATAACTGATGCGATCCACCCTAGGTGATCGAATTTGGCCAAAGATTTAAGAATCATGACTTTACTAACATGGATACCTAAACCCCTTATGGTACACATACGGGCCAACAGATCCTATCTTGCTTCGCACTTGATTACTGTGTGCATCGGTCCACACCCAACGAACATCTAGAGGCCAGACCATGAAAGGTTTCTGACATACATGGCATCTAAGTGTGGAGGATCTCACACAAAATCAATGTTATCCTATAGTCAAAGGATTACATATGCTACTCGACTCGAGAAGATTCCTATTGACGGTGGTGTGTACTTCCAACTATTAGGAATCACATGTGAGTCATTCAGTATTCGCTCCAACGAATAACCACATGTCTATACGAGTTTCCAAAACTCATGGTACATCGCGTTAAACCATTGGAACTCCAATTCCAATATACGATATGTGCTAGTCTTCTAGGTTATATGAGTTCGACCGTATTCCAAAACCAACGACTAGGAATATTTACTTTAAGAATAGTTTACACCTAGTGTCGAAACTATTCTAAGGTCGATGTCATTCTTAGCATAACGATACATCAATTTAATACCCGTAATGACAATACCATTAATAGGGTATGGAATGAAAAATGTAGTTATTTTATTAATAAATAATAAAATGTACAATTCGGATTGGAACTCCAAGCACCAACTCCATCAAACTCCCACTTGCTTAGTGCCAATCTGGATGGTACCGTAGTCCCATCTCCTCCATATGTTTATCGAATAACTTAGGAGGTAAGGCATTTGTAACGGGTCTGCTATGTTGTCTTGTCCTTGAACCTTTAAGATCACTATGTCTTTTCGTTCAATTATCTCTCTAATTACGCGATATTTCCTTTCCACGTGTTTAGACCTGGAATGCACCCTCGGCTCCTTAGCCTGCGCGATGGCTCCGTTATTATCACAGTATAATGGGATCGAATCCATAATACTAAGCACAACGCCAAGTTCTGTGATAAAATTTCTAATCCAAACAGCTTCTTTAGCAGCTTCTGAAGCCGCTATAAATTCCACCTCAGTGGTGGAATCAGCTGTTGAGCCTTGCTTTGAACAACGCCAACTAATTGCACCACCGTTAAGGGTAAATATGTATCATGATGTAGATTTTCTATCATCTGGATCTCCCTGGAAGTCGGAGTCTGTATAACCCTTAACTTGTAGCTCATCTTCTCCATATATCAGAAACTTATCCTTGGTGCCTTTATGATATCTTAGGATATATTTCACGGCTGTCCAATGATCATTACGTGGATCAGATTGATATCGGTTGGTCACACTGACACCGAAACTGATGTCAGGTCTAGTACATAACATAGCATACATTATATTTCCAATACAATAAGCATATGGCAAGTTAGACATCCTAACTCTCTCTTCCTCAGTTTGAGGTGACATTTTCTTCGAAAGATGTATGCCGTATCGGAAAGGTACATTTGCTGCCTTGCAGTTGGTAAAAATGTACCTTTCTAACATTTTGTCTATGTACGTCGATTGTGACAACCCTATAAGCTTCCTGACTCTATCTCGGTAGAGCCTTATACCTAGTATATATGAAGCTTCACCCATATCTTTCATGGAGAAGTTCTTGCAAAGGTAGGCTTTCACACTTTGCATCATCCCTATATCATTTCCTATGATAAGGATGTCATCTACATACAAGACTAGGAAAACTATCATGCTCCCACTAACTTTCTTATAAACACATAGTTCTTCATCATTTTTTATGAATCCAGATAATATAATTATCTCATAAAAACGATGATTCCAGCTTCGGGATGCCTGTTTAAGTTCATAAATAGACTTTTGGAGCTTACAAACCAAGTTTGAAGTCTCGCTGGATATGAAACCCTCTGGTTGTTCCATATAGAAATCTTCTTCAAGGAATCCATTTAGGAAAGCGGTTTTCACATCCATCTGCCATATCTCATAGTCGTGATATGCAGCAATGGCTAAAAAAATCCTAATGGATTTTAGCATGGCTACTGGTGAAAAAGTTTCCTCATAATCAATCCCAGGACGTTGAGTGTAACCTTTCGCTACCAGTCGGGCCTTAAAGGTTTCCACATTTCCATCAGGCCATCGCTTCCTTTTGTAAACCCATTTACAACCAATAGGTTTAACTCCTTCAGGAAGTTCAACTAAGTCCCAGACTTGATTGGCATGCATTGAATCCATTTCGGATTACATGGCTTCCTGCCATTTTCCCGAATCGATATCCAATATCGCTTCCTTATACGTAGTCGGATTTGTTTCCTCCAAGAGGAGAACATCCAGGCTCACATCAGATGTTAAAAATAGTCTCTCATGAGGCATTGATATTCTATTCGACTTACGTAGAACCTATGTTGTAGATCCTTCACCTAGTTGGATCTTGATGAGTGGTAATTATATCACTATTTCCCACTCATTTGACCTAATATTTTGTATATTTTCTTGAGTTTTGTGAATATTTTGATGTGTTTTTGTGTTATTTTGTAGATAAATAAAGTTTCAGGACTCTCTGGAGGGATTTAGGCCAAAACAGAGAAAATTGGACGAAAAGGGCATTTTGGTATTTTGCGCGACGCGCAAGCCTTTGGTGTCGCGACGCCTAACATGCGCCGAATAGTGCTAACATGCACCGGGTCCACAAGTCATAATCTGAGGAAATTTGACTTTGCTAACGTGCGCCGTGCCACGTGTCACCATCACAGCCGATCTGCTAACGTGCGCCTTGCCACGTGTCATCATCCTATGGTGCCGACAGTCGCCATCGCCACGTGTCGCCATGTGTCACTCTACGTCATTGCCACGTCATCATCCACATCACCGGTTGACCAAGTCAAAGTGCCACGTGGCTGCCAAGTCATCATCAACCAATCACAACGTGCCACATGTCACAATTCTATGGTGCCGACAGTCACTTTGCCATGCAGCGCCACATCAGCGCCATGTAAGCATCAATCATTGACTCACTTATCCATATCTGACATGTGGCAAATAAGAATCTTAATCAGCCAATCAGAAGCCGCCACGTGTCACAATAATTGAGCTCCAACCACCTTGCCACGTGTCGCCTTATCACCTTATCCAGAATCTGAAGTCGACGAACCAGAGCGTGCCACGTCGAAAAACCGGCGTCGCAACACTGGCTTGGCGTAGCGACGGTGGACCCCTACTGACGCCTATAAATAGAGCTCGAAATTTCAGTTGCAGATGTATCTTCCTCTCTGAATTCTCTTATGTAAATAGGGAGTTTTCTATCTAGTTTCTTTTAGTTTTTAGTTTTGTAATTAATTTTAATTACGTTCTGTAATAATATAATTTACTTTCTTACTTTTTACAGTTTTTACTATTCACCATGAGGATGTAACTTCCCCAGCTAGGGTGAAAGGTAATTCTTTTACTGTTACTATTTAGATTAATCTCCCTTAAAAATAATATATTCACTATTTAAAATATTGACTTAAAAAGGATACCGCCAGATTGGTCGGTTGGTAATTCATTTTAATCTGGTTTAAACCTGACTAATCAAGGATACCGCCAGATTGGTCGGTTGGTAATTAAATTTTCTTACCGCCTATATGGCAGGTTTATTTTGGTTCCGCCTTTATGGCTGGTTGGACTTAATTGACTTAATCAGGTTACCGCCTATATGGCCGGTTGGTAAAATAATCACAAGTTAATATTTATATTAAGGGAGATATCTAAATAGTAAATAGTAAAAGTTGATCCTTTTACCTTAACATTTTATTTTATTGTAATTTATTTTTCAGCTTTTACTTTATGTCTTTACTTTTCAGCATTTTTACTTTATATCTTTTACTTTTAAGTTTTTACTAGCCCTAGTTATGTGTTAGTTATCTGAGGTTGTGATGATTTCTAATATCACCGGTTTATAAGGGGTTATTTTATAGTTTGGGTAATTTAAATGTTTTTTTATTGAGTCTTAAGCTTAATGCTTCTTGTTGTCTGATCACCAATAAGATTGATGTGGTAAATCTAAAATAAACCTGACAAATGAATCTTAGGTTTCAGCCTTAGACTTAATAGCCCACGATCTTCCTTGAGGATAGATAACCCTTTAATAAATTTCCTTACATGATAGACATATACCTGTCGGGCGGGGGTAACCATAATTGGAACTTAATCTTAATGAATCCAGATAATTTGGTTGACATAGACATATGGTTCAATTGGGTTAAACTGGGTATTTGCCTCTGACCATCGACAGAGGCTTTCGCATAATTTCGTGTTCCAGGTTAGTAAACTGATTTATTACACAAACATAAGATAATCACTTTCATCTCTTAAAAGATATTAGAAGATTCACAACCCTAGATCTTTGAGTCTTTTGTTATTTTCCTTAGTATTTTCTTTTGTTTATTTTATTTATTTTAATTAAGGAAAACCACATTCAACCAATCAATCAACAATCATTCTCTTCTCCCTATAATTAGATATTTATAAATAAATAGATTCAACAATTAATAACAACAGTAGGAATTAAGTCCTCGTGGATCGATATTTTTATACTACTTGAACGATACGTGCGCTTGCGTTATACGTGTGTGTTTACGCCGGTCAAGTTTTTGGCGCCGTTGCCGGTGACTTATTTTTCTTGAGTTATTATTTGAAGCTATCTAATTTACTTGTATCTAATTTTCTTTATTTTTATCTTTAATTTTTATTTCTTTCTTTTGTTTTCAGGTGATTGAAAAATGGAACATTATTGGGAGATTGAAAGATTACGAGCTTTACTAGAAGAAGATACACCCCAAATCTGGGAGCAACAGTCCGATTTTCTAAGGCCTGTTGTTCAGCCCAACAACTATCACTGGATGTCAGAATCAAGCAATACTACATTTGCTCATCAGAACGAAATGGGGAGATGTGTAATTTGTGATGGTAACCACCCGAGCGATCAATGTATATACCTTTCAGAGTGGCATAATTATTGGAATCATTCGAGGTACGAAGAATCATCACATTTTCCATCTTATCCACCATCCATCTACGATCTTCATCAAAAACCAGAACCATCAGAGGAAGATCAGTTGATTCACATGCTCAAAGATTGGTTCGAGGAACGGGAAGCTCAATTTGATGCACAAATTCAGAGTCAAGCGGCGTCTATACAGAGGATGACAGATCAAGTTAGGCAATTAAAAGATAACCTGAATCACATATCTCACGGAGCAAATTCAAATACTACTGAAGAAGCCTTCGAATATCCTGAGATTCATCATGACATCATAACAGAGGACGAGGCTGAGCAGTATCAAGAATCAGAGGTATCGGTTCATGAGCCTGAACCAACAAAGTCTCAATTTGATTTTTATTATTCTGACTCTGACGATGATGAAACTGAGCTGTTTGTACCAACTGCATCAACATTTGAGGATGGAATTCTGTATCCTCAAAATGAAGATCTTGGAGCATCCTTGCACAAATGTTTGAAGAAGATCTACCTGAGCCAATCATTTCACCCATATCAGAGGATGAAGACCTAAAATCTGACATTTCTTTCATCCTCAGGTTGATAATTATGGAGCATTGCATTTCACAGATGACAGATGAAGAATTAAATACAGAAATTTTAAAATTCATCTGTGAAGAAAAGGTGAAGCCAGAAGCAGAGCAAATGGAGGAGCAAATGTTTGAACTTATTAAAGATCCATAACATTCAGGAGACATCACTGTTTTGGGAAGTACTGATCAAATATATCACCCGAAGCTTGACAGAATGGAACTTCTATTCAAATTCAAGCACCATATGAGACCTCCTGATTTTATTTCTTTCTTTTCATGAACCACGGAGCAACAAAGATAAAAAAGGTGGCACAAGCACGAAATATGACAAAATTCTTTTTTGCACTTTTACCGTTGGAAGAGACCCTTCAAAAGTAACGCTCACGGGATTGTCTTTAAATCGGACATCCAAAAAGACATTGAAACCTCCTTAACATATGGATTTCCACGTCTGGCTGAAGACGAAAAATTTAGTTAGCGCTAGCAGGGAGGCAACCCATGCACTTTGTTGTAATTTCTATTTTTAATTTTGTGTATACATGTTGTAGAATTTTTAATTTTGTGTGTTATTTTTTGTAAGGAAAAGCACAAACGAGCATTTTAAGACAGAAGGAATGGTGTTTGGCAATCACAAAGAGGAGATCTAATTCATTAGAGATGGCTGAGTAAGGAATGGATTCTTGAGACGCATCCTAATGAATTTATACTAAGCGAATGGCGTATTGCGTACACAATTCTGTTGCCTTAATTATTGCTTTGATTTGCTTTTTCTGTTGTAATTATCTTTATTTTCGTAGACAATATCCAGACTTTTTGACTTTTCACGATTTCTTTTGTGTTTAGTTAGCTAACAATCGTCATTTGGAAGAAACTAGTGCTATTATTACTCACCCTTTTCAGGTTCTATAAATTCAACTCATCATTGCACTTTTGAAGACATCCAGAGTAAACATGGAAGCCACTTCAAGAAGACGAGTTGAAAACATCTGTGTGTTTTGTGGTCTAGTGTTGGTACTAAGCCACAATACGTAGAAGCAGCACAAGAATTGGGTCGAGTCTTAGCTGCAAGGAATATGCACTTAATATATGGTGGAGGCAATTTTAGACTAATGGGGATCATTTCAAAGGCCGTACAGGAAGGAGGCAGTCACGTTTTGGGAATCATCCCAAAACCCTTGGTAGAGGCAAATCTTATTGAACCATCAAACGGAGAGGAACTTATTATGCCAGGTATGTCTGAACGACTGGTAGAAATGATTAACCGTGCTGATGCTTTTATTGCTTTGCCAGGTGGCTTGGGCACATTGGAGGAAATTTTATTGTGCTATCTTGGGCGAACCTGAACATACACCAGAAACCGCTTGGACTGTACAACGTTGAAGGATTTTTATGATTTTCTTTGTGTGTTTCTTGATGATGCTCGGAGAAATGGGTTCGTGTCAAAACCTATGAAAGACTCATCTTCACTGCCAAAACTGCTCTGGATCTAATTGACCAACTCTTAGCCTGTGAACCACAAGTTGACCCTATCCTTTCAAAGATAAATTGGTCCGAGGATGATCGTGGTAAGAGGCGTCGGATTAATCTGGATCTTAACCTTTAATTTCTTGTAGAATTTCGACTAACCAGGTATTATCTTCTAAACTCTTCTTCTATTGTTTAAGACATTGGGGACAATGTCTCATTTAGGTTTGGGGGAGGGAATTAGTTGATTAGTACCTTGTTTTTAGTTTGTGTGTTGTTTTTATTTTTAGTCCAAAATTTTCGAAAAAAAATTGAAAATTTTTCAAAAATTACAAAAATATTTTGTGTTTTTTGTGTTTTTATTTTGACTAAAAAGGTGAAATTGATAAGAGATAGCTGTATAAAGGAATTTCCACTCCTGAGACGTATCTCAAACCCATTTTTGAAACAAGTTAATTTTTGTTTATTTCCTTTTGAATTATTTAATTTGTGAATTCTCCATAAAATTGACTAAAATGGATCTTCATATACTCAGTTAGCAGATATTATCAACATGTATAGTAATATATGGACATGAGCTAAAATGAAAAGTTTGTAATATTCAGTACTCTAGTTTAATTGGAGGAAGCATCTCAAAAAGTGATGGAGTAAAAAAAAAAAAAACGTCTGAGATCCGAGTTATTAAGTCTGTAAGGGTGTTTTAACACCTAGTGCCCTAAAACCATCTGGTTTGGGAGTCACTGGCCCAAAGCTCGTTACATGGATCAAAGGATGTGCAAAATAATATATATCTGAAGTCTGAGTAATTAAGTCTGCAGGGGTGTCTTAACACCTGGTGCCCTAAAGCCAACTGGTTTGGGAGCCACCGATCCAACACTCGCTACATAAACAGAAGGTATTGTATATAAATAAAAAGAAAAAAATCAGAAAAGTTATTCCATTGCTACAAAAAGGTGTGAATTCTGATAAAACTTTAGGACAAAAATATTACTCTCTTATCAACTGCATTTATGACTGTTGTGGGCAAAAATGAGTTGATTAATATTTTGTTGGCTGTGTATATGGAGAATGGTAAATATAATCGGAGACTTTACTTATTCAGTAATTTAGAAAGAAACAAAACAACTAGTAACTTGGAGTAGAAGTTTCACCTGATTAGTCATTAACTTCTTTATTCTCTCTTTCGCTTGTCTTTTTGCTTTTGTGTGCATTAGTTTCACTACCTTTTTACTTTTATAAAATATTTGTGGGTATCATTGTTGTAAACCTCACGAGACTACAACTCGTCCACTAGGGACACCTAGGGATTTAAAGGCTTGTTGCATACGCTAAATGCAACTGTGATCCCTACGAAAGTGGCTTAGTTAATTTTATTATGTTATTTTATTCTATGTTTTGCTCGAGGACTAGAAAATTTTAGGTTTGGGGTGTGATGAGTGGTAAATCTATCACTATTTCTCACTCATTTGACCTAATATTTTGTATAGTTTCTTGAGTTTTGTGAATATTTTGATGTGTTTTGTGTTATTTTGTAGATAAATAAAGTTTCAGGACTCCCTAGAGGTGATTTGGGCCAAAACAGTGAAAATTGGATGAAAAGGACATTTTGGTAATTTTGCGCATCGCGCAAGACTTTGGCGTCGCGACGCCTAACATGCACCGAACAGTGCTAACGTGCGCCGGGTCCACAAGTCAGAATCTGAGGAATTTTGACTTTGCTAACGTGCATCGTGCCACGTGTCACCATCACAGCCGATCTGATAACGTGCGCATTGCCACGTGTCATCATCCTATGGTGCTGACAATCGCCATCACCACATGTCACCACGTGTCACTCCACGTCATTGCCATGTCATCATCCACATCACCGGTTGACCAAGTCAAAGTGCCACGTGGCTGCCACGTCATCATCAACCAATCACAGCGTGCCACGTGTCGTAATTCTATGGTGCCGACAGTCACTTTGCCATGCACCGCCACGTCAGCGCCACGTCAGCATCAATCATTGACTCACTTATCCATATCTGACACGTGGCAGATAAGAATCTTAATTAGCCAATCAGAAGCCGCCACATGTCACATAATTGAGCTCCAACCACCTTTGCCACGTGTCGCCTTATCACCTTATCCAGAATCTGAAGTCAACGAACCAGAGCGTGCCACGTCGACAAACCGGCGTCGCAACACTGGCTTGGTGTCGCGACACCGGACCCCTACTGACGCCTATAAATAGAGCTCGAAATTTCAATTTCAGATGTACCTTCCTCTCTGAATTCTCTGATGTAAATATGGAGTTTTCTATCTAGTTTCTTTTAGTTTTTAGTTTTGTAATTAATTTTAATTACGTTCTGAAATAATAGTAATTTACTTTCTTACTTGTTACAGTTTTTACTATTCACCATGAGGAGGTAACTTCCCCAGCTATGGTGAAAGGTAATTCTTTTACTGTTACTATTTAGATTAATCTCCCTTAAAAATAATATATTCACTATTTAAAATATTGACTTAAAAAGGATACCGCCAGATTGGTCGGTTGGTAATTCATTTTAATCTGGTTTAAACCTGACTAATCAAGGATACCGCCAGATTGGTCGGTTGGTAATTAAATTTTCTTACCGCCTATATGGCAGGTTTATTTTGGTTCCGCCTTATGGTGGTTGGACTTAATTTACTTAATCAGGTTACCGCCTATATGGCTGGTTGGTAAAATAAATCACAAGTTAATATATTATATTAAGGGAAATATCTAAATAGTAAATAGTAAAATTGATCCTTTTACCTTAACATTTTATTTTATTGTAATTTATTTTTCATTCTTTTACTTTATGTCTTTTACTTTTCAGCATTTTTACTTTATGTCTTTTACTTTTAAGTTTTTACTAGCCCTAGTTATGTGTTAGTTATATGGGGTTGTGATGATTTCTAATATCACCGGTTTATAATGGGTTATTTTATAGTTTGGGTAATTTAAAGGTTTGTTTATTGAGTCTTAAGCTTAATGCTTCTTGTTGTCTGATCACCAATAAGATTGATGTGGTAAATCTAAAATAAACTTGACAAAGAAATTTTAGGTTTCAGCCTTAGACTTAATAGCCCACGATCTTCCTTGAGGATAGATAACCCTTTAATAGATTTCCTTACAGGATAGACATATACCTGTCGGGCGGAGGTAGCCATAATTGGAACTTAATCTTAATGAATCCAGATAATTTGGTTGACATAGACATACGGTTCAATTGGGTTAAACTGGGTATTTGCGTCTGACCATCGACAGAGGCTTTCGCATAATTTCGTGTTCCAGGTTAGTAAACCGATTTATTACACAAACATAAGATAATCACTTCATCTCTTAAAAGATATTAGAAAGATTCACAACCCTAGATCTTTGAGTCTTTTGTTATTTTCCTTAGTATTTTCTTTTGTTTATTTTATTTATTTTAATTAAGGAAAACCATTTTCAACCATTCAATCAAACAATCATTCTCTTCTCCCTATAATTAGATATTTGTAAATAAATAGATTCAACAATTAATAACAACAGTAGGAATTAAGTCTTCGTGGGATCGGTATTTTTATACTACTTGAACGATACGTGCGCTTGCGTTATACGTGTGTGTTTACGCCGGTCAGATCTCTGGGTCCATCTCAGGTTCCTTAATGTTGGGATCAAACTCATCAAGTTTAATCTCTCTACAATTCTCACTTTCTCTCAAAATTGCTTTTCAGAAAAAGTTGCAAACGAACAACAAATACATTTCGTTGTTCGGAATCGTAGAATTGATATCCCATGGAATTATCAGGATATCCAACGAACATATATTTTAACCCATGGGTGCTAGTTTATCATGCTGCGTAATTCTAACGTATGTAGGACAACCCCAATCTTTAAATGCTTAAGACTTGGATTTCTACCGAGACCATATCTGATAGGGGTCGTAGAAACCAACTTCGATGGAACCCAATTAAGTATTAGGCAGCAGTTTGTAAAGCGTAACCCCAAAGGAAATAAGGAAGATCTTATAGCTCATCAATGGATCGCACCATAACCAATAAAGTACGATTTTTATACGCTCAAACACTCCATTGTGTTAGGTGTTCAACGGTGGGCTATATTGGGCGAGAATTCCATTCCCCTTAAATAATTTTTTGAATGCTTCACTCATGGTAATTCACCGCCTCGATCGTGATCTAA